>CM044009.1:13688669-13773669 GCA_024085815.1 Flaveria linearis
GTGCATTGGTTGGGGTTGACTCTCAGCAAGTGCTTTAGCAACAGCAACCTCCACAGGGTTGGATGTGTGGGAAGCCTCTTATCAATGGTTTTCATCACAATTTCTGTGATTATAGATGTGATGAGAGGCAGGGATTTCTGGAGGATAGCATCTAGCTGCTCAGGGGGGTTCTGGCCCTGAGAGCTAGTGCCAGAAGCAGGGCTGGTGGCTGAGTTTGTGGAGTGGCTCAGTGTATGTGAGACCTTCGGGTGAAGGTGCCATCTGTGGGTTTGTGTGGCAGATGGACTTCTATCTTGAATCATTTGAGCAAGATGCTCTTTGAGTCTGCTTATATCATCCTCTAAGATAGTGTTTGAGCAACTACGTCAAAGAAGAAGCTCAGCTCATCATCAGTGTGAGCTGAATCACCTGACCTCCTGACTGTGTCAGGATATACATGCTCTGAGTGTGGCTCAGTAGTAGCATGTCCCCTTTGTATTGGACTGGGGACTTGCAGCTCCGGATTGGATCCATCATCGGCAGTTGCCTCTGGTGAGGTCTTATTGCTTGTACCAGCTTCACCCTGCTCATGTGCTGATGCAGGGGAAGTGGCAGCCTCACCAGAATGTCCTATCTCCCTAGCACACTGGGAGATTGGACATGTGATCTCTGTGTTGGGGACTCCCACCAGCACTTGTATCCACCCTCTTCTCGGTTGGAGTCTCCCCAGTAGTAATAGGTTTCTGGGGAGAGGGTGGAGTGCTCAGGTGGGTCAACACTTTGGCAATTATTAGGGTTGGACTTTGTGGGGCGGCTTCTGTGGGAGATGGGCTAGAAGCAGAGTGCACATGGGGAGGAGTGTGCATTTCAATGGCAGTCTCCTCAAGTGAGAAAGACCCCAGGTGTGGGTGTCCCCCAGTAGTGTTGCATCAGGCTCCTGTTGAGAGGAAACCTGTGCGGTTGTGGTGGGTGGAGTCGTGATAGCTGCTGGGAGAATCGAACCAGCAGCCACATCCTGCCTTTGTGTTGCAGGAGCATCCTCAGGGGACTCATTTCCCTGAGTAGCCTTTTTAGGCTTCTTCTTGGCTTTTGGCTTGGTGGGGACTTTGGATTTGAGGTGGAGGTTTGGGTTCCTGCTGCGTGGGTTTTCACAGCCGCCAGCCTGTTTGAGTGTGTGTCGGTGTTGTGCCTGGAGTATACCTCGGCTAGAACAGCCATGGTAGAGACCCCAGTGCCAACAAGTCCCTCAGCTTGAAGCTGGCTCTGGATGATGGCCATTATGAACCGAGGATACAAGATCCAGCGGTTAGAAATGGATTTTGTGGCCATATCTTGAGTTCCAAAAATATAATATCAGTAAATTTAGGGGTTGTTTATCAAGGATAGAATACAATACCTGTTGCCACCTTGTTGACACTGGTCCTGAAAAGTTTTAGGAGCCACACACATTCACCATGTGGAAGATTAGTCATTGGGTATCTGGGAAGTGTTTCTTCAACAAGGTGGTGGCAGAGAGGTCGCCCTGATAGTCGTTGGCAGTGAAGCATAGATCGAGGGCGCCTTTGGGGTAAGAGGTTGGGTAGGTGGCATCCTCCAGCTTAGGGTTTCTCGAATGGTAGCTGGAGTGATAACCACTTGGTGGTTGTTTACGAAGGACCGGAGAGAGACCTCGCCATCATTCTCTCGGTTTGGACGATGATGTTCGTCCAGAATTCCGATAGGGAGTCGGTGTATATGGTGGGGTTGAGGAGGAATGCCGTTTGGTAGGAAATCGGTCATCAGATCGACGGCATTGTGGAACTTAGGCCATAGTGGCGATTTGGTGAGATGAGCGACACAGTTGTGTCGAGGTTTGAGTTGCATGGTTGCCATTAATGGTGTATGGAATTTCAGAGGTTTTTGAAATAGTTAGGTCAAGTGAGAATGAAAAGCTCTGAAGGTTGGGTATTTATAGGGTATGGCAAAGGCTGAAAGAAAACTACTGAAGGTTTGGTGTTAGTTACCAGTTGTTGAACTACTGATGACGTGGTTTTAACCTTCAGTGGTTATAACATCTAAGGACTTGGTGTTAGTCTTCAGTAGTTGAAACTACTGAGACGTTGGTTTTGTCCTTCAGATGTTGTAAACGGCTGAAGACTTGTTATCAGTCTTCAGTAGTTATAAACTACTGAAGACCTAGTTTTCAGCTGTCAGGCGTTGTAACAACTGAAGACTTGGTGTTAGCCTTCAGTAGTTGTGAACTACTGATATCAGTAGTTGTGAACTACTGAAGACATGGTATTGCTTCAGTTGTTGTAAACAACTGAGGACTTGGTGTTAGTCATCAGTAGTTGTGAAACTACTGAAGACATGGTTTTGTCCTTCAGTTGTTTGGATATGAAACAACAACTGTTGGCATCAGCTGAAGATAAAATTACTCATCAGCTGTTTCCGCCAAATCAGTTGTTTCATGCTGACCTCCACATTTACTCATCAGCTCTTTGCTGACTTTCAGATGTTTACATTGACCCTTCAGCTCTTGTGAGTATTTATGCCTTCAGCTCTTGTGATCAGATGTTCACAAGTGCTGATGAAATACTCCAGAGCTGGTGAACAAATTTTGTCTTCAGTACTTGTGTAAATTACACATCAGTACTTGTGAACAAAATTTGTTCTTCAGTACTTATTTGTTTGAAATGATACATCAGTAGTTGTAATCCACATCACTGCATCAGTTGTTTTCAACAAATAATGTACATCAGTACTTTGAAGCCTTTTAGTCTTCAGTAGTTGTGAAAATGCTGAAGACTAAATTACTCATCAGTACTTATATTTGACCTTTGCATACTAATGCTCATCAGTACTTGTGAACTGAGAGCATCAGTATTGGTCAAATTATTCGAGCTGCAGCATACCAAGCCTTAGTACCAAGTTTTGAAATGTGGCACTATCTAAAGGCTTAGTAAATATATCTGCAAGCTCATCAGCACTAGGCACAAACTTTGGATCAATCGGACCTTTTTCATAGCAATCCCTAATAAAATGATGTCTGATCTCTATATGTTTGGTCCTAGAGTGTTGGACTGGATTTTTAACAATGCAAAGAGCTGAAGCACTATCCATTAATAATGGAGTCTTAGTCTCTGTAATGCCATAATCCAAGAGTTGGTTCTGAAGCCAGAGTATCTAAGATGTACAACTTGCAGCAACAATGTACTCAGCTTCAGCAGTGGATGTAGCAATTGATGTTTGTTTCTTACTCTGCCAAGAAACTAAACAATTGCCTAGGAATTGGCACACCAAAGTGGATTTTCTGTGACTTTGCATCCTGCATAGTCACTATCAGAGAAAGCAACTAATTTGCAAGAATGCCCAGTTGAATACCAAAGACCTAGTGATTGGGTACCTTGCAGATATCTAAAGATCCTTTTGACTGCAATCAAATGGATTCTTTAGGTGCAGCCTGAAATCTAGAACAAACACATGTTGCAAACATGATGTCTGGTCTAGAAGCTGTAAGGTACATCAAGGACCCAATCATACATCTGTAAAGGGTTTCATCAACCGCTTTACCTTTCTGATCTACATCTAGTTGTGTGATCTGCTCATGGGAGTAGAACAGGGCTTACAGGTTTGTAAATCAAACTTATTCAACAACTCTTTGGTGTATTTGGACTGATGGATGAAAATTCCATCATCCCGTTGTTTGATTTGCAAACCTAGAAAGAACTGTAATTCCCCCATAGCACTCATTTCATACTTTTGCTTCATGAGCATTGTAAATTCATCACACAACTTTAGATCATGGATGCAAAGATGATGTCATCTACATAATTTGAACAAGGAGCTTATGTTGTCCCACAGTCTTGATGAATAGGTTTTATCAATGGTGCCTCTAGTGAACTTATTCTCTAAAAGAAAAGTTGAGAGTGTCTCATACCAAGCTCTAGGAGCTTGCTTCAGCCCATAAAGAGCCTTATCAAGCTTGTACACCCAATCAGGATGTTTGTTGTCCCTCAAAGCCTTGTGGTTGACACACATAAACTTCTTCTTTTATTTTTCCATATAAGAAGGCACTTTTGACATCCATTTGATAAACCTTAAGACTGTGAAAGGCAGCATAAGCTAAGAACAGTCTGATTGCTTCCAGTCTTGCCACAGGAGCAAAGGTCTCATCATAGTCGATGCCTTCCTCTTGTGCAAATCCTTGACAACCAGCCTGGCCTTGTTCTTGACAATTTGGCCCTTATCATCTGTTTTGTTCCTGAATACCCATTTGGTGCCTATTGCACACTTCCCTTGGGGTAAAGGAACAAGCTCCCACACTTGCTGTTTCTTGAACTGAAGAAGCTCAAGCTGTATTGCTTCAACCCATCCATTGTCTCTTAAAGCAACATGATAGTTCTTTGGCTCTTGCTGACTGATGAAGAGAGCATAGAACAGAAATTGGACAATTGACTCCTGGTTGAACTCCAGCATTGATATCACCAATGATTTGAGATGTGGGGTGATTCTTCAGCTCTTGATAGACTATAATGTCAGTGTAAGTGTTTGTAGACTTTCAGCAGCAACAAATGGTGATGGAGATTCTTGAAACCAGGTAGGAGATGGCAGCTCAAATGAAGTAGAGCTTGCAGAAATCTCATCAGCATTTGTGTGGATGGGGCTGCTGAAGGTACAGGAGCATCAGGTTTAGTGGACTCAGGCAGGTTGTCACTAAACCTGAAGAGGTGAGTACTGACTACATCATCATCAGTACCACCAGGTGGAGAACTGTTGACAGGCTCAACAGCTGGAGGTTGATAAGGAACATATTGCAGTATGTCCGGATCAAACAACTCCACAGGGTTTTTGTGGAATCTTGTCCTTTGGAGATTCATTGAACTTAACATGCGAGTTTCTTCAATCACCTTTGTCCTACAGTTGAAGACTCTGTATGCTTTGCAAGTTGATGAATAACCAACAAAATACCCTGCATCCCCTTACTAGCAAATTTCTGGAGTGGGTTGCTAGTGTTGAGAATAAAACATGACACCCAAGGCTCTAAAGAATGAAATCAGAGGAGCCAATGATGAAGTACTTCATAAGGAGTCTTCATCAACCTCTTATTCACTAAAGCTCTATTTGTACATACAAGCTGTATTGACAGCTTCAGCCCAAAAGGTCAGTGGCAATCCTGAGTCAGCCAGCATTGACCTTACGGCTTCAATGAGAGTCCTGTTCTTTCTCTCCACCACTCCATTCTGCTCAGGAGTTCTAGGAATACTAAACTGCCTCTTAATTCCCTTGACAGTAGAAGTCATCAAGTGTGTGGTTTCTAAATTCTGTTCTATTGTCACTCCTCACACACTTGACCTGTAGGGAATACTGCTTTTCTACAAATAACACAAAGTTCATGATAGTCTTGGCTGCTTCATCCTTAGAGTGCAAGAAGAAAGTCCATACATACCTGGAATAATCATCCACAATTACCAGGCAGTATTTCTTCTTTGCCATGCTCATCACTCTGACAGGACCAAAGAGATCCATGTGCAGGAGCTGCAAGCAGGCAGTGGACTTTGGTTTTTCTATTGAAGGGAATGAAACTTTGTGTTGTTTTCTTTTAAGCAAGCAGTGCAGTTGTCTTCACACTTGAACTCCTTCAAAGGCAATCCTCTTACTAAACCATGGCTTATCAACTGATTCATGTTCTTGAAATTAACATACTCCAGCCTTCTATGCCATAGAGTAGATTCTTGAGAAGATGCCTTGGAGAATAGGCAAGGATGGCCTTTTAGATCTATCTTTTTGGAAGATCTAAGGCATACACTCTTCCTGTCCTGTTGGCCTTCAGGAGAGTGTATTCATCCAACACCTTATCAATCAAATTTAAAACTTTGGATGACAGAATCCGACAGTTCTGGCTTGTGAAAAGGGCAACATGGCCTTTATCACACATTTGACTGACACTCAAGAGGTTGTACTTGAGATTCTCCACATGGTTAACATCATCAAACCTTATTTCCCCATTGGAAACAAAGCCTTTTCCGATGATGTAACCCTTTGCATCATTACCAATGAGACAAATCCCTTCTTTCCTTGAGAGTAGTCATTAAGAAGGGAGCTGCTTCCTGTCATGTGCATAGATCCCCACTGTCTACATACAGATGCTCTTTGGCATGTTGAAGAACCCTGCAATCATAACCACATGTTAGTTAGTTTTAGAGACCCAAACCTGTTTGGTTTTGGGTCTGTTCTCAACTATAGGTGCAGCACTAACAGGTGTGTTATGTGTAACAGCCTGAGGTGAAGAAGATGGTGTAGAAGAGGAACCCTTTGGCTTGGACTTCCTTTTCTGTGGTTTCAACACAGGAGCATCTAAATGGTTGCTCTTCCCATTAGATGCTGAACCATCATCACCAGTTGTGTCTGACTTTGTGATAAGCTTTCAGCTCTTCAGACACACTGGAGTTTGCTGATGATGGATTCCTATGTTGTACCATCTTTTTCTGAGCAACCTCAGCTGTTGCCTGAGTATTCCCTACTTTCTTTTTAGATTTAGCTTTGGGCTTAGGGATTTCAGGCTTTGATGTTGCTAGTACAAACTTGGTTTCAAACTCATTTTTCATTTTCTTTATCTGCTCTTTAATTTCCTCCTTTGTTTGAGTTTGGAACCCCTTTTGTACCAGCAATCATCAGTAAGATGATTGAACAAGCCACATATCTCACATGGCTTCTTCTTCATCTTGTGTTGATCATCAACCAAAGAAGATGAAACTGCTGAAGACTTGTTCTTCAGCTGTTTGTTATCAGTACTAGCAGTTTTTCTTCCCTTTAGTACCTGCTTTCCTGACCTCTTCTTTAGTTGTCTCAAACCTTTTCTACTGTCAGTTTTCTTCTCTTCAGTGCTGGCAGTAGTTGAGGTTTGAACGTCAAGTGTTATCACTTGCTCTCTAGTACTTTCAGTACTTCTAGAGACAACACCTGAGTTGATCAACTTTTTGATCATGTGACAGTCAGCATTTGAACCATCAGCTCTTGTAGCATCTGCTGATTGGTTGCTGACTTCTATCTCTGATGATGCTGAATCAGAAGATAGTAGGTCACATGATGAGAAGGATTGGTTATTGCTCTCTCCATCTATCAACTTCTGCTCCTGAAGTGAAATCTGTAGGAGGAGCAGTGTGATTATAACCAATCCCAAACTTCACATTGGAAGCTGATTGCTTCTTAAGAAGCATTTCAAAACCCTTGCATGATTGCACCCATCGATCACACTCTACTTGGGTGTTTGCAAGAGTTTCCTTGAGGTCTCTGTACTTCTCTAGAAGTACATCTTCCCTGCTTTACCATCTTTGATTTGGCATTTAAGCTTGTAAATCTCATCATTTTTTCTTTAGTACAACCTCAAAATCACTTTTCTTTTGGAAATAGTGTGCTCTAGCTCAAGATTTTTATCTATTAAAGCTACATTTGCTTCTCTAATAGAAGCAAATGCTGCTATGCATGATTCAGAACAAAGCTTGGCTTGGCCTCAGATGATACCTGTGATGAGGCATTAGATGATGACCCCTCAGCAGACTCAAGGGCCATCAGAGCAAGATTTCCAAAGGACTATCACCACCATGTTGACCAGCACCTTGGAGTAGTTGTTCCTGACCAGATAGATCATCTGGTAGACTACTCCAGTCAACAACTCCTGGGGTGAAGAAGCTGTGTTGTTGAGGTTGTGTTTGATGATAAGATGGGAAGATTGAGGCTCAGGAAGAGCCTGTGGTGGTTGAGCCGAAGGTGCTTGAGTTTGACTGGACGGAGGCACGTAGTAGCAGGGTATGAGTATGGCATATACCCCTGAGGCATAAAATAAGCAGTGATGCCTGTGCTTGTGATGGATGAACAGAACTGGAGGAAGGTTGCCCTCTGTGCTGTGAGCTATTGCTTGGAAAAGTCACAAAGGGTGCAGAGGAGTTAGATCCAGATGATCTACACTCTCTAGCAAAGTGTCCAAGCCTTTGGCACTTGTGACACCTCAACTTGCTCTTGTCAAAACCAACTTTGGTTTTGCCAGAGAGACCAGGGAATTTCCTACCAGTTCTTTTGTAAACTTTTGAGATCTGATATTGATCATTGCCATTTGGCTCAAAATATCCATCTCTTCCAGATCATCATCTGGAATGCCCTTCAAATCCTCCATCAAGAAGCACCAGTTTATCACTGCTGCCTCCTGGACTACTACCTACACCACAAAAGCTTGTTCTGAGTTGGTAGAGAAATCAATATGCTCATCATAAGAACTTTCTGATGAAGCATATTATGATTCCTGACTTATCAAGCAGCATTTCCTTGAAAGTCATCAGCGAGCTTGCCAGAGGTGGACAACTTCCTCTTTTTCTATCTCTCTCTCAAATGGTGAGCAGTTTCCCATGAAGTTGGGTGAGAGATAGAGTTTCCAGATTTGCACTGGAGCGTAGGTACAATGGTATAAGTGTCCCATCTCTCAGGCAGTGATCTGAGGAACCTGTTGTTCATCTGGCTGTTGGATACTCTGTTTGACCATCTTCAGCTCAGAAATCAAACAAGAGAACCGCTCAAACTGCTGGGTCAGAGTCTCACCCTTTCTATATGAGAATGTCTCATATTGTTGGGCGAGGATTTCCCTATTGTTTGCTAAGACCGAATCAGTACCTCCAAATTGTTCCTTTAGAGCAACCCATAGGTCATGAGCATTTCATGATGCAAGAGCCCTGAGTAAATCTCATTTGGAATAGCCATGGCTAAAATTCCATGGTGCTCTAGCATCAATCTCGAATAGCTTTAGATCTTCGTCCGAATATTGTTCAGGTTTCTTTGGAACCTGTTATTAGATTCAGGGACGCTCACCATAGGCTTGTATGGTCCATGCACCACTGACTTCCAACAACCAGCACTGTTGACAGACAAGTGGTGAAGCATACGTCTTTGCCATATGTTATACTCATTCCTCACAAGCATCGGTGCTTGGTTGAGGAACCAGTATTGTGAGGATCGTTGTTGGTGTAGTCATCTCAGTTTTTAGTCAAACTCAAGTTTAAACAAAACAAATATAGCTCAAAACCACCAGAGAACCTCAAGTTTTGGCCAGAAACAGCAGAATCTCTCTACAGCTAATCTTGCAAATTGCTAATTCGATCAAACTTAGAGATCAAAAGAGCAGTTTCAAATGATCAATAGTGAAATCGATCAATGATTAACCTGCTCTGATACCATTTGTTAGGATCTCAGCCTCTAGTTTGATCAATTAGATTGTTCACAGCGGATTTAGCATGATAATTTGCAATTAATGCAAGAACATAAGGAATATTGCATGTAAAGTAAATTGTAGAGAGAGAGAATAATTCTGCCTCAAAAGGAATAATATTGTTTATTCACATGTTTCGGCATGGAATACATTCAGGTCACTGCCCTTTTATAGGCAAATGACCCATACTGTTGTCAGATTCCACTGACATTAAACAATTATTTAACTAACTACTGATAGAACACAACTACTGAAGATGTCACAACAGCTGACATCTTCTTACAAAATTTCCTAAGTGTTCTACCTATTACAAGTACTGAAAAGGAAACTACTGAAAAGCTACAACGACTGAAGAACAAACTCTTCAGTCGTTTACAACTACTGAAATAAACAGCTGAAGAACAAACTCTTCAGCTGTTGTACAAACTACTGAAATGAAAAAACTAAAACTACTGAAGAAAATAAAACCATCACAACAACTGAAGAAGACTTCTTAGCTGTTGTGACAAACTCTGAAACTTCAGCACTTTGGTCTTCAGACTTGGTCTTCAGATGATTCATCAGTGATGACTTCAGTAGTTGTCATCAGCTGATGTCTTAGTCGTTGTCTTCAGACTTTGTGCATCAGCAGTTGATCATCAGTTCTTCAGTTCTTCAGACTTTGATCTTCAGCACTTGTCTTCAGTACTTGAAGTCTTCAGTACTTGTGTTTATCAGTACTTTAGACTTCAGTACTTGTCTTCAGTACTTTGGGATCTTCAGCTGTTGTACTTCAGTTCTTTGAACTTCAGCTGTTGATTCTTCAGACTTTGTCAGAACAGCTGATGGGAGTCTTCAGCAGTTGTTGTGATGTCATGTGGACTTAGAGGTTTCCTGATCTTGGCTCATTGGTTCTTTTGGTCCAACGAAAAAATTGTTTGACATCAACTGAAGCTGCCTACTTGCAGACAAGAGTTGGACCACTCCAAGAAAGTGATCGCGAGTGCCCTTGCTTACGTTGAGGATTAGATCTTCCCTTGTTGGGGCACCACCGCCTCCAATACACAACCACCACGACCGACCTCCGCGTCCAGCAACATAGCCACCACCGCCACCTCGGCCTCCACCAACGCAGCCACCACCATCGACCTCCGCCTCCACTAACGCAGACACCACCCCGACCTCTGCCTCCCCGACCTCCGCCTCCACCAACCACACCACCACCGTCGACCTCCGCCTCCACCAACAAATCACCACCCCAATTTAGGTTTTAGGGTTCGGTTTTAGTGCGAAAGGGTGTGAGAAAGTTTGTAGGGGGAGACGAAGAGATCGAAGATTGAGGGCAGGACATCGATGACGACGATGGTTTAAGGGGTGGTGGGCAGGATATCGATGACGGCGATGGTTTAAGGGGTGGTTTAGGTTGAGGTCAAATAGAGAGGGTTGGGGCGGGGATGGCCGACGGTGAGGGGTGGATGGCCGACGGTGCGGTGTGGATGGCAGACGGCCATGGGCGCAGGTCGACGACGGTGGGCGGTGACGGTGGGTGGGCGACTGCTCCGTTGGGAGAAGAAGGGGAAAGCTGTACTACTATTCATTGAATAGTGATATCACTTGCTTTTTTCATATTATGTAATAGTGATATCACTTGCTTTTTTCATATTATGTAATTTTATAGTATTAAGTTTGTATGTTTGAAGTTGGTGTTCATTTCTGAAGTAGATGCAACTAGGTGTCAAGTAATGTTTGGTCGCTAACATGCAAAACAACATATCCGATACACTACTGCAATATATATTACGTAATCTTTTTAGAACTAAATCAGATGCTGAACCGAACGTGTTACTGATCCGTTAGTCTAACCGGATTCAAAACCAATGACGTCATATTATACATATGTGATATTATATATATAGTTATAGGGTTAGGATAATTACAGAATCACTTTTTATATTCAGAAAAAAAATCATTGATTTACATAAATGTAAATTAAGTCTGGTGAAACTTAAACTATTTTACATGTGTGTATATCAGAATGAACAATAAACTATGTAAAATAATTAAATATTACCAGGCTTAACTTACATTTATGTAAACCAATAGTTCGTAATTTATATTTATGTAAACCAATGGTTCTTTTGGTTCAGAATAAAAAATGATTCTGTATATAGAACTCAACATAATCTTATGTCCAACACTCTAGTTTATCGTTCAATTCACTTGTTAAACCCATGAGTCCAAAAAAAACATAATGGCCAACCCCGAACCGGTTCCCCCACAAAACCGAGACGAATCGGCCGGTCGAACCTACAGAAAACAAATTGGGGCTGCTTGGATCGACCCCCACTTCAATTCCCGGTCGACTGGCCAATCGATCAAAGCTTTAAAACATTGATAGTGCATGCACAATGTGTAGTTTATAATGTAATTGGTGTTTTATGACTCGATTCGGACCATTCGATCGGATCAGGATTTGGAGGGCCATTCGATCAATCCCCCCCCCCCAATTCGTTTTGTAGCAAGGAACCAGTCATTCTGGACTGGTTTGGTAGTCGCACGGGAATCGATAGCCGAGTCCGATTTGATTTTTATATTTATTTTTAATTCTTTTTAAATTTTTATTAGTTTTAAGGAATGAGTCAAATAATAAATAAAAATGTTTGACATTAGCAATATTCTCTCCGTAATATCCACGTTACTAAGCCCCTCGTGATCCTCCCTCTCTAATCTCATGGAGTCTTCTATAGATATTTGGATGTGCGTGCTCCTTTGCTTTTCTTATATTTTTTGTATAATTTGTATAACTAGAAATTTGTACCCGTCGCGTGTTGCCACGACATCTTACATAATGTGATAAAGTATAAACTATAATAAACCTGAGTTGTTTCTGAAATATACGTAATACGTAGAATGACTCGAATTTATACCGTTGAATGATAACACTTATATTTAACTCGACAATTTTTCTAAGAAAATTAATGTCGAAGATAGTTACAATCGTTTTGTCTCGCTTCCGAACTAAATTTATGTCGAAACATAGAGTAAATAAAAACGTATATATTTGACCAACACGTTTTCATACGAAACTTACGTCGAAACGTAGACGTATGTCAAAACTTAGACAATCTTAAAGCGTATATAAAGTTAAGTATGAAAACATTTTATATTTGCCCGAGTCGCCTTTGATTAAGTCCAAACGTAAACGTAGTCGAATTTATGTTCTGCATGGGTAAACCAAGAACTTTAGAAACTTAAGAGGGTGAAAGTAATATTTTATAAAGTTTTTTAAAAAAATAGGGAGCGAAAATGTTAAATATTAAAAGTTGGAGGGATAGAAAGGGAAAAAGGGGGAAAACACCAAGAAAAGAATGCAATTGGTAGGATTTAAACCCCAGAACTTGGTGTTAAAACTAAAGGCTTTACTAGGGTCGTTCAAAACGCTCGACGATTGCTCGATGTTCGTTTGGAATTTGCTTGAAAAATGCTCGTTCGAATTTATGTTCGATTGTAAACGAGCCGATCTGCTCAGATCGATTTGTAAACGAGCCAAGCACGAGAATGTCCGCTCAGATCGGTTCAGATCGAATTATTTTTTATTTTTTTCATATATATAGTTTATACATAGCACTTTAGTAGATTTGGCCTATTATATACATACATACATTATATTTATGAATATTGGATCAATCAGCCTAAAAAATTTAAAAAAAACTAAGTATTATATTGAAATTCTAAGTTGCTATGAATAAACATTTAACCTCGCTCTTGCTCTTAGTTGATCATCTCCGCTCTCATGTAGTTCTCTTCTCTGCAAATCTCACCGCTTCATACAGAGGAAGGTCTTTCGTAATGGATGACCAGACAATGTTGGAGGATACGTCCATATAGTGGTCATGGGTCCGTGATAATTGGTGAAATGTCATTTGCAACTGTATGAGCATGAACATCTACTTTCGAAATATATAACTCAATTCAATAAAAACCTTATTGTAAGAGATCTTTTCTTAACATCAAATAGAGAGACATGATAACTCCAACGATTTCTTGGAAGAGTAACTGCTTCAACGGGAATACTAAATTGCTGTGAAGAAGCTGTCAGGGGGTCTTTCCTCAGATTCTTTCTTAAATACGAAAAGTCTGTTGCGCCGCTTGCCATTCATTAAGCCATCCTAACATCATTTATGAGGAGCCGGACGACGGGCTGGAGTTTGCTTGGCTTCTTCCGGAGTTTGAAAGCCTATCGCTTTCAAGTCAAAGGCGGAAGATGAGCGGAAAGTCTTCACGGCTACAGTATTAGCTCATCGTTAGCCACAATGTATTTTATTCATGAAAATATTATACTATGAAATATGACTGCTTTTTAAGTCATTAAAACCTAAGACCTAGCATTATCACCGTCTCGCATTGCAATATAAATCAAATAACACAGTAAATACTAAATAATGAGTTGTACAAATCATTCACCGTTCGTTTTTTCGCTCGATCGGAAAATTAACACTCGAAAAATCCTCGTTCAGTTTTTCGCTCGATTGTAAACGAGCCGATCGGCTCAATTCGGTTTAAAAACAAGCCAAGAACAAACAATGTCAGCTCGGTTCGGCTCGACTAATGAACACCCTAGCTTTTACCACTTCTACAAGGCAACCATTTGTGTGATTCATAGAAAACAAACTACTTATCTAAAAATAGATGGGTGGCTTGTTATTTAACCCACCGACCTTTATAGTATAATTTGGAGTCCTTTTCTTTAATACACATTTTAAATATATTGAAATGAAAATTATTAAGGCACATGTTTAGAATGGACGGTGAGATTTACGGCTGCCTAAGGATGGACCGTGGGGTCACTACCATTCTAAACTTTTGCAAATCAATTTAAACTTTAAACCCTTTTGAGTCTAATAAACGTGATAATGAATAAGTGTCAAGTCATAAAATATATGATTGAAAGAATTTAACTCCTTTATTTGATGTAACTAGCAGATCAATTACTAAATGGGACCGAGAAACAGAATTTCAAACGGAATCGAATGTAAATTGCAAAATAAAAATTGAAAAGAGAAAAGTTCAAATACAAAACAACATTATGTAAAAAGTGTGAGAAGCAATCAGTGAGTGACATGTGACATATTTTTAAAAATGAAAGGAGGGGTATTTTACGAAGTCTAATTTATTAAGATGAAGGTATTGACTTTTTCTGTACGATTGAGGTTTTCAAACGATCAAACGATCGAATTCATCTAACATCAATTTCAATCGTTGAAGATTTAAACATAAAGTTTAACTTACATCAATTTCAATCGTTGAAGATTCAAACGATCGAATTCATCTGCTGAACATTGCTTTACATCAATTACTGCGCCGATGTCGACGATTGATTATCGTTTGGTACGTATGAAGACGATTATATACTGTAATTGAAATAGTATGTTAATTTTCGCACAGTAATTTTGTCATTGGATCATCATTGTGTCTATAATGTCTGATTCTGTGAATTTTGTTATTGATTGGCATCATCATTGTGTCATAGGTATCATCATTGTCATAGGTATCATCATTGTGTCTTTTTGTTCGTCATTGTGTCTTTGTATTGTCATTGTGTCTGAATAAAACAGTTATTGTATTGTCTATACTGTTAGATTACTCTTGACATTATCAATATGTTGTTAAACATATTTTATAAATATCAGGTGAGTCTCTATATGTTGTGTCTTTATGTTGGTGTGTTTGTTATTTGAATTTTGTTATTGATTGACATCATTATTGTGTCTTAGGTATCATCATTGGGTTTTTTATTCGTCATTGTGTTTGTATTGTCATGTGTCTTAATAAAACAAATATTGTTAATCAATTGGTTACGAACAAAGATGAGTTGTTTTTATCTTGATATTTGAATAATTACAAGTCTAAGGCTGATGAAGTTCAAATGGTCGCCCCACCTCCAAGCAGGAGAGAGGGATTTGCAGAGTTAACTGGAGGGAGCGAACGAAATGAAGCCAAAATCCGTGTACCTGTTAAGCAAAAGAAAAAAGGTAGGCCGAAAAGAATGAAGTCACTCATGAGTTAGCTATCGAACAAGCAGGAAAAAAGTTGAGAAATGGGGTTTTGCAAACAACCTGGCCACATTATACGCAATTACAGTTTATATCTTTAAAGCATAAGGATAAACAAGCTTCAAGCACCTCAACAGTGATTCTATGCCTATTCAAAAATAGGATTCATTATGTTATAATATTAATTGTGTCATTATATCATTGTGTCATTATATTCATTGTGTCATTATGTCATTGTGTCATATATTCAGTTTCATTTATATCATTGTGTCATAAGAATCATTGTGTCATATTTGAAGAGTTTGTTTACGTTTGATTTTGACGATAAAAACAAGTTACCAAAATATATTGGTAATGTAAAGCAACATATAGCAACAAAATTAACATGCCAACACATAGCAAAATATAACAACATGCCAACATACCAAATACTATTGTTTCAAATTAACATTGTGTCAAACTACTATTGTGTCAAACTAGCATTGTGTCAAATTACATGTGTCAAACTACCATTGTTTCTAACAACCATTGTTTCAAACAACCATTGTGTCAACAACCATTGTGTCAAACAACTATTGTGTCAAACAACCATTGTGTCAAAAACCATTGTGTCAATTACCTTTTTGCCCCTCGCATGTTAGCAGTTTTCCACTTATTTACATGTTTGCCACCGCGTTTTTTGAACCATTGATCTATTTTAATGAGTTGATCCAATGATCATAATTACTTCTCACCCTTTTTAGAAATGTAGCATTTGTAGCACATCCTATCCCAATTGAAAAAAACTACAAGAATAATCATTTGATGAAAATATTTTACAAAAATAGCCATTAATTTTTGTTTTACCAATCTACCCATTGACCTACATGGCGCCATGTGGCGATACCAATATTCCACTTGGCAAATATTTATTTTTTTTTTGTATGCACCACAGATATGGGGACACATGTATATCGCTGGAGATACGCTGAAGATACGAAGATACCAGTGTATCGCCGAGTATTTTAATATTTTTAGTATTATTCATTTAATAACACTTTCAATTAATATTATTTAAACATTATATAAATATATAATGATCAAATATTTAGTTACGCTACCTATTAATTTGCAATTAATTAGTTAAAATTATTTTAAAATATAAGTATACAAATAATTAGATAGCTAACTGTAAAAAAGGTTTAAATAAATTAATTTAAAAAATGTTGAGAAATTAATGTTAAATTTGAATTATTTTATTCATATAAAATGTTAGAATCGACTAGTTTTGTACGGTAAGTTTTAAAAATGATCATAAAACTACACTATATAGAATTTTAGGTTAGAAAATGATAAATTGAAAATGTAGGCAACTCCCAAAAAACATTGTGAGAGAATATAAGTTTGAAGTTCAAAGGCAATGAAATGTTGAAAAGAGATTGATGAAATGATTGGGTAAACGTATTTCTACATAGACATGAAATTTATTTTAATAATTAAAGTTGTAATTATAATTTATTTTCTTTGTTTAAAATGGGATATTTTTTTTAAATTAAAACTTTAATTTAAAATTTTAAAAGATAATAATACAATATGAAGATGTATTTTTAAAGAATATTATAATAATTAAAATAATACTATTATAAATATCACCAACGATAATAAAGGCACCGCAACCAGTGATACGGTAGCCATACAGGTTCATGCGGTATTGCTCGCAAGCGATATATGTATTTTTTTGTAATTTTTATGGTGATACACTGTGATACCAAATACTGAACCCCAAAGTTAGTTATTCATAACATATTACACATTATAACACATAGAAGTAAGAAAACATAGCAGCGAAATAGTTAAACAAAAACCATTTCATGCATTAATAATAACTTTTACCAAGAATACATCGTTCTTACAAGTTTCAAAAAGAACATTCCGAGTGTTACAAGACAAAAATATCATTTCAGCATAACATGGATATCAGTCTTATTTGCCAAGTAGCTTCAACCTCATGCCATCTCCAGCAACGTTATTACCTGCCAACTGATATGGATATAAAAAGTCAGCATTGCTGAGTGAGTTCTAGTTTAATAGTATAGAAAATATATACTTTGTAAGCTTCCTTTGGTGATCATCTATCATTATACATAATCATTCGTTAAGACATTCTTTATCTTTCTTTCTTTTATTAACATTCCTTTCCATTAAACTAGGGTTGCACAAAGCAAGAGCCTATATTGTTGGTGGGCAAAAGATGCCAAACCCCTGTCAGTACACGTTTATCATGGTAGCTAACCCCTGACAGTTGACCCACACCGCTAGGCACGAAGCCTGCTCATGAATGGGTCTCATTCATTCATGGTCAATCATAAGGATTAAACCCCAGATGTGCATCCTCATGGGCTCAAAAAGTCGCACATCAGTTAAGCAAACGACACAAGGGTCTTGAACCTCCATTCATTTCGCTTGCAAGGCTTTTCATTTAACATAAGGGCCCGGGGGTCACATTCATTAAGTTCCAGTGTTTTTCTGTTATTCCTTTATGACCACTTGTTTATGAATATACTTTTAAGACATCCGGTCATTTAAAATCACATAACATGAAATATTCTTAATCATAACAGTAGCCTATAAAAGATTAAAACATTAAAAACATTGAACAAGCATAATCTTCTTTAAACACAAGTACTTATCACTTAAATATATTCCTAAAATTTAAGAATAAACCTAAGTATTCATAGCGCATGAATAGGTATACAGCGGATGACTTAAATGTTAAGTGTCCACAGCGGACAACCAAAGTCCGCAGCGGATGACTAAGTTTCACAGTGCATGAGTTAAATACTTAAGTGTCCACAGCGGACATGCATGAATATCTAAGTGTCCACAACGGACATGCATTATAACCTTCCTAATTGTCCACAGCGGACTCCCAAGTCACAGAAACAAGGATTTACACTCTTATGTCCAGTCTAGGTGGTTTCTAGTCCCAAACAACACCTTTAAACGTTAATTAACATAGATCTATCACATTCACACTTAGAAAATCATAAAAAACCGTTTACATCATAGAAATCTTTTGAAACACATACATTTTTGTTAAAAGTCATTTTAACAGTGGAAACATAGTTTTGCTGCGAAACCTCATTAATACACATATCACCCACAAACTAGTAGAAAATATGTCAAAGAGGGGATCAAAAACTCACCTTACACAGCTTTCAAGCAGACACAACAACCCAAGAGCAAACCTTGGAGTTCTAATCACCTAAACACACGTAAAAATACAAGCTTAACACATAGAACACATATAAAAATTAGTCCCGAAGCTTGAACCCGACTGAAACTGAGGAGAAAACATCTTAAAATCTTACATTTGAAGATTTCTTTTACTTTCTCACTCTAGATTTGGTGAAAGTCTTTTTCTTTCTCTAGCCGAAGGTTAAGTGCACGAGAGAGAGTGTTATGAGCAGTCCTTTTTTATTTTAAACTCTATTATGGGCCGATTTGGTCCTTGTACACTTTTATGTTTTAACCCTCGCTTTTTAAAATAAAATCTCGTTTACTCATTTACTTTTCTCTTTGAAGTTTTCGGGTGTTACATGATACCACACGTATCGGTATCATCACAGAAAGATCAATGGACCATGACACAATCAGATTCGTTAAATATCTTGGATATTTTAAACTCAAAAGGCTATCATTGTAAACTCATTTACTCAATTCACTAATTGACAATTTTCACAAAGATTTAGTTTTTAAATAGATCGAATTTGAACGTGTGATTTTTGAAATGATTCAACCTGATTATTTGAATTATACGAGTTTTACTTTCTTAAAAAAGATAAGTTTTGTTTATTACACTATATTTCCTACTAGGTTAGATACCCATATGTTACACGGGTTGAAATAGAAAAATTAAAAATAGATTATACATATGTAAATCTAATATTTGTTATAGATAATATATTAGTGAAATTATTATATATATCAAATATTTAGGTTATAAATAATAGTATAAAGAGACAAAAGATTTATAATTCAAAAATATCCATAAACTCTACATGTTTGAAAATATTAGTTTTAATAATAATTAGCTACAATTTAAAATTAAACTTTTTAAAAAATTAAGGGGCTCATTAAGTATATATAATGAAATCTTATTTATTTCTAGAAAAACTATGATTATATAGTATTTAAGTTAGTATTTGCTAATGAAAATTTTTGAAGCCAAGATTTTTACCAAAGATTGTAAGTTTAATATGGTGAGCATATGGGGACAATACTAGGTGGAGCCTAGGGGATAGGACGTGGGGTGTGTTAGAAAAATAGCCACGTGGCTAATAGTTATTTTATTTATTAGTAAAATTTATATTTATTTCTCATGATCCGGATGGATATGTGGGGGTGTTAGAAAATAGCCACGTGGCTAATGGATATGATGTGGGGTGTTAGAAAATAGCCACATGGCTAATAGTTATTTATTTATTAGTAACTAGCTTAACGTCCCGTGTGTTATACGGATCGAAAAACTAAAATAACGAATATTTACAATTAGAAATTAAGAACTAATATTAAAATCTTCTAATATATAAAAAATAATATATAAGAATGATATAGAAGGATGCGAAATTTAAGGGATGCCAAAATTTTCATTAAAATAACTTTTCGCTATATGAATGACACGTGACAATAACTTCTTGAAAGTGTGCCATGTGAAAACACATAACTTAAAAGTCAATAATTTATTAAAACATAAAATTGATAAAATGTTTAACAAACTTAGCTGTAAATATGAAGAAAATGTCAACTTAAGTTGTTGTGATTGTATATAAAATTTAATTATGAAAAACTAATCTCTTAACATTATGTTTGAAAATTTAGATTTGTTTACCATAATTTTGGTTTAAAAATCATTATACATATGTACAAAATGGCTTTTATTTTCTCAAAATAAATTATGAGTAATACAAATAATGGTTTTCATTTTAACATTTATTTGAATATAAAATAAAAATGATATAATTCAAACTTAGAAACTTTTTATTTTAGGGAAACAAATTAGAGAAATTTTTGAAGTTTAAATGAGTTTAATATGATGACAAGTGACAATATTTGTAATAATTGACATGTGTCAAACGGTGTTTAATATGATGACAAGTGGCAAAACAATTTCTTTTATTATATATAAAGATTTTTTTTTATTATTTTTTCTCATAATCCGGTTTATTTGATCAACCTAATTGGTTTTTCAAACTAAGTTTGCATTTTGAATTCAAATAAACAAAAACTGTCAAGCAACTTCGTTACTTTCGTGTACTCATCGGATGACAGCCCTTTCGGGGGTTCCTTAGGATATGAGGATGGGGTGCCCTTTTTGTTTCTTCTTTTATTTTCTTTTATAATATAAAAATCATGAGTAAATTACACGGATGATTACTATGATTGACATAATTATGGATTTGTCTAATACACTTTTAAAATTACAATATAATCTTCACCAGTTAGTGCATGCTATGCTAAACAAAGCAATAAAAGTGTCAACTAGACCTATTAAATCTATTTAACATGATAAGTTAAATGCGTATGCATATCGTAAAGAGTTAAATGGGTTGAATCCGTTTGGATCCCAGTCGCTTTATCAAAATGTGACCCCTTTATGACCCAAACAAACTCCCCTCCCCAACCCCTCCAACCCAGACTCTAAACACAAACTCGTTTAATTTCGTTTTCAATCCCATGTTAACAAATATTCATAGATTGAATCAATTATAATCGTAACATACGTACATTTAATGGTTATTGCCGTTGTTATGCTGTATATGCTGTTATGGCTTTGTTATGCTTTGTTATGCTTTGTATATGCTTGTATCTTTGTTATATGCTTTTTATATGCTTTTATATGCTTTGTATTATGATTGTTATGTTATTGCCTGGTTACGAGTAGTCTCTTCGAAGCGGTTCTATATTCTAGATGAAGACTTGCCACCATATACCCTCCCAGACCCTGCGTTCAGCGGGAGACACTGGTTATGTTTGTTTGTTTGTTTGTTTATAGTACGATTTATGTAATTTATTCTTGAAGATATAAGCGTTGAGGGTACATATTATACAATAAGTTTCTTTAATATGTATGTTCTTCCCGAAAGCATGCTAATCTCAATGTTGTGCAGAGCTGAGCATCTTATATTCGTTGAAATAAAGCTTTTCTTTCTGCAGAGGCCTTGCGCAGTATACCCGTTTACGGATCGAACCATTGCAAGGTAGAAGAGACTGTTCCACATCGGTTGTATGGGCAATTGATGTGAGATTTATAGGCCAAATGAGTTCCCTCACCCATCAGATTAGTTTTGGGTTGAGTTCTCCTGTTTGGTCTGTAACAATACCCTTTGTCTTCTTTAACAAAAAAAATATAAAATTAGAAGACAAAATTGAGTGGTTTATAAGTTGGAAATGGAAGGTGTTTGACTCTTGAGGTTGTAGATTTCATTAGTGACGGCAAGGCGGCACGTGGTTGATGAGTTGTTAAACAACCGACTGTTTTGCGGCTGCCAGTGATAAAAATATGACCCCAACAATCCTTATCAATGTTACGTTGTTTCTGATAAGCTTTAGTGGTGTGTGAGTTTATAATAAACTCATTGACTTTTGAAAATTTCAAAATATTTCAAGCTAAGTGTTCAAATCTCCTTAGTGATATCAATGCATGTGTTATCACTAACTTTATGACTTCAGAAATATCAATGTATGTCGATGTTTACTGTTTTGAAAACTGGAAGAGAACGGCCGGTGGACCGGGAATCGT
This sequence comes from Flaveria linearis, assembly GCA_024085815.1. NCBI lineage: Eukaryota > Viridiplantae > Streptophyta > Magnoliopsida > Asterales > Asteraceae > Flaveria > Flaveria linearis. The sequence goes on from CM044009.1 coordinate 13,710,697, forward strand.
ACCCAATCTGGTCCGGTGGTTAAAACTGGCTTGGCGTTGAACCGTTGTTTAGATTGTCGAATTGGCGATTGAACCGCGAACCGAACCAGTCAAATCGGGGTCGGACCGGGTTTTTATATACTTATTTTAATTTTATAATATTCTTTTCATATACATTAAAATAATTATAAATTTATCCGATTCTCAAATCCAGTCCGACCGGCGTCGAACGGTTGCACCAGCGGACCAGTAACACATTGGTTCTATCCGATCCGATTATAAAAACATTGTCAGAATTAAATCCATAATCTCAAAAGGAGCAAAACTTCTAACCTTCGCTTTAGATTATTAGACCAAGAGATTATTGACATTTACACGTTATTTCGATACAAATTTTTTATGAATATAAATATATTGAAATTAATTTAAGCACGTTTTGAGGAAGGACGGAGGGATGTAACGGCTAACTGCTGGCTAGTATGGACTCTAGGGTCCACTACATTCTAATTTTGGCAAAGTCACTTTAAGCCCTTTGAGTTTAATAATAAAGTATTCAAATGAACATTGACAACCTGTAAGTATATCATATATGATTTGAACAATAACTCCAAATGATTATTTACAGTAACTGTAATAAATGTACCGACTTTGAAGATAGTAATTTTCATTGGTGACTTGCATATTATTAAAATTTAGAATAAAACATGTTATATGGGACTAAGGGTGCTCGCGCAATGCAACGGGACGACATTTTTATATATGACACGTGCATTAATATTTTGTTATTTTGTACTAGTTTTATAAAAGTTTATTATGTTTTTTCTAAGCTAAATTTAAAACAACAATAAATGAGTTCTGCATAACGACTTATGTATACGCATTAACTTATGTACCTCACAAAATACAGATCGTTTCAGCAAAAAGTTTACACCAAAATGTTTAAAAGTAAAAACAGGTTAAGTTGTAGTCTCAAAACGTTTTTTAATGTGATAGATAAAAGATAGAGCTGAAATCTTAAAATATATTAAGTTTTTTTGGTGTATGGTAGATAATAAAATTTTATGCAAATATTAGTAAGTGTAAGGTTATTGTGTAACTAATTTAAGGGGTAATGTGTAAATAATGTTTTAAATACTATTTTACCCTAAAAGTGGTTGTATCTTATGCATTGAATATAGTAAGTGTTCTTAATTTTATGGTATTTTAAAATACCCCTCTCATATGTTTATATATAGTATAGATAATAAACAAATTGTTAAAGTCTTGACTTTATACATGATGATAAGTGGTTTGATTATGTTACAAGTTATATGGTCGGTTTCTTTATGGAATTATTGTGGTCTTTTCTTATACGTTAGGCACACTGTTTTTCTACTCTATTTACATGTAAATAGTCATTTATCATGTGCGCTAAAAATGGTTGCGCTTGATGGTTTTTAGGTTAACTAGAATTGAACCAGGACAAGATTATTCACGGATTAACATGAAAAAACTTATTTAACTCAATTTTTTTATTTCATCTGTATACTGATAAGTTACAATTATGATTTTTAACTAAAAATACACATGTGCATGCATAAAACTTATCTCATTTGTTTGTTATAAAGTTTGGCATACATAACCTGACAACTTTAGCTATAACATAAAAACACATTTATTGAAACAAAACAGGTTAACCTACGTACACGCCAAGTTCACAACCTTGTTTAGTCCAAGGCACAACAACGACTTCCATTTAAATTTATCATGTTAGAAGTTAACGCTCTCACAAACATATTAGTGATTCTGAGTTTTTTTTTTTTTTTTTTTTTTTGAATTAAGAACACACATGTTGTCAATCGTATTTTAGTTTTTGGTAACACGAGTGAATGTGGTATGATTTCGAGACAAGCATGACGTCCATTTTGGACGGAAAGTTGCACATTTTGCATAGGTATGTCTAATTGTCCATGACATGATTTGATACTTTCTCCAATATCTTACATGCAAACAAAACTTGATAGAAAAAGTGAGATTTGTTCAAAGATAATCAAACGGTCTACATAATTACAATTAGATATATTTAATTCATCTAAAATCTGTTCCAAAACACAATTCGAGAACATTTACATGTTATCAACAATTAATAATAGAATTAAAGGTTTATATATAATTGTTTTCTTTCAATATGTTAGTTTACCAACAAACACACTCTTTAAATTGTGATTAGTGGTCAATGTAGTTTGCGTAAATATGGATCTAATTCGTTTTTCAAACAGGAAGCAATAATCAAGTTAGGGTTGTTGATCAGGCTTTGGGTTAATCTGTTTGAGTTATTGGGTTTTTTAGCATATAAAAGTCTACCCGAAACCCGACTCGAATAACAATTGGTAGGACCGGCCTTGAGAGAAGAGAGAGGTGTGTGGTGGGGGGGGGGGGGGGGGCGAGATTTGAAGATACACAGTGAACTTCGATATTTACTTATAACTCGGCCGCCAATACTGAAAGATGATTCTGAAGCAACGGTCGTGATTGGAACGCTCAAAATGTCATGAGCCATTAAAGCCAACCGTGGATATTCCTTGATTATTCTTTCAATATTGTAAACATCATGTTCTTGTTTCTATCAAGTGAAGGTACCTCAAGATACATTGTTAAGTGTCACTTTTTTCGGTACTTTTAAATTGGTTTTCAAATGACTTGAACTAATCAACTCATCAAATACATCAACACAAACATTCGAACTTTCAGCAATGAAGAATTGTGCGTCTCAAAGTGACATCATACTCCTTATCATATAAAATTATGAATACCATCATAAATGCTCTTCAACTTCTCCTCACGTACGTCATTTGTCATGTTAAGTTTAAGAAACAATACTCAACAATCTAAACGTATACGTGGATCTAAAAGAACGGCAAAAGAAAGACGACACTATAGCTTTCCAATATTTTTCAAACTTCTTTCATGTCTTTCGCCATATCTCTTATAACACGGTCCATGTTATGAATATCTTCTTCCATAAATGATGATTCGCCACATATTACGAAAATATAAGTTGGAAGTAGGATAAGATGTTCCAAAAAATAAAGTCATGATGTCAAAAAAAAGTTTCAAAAAATTTATGATTCTTTCCACTCTTGTCCGCTTATCTTCTGATAGAAAAGTCTCATAATTTGAATCAAAAATGTTAAACGAGCATAGCCCGTTTATAAGTCAATGCGTTATCAGCATGAGATATGTTGAATTCCATCTTGTTATGACATCTTGACGCACATGTTGCCCACATTGTATGAAGTTGTTGTATGCATTCGCGAACTTATACTTACTGAAAGCACTTCTCGAACATATTTACCGACACTCCCGAACCTTCTGGATGGCTCCTTCAATTAATTTAAACCCGATTGAACAATAAGATTTAACACATGTGCAGAACAACGACATGAGTAAAATCTCCATTAAGACTAATGTGTTTATTTAGACGCAAATAACTTTTAGATATTCTACTAAAAACATCATTATACTTGGCATTATCTAGTGTGATAGTAAAAATCTTTTTCTCATGCCCCAATCTGCTAAAAAAATATCAAGTACTTTGCTAAAATGGAACCACTATGTGGAGGCGGTATAAGTCGAAAGTTCAACATTTTTTTCTCAAACCCATTCTCATCGCCATAGGGGCAGTCAGTGCCATAAATCCATCTATTGTGATAGAACTCCATAATCAGAAGTCAGCCATATTTGCTTGTTATTTTTTTGTAACTCATCTTTGAGAATCGCTTTCTCTCTATTTTAAATTTTAAGACATCTGCTTTGCAGTGTTTCTTGTTATGAGATCGCATCACAGTATAAAAACTTAAGCAAATCTCTTGTTGTCTCGTGTTCAACATAACTGAACGGTAGTTATGTTTGATGATCGAATATGCTAGTTTCTCTCTATACATCACTTGATCTAGGGGCATGCTTTTTGGTTGACAGGTTCATAAGATCAAAACACTTCGAAATAGTCGTTTCATGTTAGTGTCCCTGATTTGGATGACACTATACACTTTCACAGCCAGTACAAATTGCTTTTTTACCCCCATCAGCTCTAACCTGTAGTTTTTCAAAATAATCCAAACTATAGAATGGTTCTTACTCGAACTAAAGAACTTACTTCATCAAAATCAATGTTCTTTGACATATTTGACGTCTCCTACAAATATATAAACCATAACATTGATAATAATATATGTTAAGTCTTTAACCATATTAATGCATCAATTAAAACTTAAATCAATCATGCACAAAAGTATTTTCAGACCATGCCAACCTGACCCATAATCTATTATGTTGTTAAGCTCACTATGGTATGACTTATTTCTGATTCTAGTATTGGATCTATGTTCTTGTTAAAAACCGTATTATAGGTTATAATCACATTTGCCATAAGAATCACAAAAACACATAATCATTCCATAACTAGATAGTAAGTTCAAAGCAAATTTGTCATATAAGAGTCACATTTGGTTCTAATTTGAAAATACTATTGCTAGAACATCATAAGTTCACAAACACATGCTAATCATTCCATAACTAGAAAAATTATTCAAAAAATACAAATAGATTTCAAAATTCAAGCAACATAAACTGAAAGAAACATCCATTATAAATCAGCATTATCAATCTCACGCCCATAAAATTGCAACACACCGAACAAATACTACAATCATCGATTGTTACACCCGATTATTTTCTTTGAAGCAAAGAAAGAAGGAAAAAAGAGAAGAAAGAATAAAGCCAAAGTCGAGGGACCAAACTCGTCAAGGAGAGAAAACTTGTATGAGTGGGGGTATAAAAGGGGAGGGCAGCCCACACCCTCCCCATTCTTGCCAAGAACTCAGCCAAGGAGAAGAGAAGGAGAAAAAAAGGGAGAAAAGCTTGGTTCAGGTGGATTCGAGCGTGAAAATCGAAGTGTAGTGGGTCAAATCGAAGCTCTACTCGACGGGATTGTTTGTGTGAGTTCTAGGATCCCTCTTTTACACGTTTTGAATGATTTTGGGGCTGGAAACACATCTGAAAATCGTTTTTGGGTTTTTTGGGGTAAACCCGTTTGTGTATGTATGTGTATGGTATGATTCGTTGGGTCTTGATTTCGAACTTGGTTGTGCTTGAATGGTGTCGTGGTTGCTTCCCTAAGGTTTAGAAGGCTGATTTGAGCTTAAATGAGGTTTAGAGGGTTTGGAGGTCGAACTTAGCAGCTGCAGTTCGGGATGAACTGCATTCTGCACCCAGCTAGGGCTATGCGACTGGAGGTCCATGCGTCGAATGGCATGCGACTGGGTCCATACGCACGAAAGGAGTGCGGCTGAGGTTCATTCGCATGAAAGTAATGCGACTGAATGAGATGCGGATGAAGGTTATGCGACTTAAGAAATGCGGATGAAGGTCATGCGACTGAAGGTCAGGCGACTAGAGTACTACGCTGTGAGTCGTACGATTGAGGTTTTATACGCACGAAGGTGTGCGATTGAGGGCCATTCGCATGAATGTCATGCGACTGAGGTCCATACGCCTGGATGTCATGCGAATGAGGTTCTTTGCATGGGAAGCGTGCGATGGGAGGCTATGCCACTGGAGGTCCCTTCGCCTGAGTGTTCTCATACGCATGGAAGACCATGCGAAGAATAGGGTCCATACGCCCGAATGACCATAGTATGTCTGACTTTCGGAAAGTGCGGACGTAGGCTAGGACCTTTGGGGTTGTAGATGATGTGATGGGCTGGAAGATGTAAGATGATTTATGATGATGAGTTGATGATGATGATGATGCGATGCATGAGGATGTGTGATGCCGTATGTTTTATATGATGTGATGCGCGTGATTCGTGTGACGTTTGATGTTGTGTGATTGTGCATGTTGTATGTTATGCATGATGTATGTTATAGGTGGGCGATATTGCCTTGTATGATCGATGTAGTATGTTGTTATGTTCCTTATTATTATGTATGTCTATTCTTCCCGTGGCTTACGTGTTACGTTAATGAATGAATGAAAAGTATTATGTATCGTAAAGTGGAAGATAATGAAAGGGGGAACGTAATGAAAGAATGCACACGTTAATGAATGAATGAAAAGTATTATGTAACGTAAAGTGGAAGATAATGAAAAGAGGAACGTAATGAAAGAATGCATGTGTTAATAATGAATGGAAGTATGAAAGGCTTGCAAGCAAATATATGAGGTGAGCGACCCTGTTGTCGCAACAGACTCGAAGAGTCTTTGTCGCGTACCCCGGTACTGTGTAGTCTTGGACATGAGTCGGGGGTTTGGTTACAGGCCCGGCACAGTATCAGTCTTCGGACATGAGACGGGGGTATTGCATGAGACAAGATCTGGATGAATAAGAAGTGGATCGCGTACTCCGGTACTGTGTTAGTCTTCAGACATGAGTCGGGTTTGGTTACGGCACCGGCACAGTATCAGTCTTCGGACATGAGTCGGGAGTATTGCGTGAGACTAGATAATGAGGTGAGCGACTTGGTTGTAACAGACTAGGAAGAGTTCAATCCAGTGATTGACTCGAATAGGATCTTTGTCGTGGTCCCGGTGTTGTGTCAGTCTTGGACATGAGTCGGGGATTTGTGTAAGGTCCCGGCACAGCATCAGCTTTCGAGCATGAGTCGAGGATATGCATGAGAAAGATTCGAGTATGAAGAGTAATGAGCGAGGAAATGAATGAACAAACGAATGATGATGAAGATAATAATGATATTATCTATGTGTTTAGGACAGGTACGGACGGAGTACTAACTGATTCAACGTGTGAAATCAGATCAAATAGTACGGAAATCCTATTGATTGGCGATCCAATCAGGGAGAACGTTAATCCGATCAAAACTAACGAGGAGAATATGTTAAGAATTGATTAGAATCGATCAGAAACATTCTATGAAGTTGGAAGGGACTCTCTGGATGAACAGGAATGGCTAGGGTTGATAATTCTCGAAGTCTTTTTTTTCCACAAATTAAGTGGTATTTATAGGTTTAGCTCTCATTCGTACGATTGAGCCTGCGTATGGCTCAGTCGTGCTACTGAGTCGTACGATTGATTCATTCGTACGACTCAGTCAGTCTTATGACTCAATCGTGCGACTGATTCAATCACCTGGTCAGTCGTGCGAATGGCCCATTCGCATGGTCCAGTCATACGACTGAATCATGAGACTTAGGTTAAACATGTTCCAGAACTTTAATGATACGGAACTATGTCTAACACTGTAAACCTATATAACATGTTTATATAGCGTTGTAACAATAAATCCATAAATAAGATTTAACATTCAACAACCAATAAACATTCAAAGAAAGTTTTTCATTTCATATATCAAACATTACATAAGGTTAGAAAATGAAAATCAAATACATTTGAGCTCGCTAGAACTAGAACTAGGGAAATGTGTACCAACAAACTCCCCCTTGGACCTAGTTCTATCTAATCTTTGACTTCCTTTTCAACTCTTCAAACCTCTTAGATCGTTCTCTTTAGATACTCCAGCATGGACATAAGTGCAAAGCATAAGCGTATGACATGTTGGAACTGAAGTGTTCACTTGCAAATATCCTGCGTATCAAAAAAATAATGGCCACTTTTACAAGAGGTAGACATCAGATGCAGACAAGGTTTTAGCCACATAGGTCAAATACCCTTATCTTCTCTACCTTCCTTCCCTATCAAAACTATGACGGCCTCACCAGTGCGCCAGTCCTAATACCATTATTTGAAATGGGGTGCAAAATCTTGTGGATCTCCCTCAATGGAATACGTGACATTGTACGCGGAGGGTGCCATTTCAGGACAATCTTTGGTCTTCCAGTGATAGGATTTACCTCAGATCTTCTGATGTACCTCGTAGCTTGTTGAGGCTTGAAGTCACCCATCTGGTAAGATACTCACGTTTCAGTGCAGCTTCAAACCAGCCTGACATTTTCTTCGTGTCAGCATACATCAGCTTCAGTCTTGCCAGCTGGTTGAGCTCAAAACCAGGAGAGTCTTTAGATCGTGTGGGAATCTAAAGTACTCTATTCCCTCTCCCTTTTACTGTGTAAACGTGATGAGATCCTCAAAATACGCCCAGGATATGATCTTCCCTGACCCCTTCAGATGCTTCTTGACCTTGTAGATCTTGGTGTAGGTACTGGCTTAGCTGCAGCTCGCTGGGCTCTGATCTCTGAGAAACAAGCCGCCCATTCAGCCTTTCTGATATCTACTTCGGCGTCCGAAGCTGGGGCTTGGCTTGTAGAGGCTTGGCTTCCTTTTCCTTCTGACTCAGCTTCTCCAAAGTATCGCTGCCGAGTGTACTACCTAGATCGGGAAAAAAATTTCCCTCTCGGTCAGTATACTTAGCATAATGCTGAGTCGTGACGTCCTCTATCTCATCTTGTCTATATCACTCAGCTCTTCATCACTATCCACATCGAAGGTAGAAGCATCCTTCACTATCTCGTTTGGATTCACCTGGAACATTTCAGCAAGTTGCTCATCAGTGAGGTCGTGACTTTTTCTCCTTCTTTGAGTATACTCACGGACCTCCTGACGATCCCTTGCAGATCAAGTTCATGATCAGTTGAGACTTGATCTGCTGTAAGGGAGCAACATCGTACTCATCTTGCTGAAATGTTGGATGCTTGATTTAAAATGTAACACAGCAATAGTAGTATGTAACCAAGATAATAAACACTGAATAATAATATATACATTAATTTCATAACATCAATTGATGATTTCAAGTACAAAAGCTGAACAAAATAAAACATCTAATCTTTACTTTTTCCTTGCATCCTCTCTACGTCTTCAGCTGACGGTGAGGTAGGCGGGGGCAGACGATGATGCTCCCTGGTCTTGTTCTTCTTTGTCCTTTGCTCTTGACCAGGAGCAGAGGCAGATGCAGCTGCATCTCCTCCTCGTCATCATCGTCATCCTCCTTACTTCTTGCCTCGCCGTCACCCTCCTCATCATCATTATCATCTCATCCTCTTCATCATCATGCTCATCATCATCACCATCGTCATCTCCTTCCCCGATCCTTTAGAGGCTCATCTTGTGATCCTTTAAGCTTGAGCATGATCTTCTTGTTAGCAGCTTCCAACTCCTCCAGTCTCTTCACCGATTCCTCTTTGTGCTGGTGGAGTTGGGCGATCTGCTCAGCCTGCTGAGAAATCTGCTGAGCTTGAGAAGCATTTAGCTCCTCCAGCCGACGTAGTTTAGCAGATTTCTCCTCATCTGCTGCTAACAGCTTCAGCACCATCCTGTTGAGTGTGCAAGCTATTCCTCCACTCCAATAGGAGGGCTGGATGATCCGATAGGGAATGTGGAAGGGCCATCTTGGTGGTTGGTGGTGTAGCAGTGGCTGAGGTGAATATAGTGGTGAAGTATGAATGGTGGAGTGGTATGATGGGTGGCTGTGGTAGGGGTGTAGTGGCGGTAGGTGGTGTAGTGGTGGAAGGTGGTATAGTGGTGGTAGGTGGTGTGTGGTGGAAGTGGTGGTGGAGGTAGTAATCAGCGTGATCCTCTGTCTCTTTGCTTCAGCCCATGTGGCTGAGCCATCCTCTTCCTCCGAGTCCCCCTAGACCTGGAGGCTTCTCCTTGCCTGCTGGGCTGGTCTGGGTATATGATGGATCTGTAGTAGTCTCCCCAGACCCGCCCGGACGTCCACCAACCGTCCTGATCCCCCTCTCGGTGGCAACCAAACCGGCTGCCCACCGTCCTGGTCAGTGGTTCCTCATCAGACTCTTCTATGAGCAGTAGTGGTCTGAGTCTGCGACGGACCTGTATCTCCACCATCACCACTATCACCATCATCGGAGTCATCATCGGGAGCAACTATCGGCTCTACATCAGAATCACTATCGTCGTGGCGCCACTTCCTCTTCGTCAGCGCCACGTAGTCCTCACGGGCCAGGTGCCCAAATAATCTCCTCACCGGGGCCTTCACCTGCTTTCCCCGGTATACCCCTCATCCGTCCCAGAGTAGTGTCATCCATGACCTCCAGGACCACAACATCTTCTTTCTCCTTTGACAGCGAGGGGAGCTTCTGATCTATGCTCATCTGTATAAATCGTGGATACATACAGAAGCTTCCTTCCCCTTCCCCTTGATGTTCTCCACCAGATAGGTGAAGATTATCTAGAGAAGTTGAATGGATGATCAGCACCAGTGTAGCGTATGCGTTCTGCATCTTGTCTGAGTGCTCATCAAATCCACCCTTCCTTGATGCTATGCATCTCAGAAGTACATGGGCTAAGTATTTAAACTGGGGGCAACAAGTTGCTCTTGTTGAGCATACTTGCGTTTAATGTCCCCAAAATACTTAGCCCTCATAAAGCATCCGCGAACAGTGAGGGGGGATGAATCGGTGGGACAGTCGGAATCATCCTCTAACCTCCAATACGATCCTGATATCCTCCTCTGTAATCTGGATGCCTCCCCAAATATAGAACTCCTGATAGTATGGGCTCAGTGGACCTATCTATAGCAGCGCCTTCTCAAAACGCCTGTTGTATGGATCTGTAAGGTGTGCATGGCGTAGAGATCGCTCGTAAAATCCTCGAGCGTCGTAAGAATATGATGAGCCAGCAAACTCCGTAGCGTTGCGGGAAAGAGAGAGAGATCGAGATGAACACATATGTTGTGCTTAGGCTCATCAGCCACCGACTAGCCATCTGTGACACAGAGTAAATAAACATTAGTACGTGTCAAAGAATACTAAACTTGTTTCATGAAATGAAAATTTTGTTCAGTCGTGCGACTGAGCTGAGCGATGAATCTAGTCGTGCGATTGAGCTGGACGACTGAGATCTAGTCGTGCGATTGAGCTCATACGTACGACTGAGTCATGCGACTGGACTTAGTCGTATGTTCGCACATGTGTTTTACCTCAGTCGTGCGATTGTGCTCAGACGTATGGTTCAGTCGTGCGATTGAACCATTCGTCCGTCTCATTCGTGCGACTGAGCATTCACCTTGCTCAGTCGTGTGATTAAAGTTCATCAGTGTGTGTCATCGCATGTCCGATAGTTTGTTCATTCAAATTTGATTTTGAGCAATACTTGATGTTAAATATTGAGGATTGGCTCATTTGATTTGCATATGACCGACTAAAACCCTAATAACTTTAGTTTGTTCAAAAAGCTTAGTTTTAGGTGTTATTTGTCATCTTGGTTCGGTTTACATTAGGTCATTTTTCCGATCTTTTTGACGTTGTAGTAACCTATTAATCGTTCACATATTGTCCCGCTGTACCTATAGTGTCGTAACTAACAGTCAGAGAGAGTCAAGAAAGGTCTAGGGTCATCAATCAAAATTCGGCAGTATGTGTGTGTATCGTGCATCTGAAATGCGATTTGGGTGAATGAGACGAATGAGACCGACTCCCCCTCTATTTATACTAGGGCACCCTTCAGTCGTGCGACTAAACCTAGTCGCATGATTGATTCTGGTGACTGAGCTTCAGTCGTACGACTGGCCTATTCGGTCATCTCTAATCGTACGATTGAGGTTTCATTCGTACGACTGTCACAGTCGGTCACCTTCAATCGTGGCGATTGGATTCATTCATATGGTCCATTCGTAGACTGGTCCATACTCATGGTCCAGTCGTGCGAATGGGTTCATTCGTATGGTCCAATCATGCGAACTGGTCCATATTCATGGTCCAGTCGGTGCAAATGGGTCATACTTGTGAATTTGCCTTTTGACCCTTGAACACTTAGCTTCTTATAAAAATAGATAAAAAATTTTGAGCATTTGATCATCTCAGGCATGACCAATTTAAGATTTAAAACCTTTTGATCACCTCAGAGTGTGATCCATTTATCCACCTGATCATCTCAGACATGATCCTTTATCCACCTATCATCGCAGACATGATCCCATTTATCCACCTGATCATCTAGACATGATCCATTTATCCATCTGATCATCTCAGACATGATCCATTTATCCACCTGATCATCTCAGACATGATCATTTTCCACCTGATCATCTCAGACATGATGCATTTAATCCACCTGATCATCTCAGACATGATCCATTTATCCAACTGATCATCTCAGACATGATCCTTTTTACCTTTTCAGAAACAAATTTATTTAAGATTAACGTTAAGTTCATTTTGTGACATTTGCAGAGATGGATAACTTAGCGAAGTCCGACACTACACACTTTACAAATAACTTGAAAGACTAAACTAAGTAACAAATAACATGGTTTTATGATTTTGTTTGGGTAGGGTAGAGTAGTCTATTAGCATTAACATCATTACTAAGACAGATTCAAATGGAATCAGACAGGCATAAACATAGTTACTTGGAACTTTTTTATAAATATTGAGAGGAAACTAACAATTTACATATCACAGTTTCTCATTCATCTGAGATTTCTAAGTTCTAACTGGGAATCATGCTGATCTGAAATGTAACACATATTGATTTGAAACATCAGGCGGTGCAATCACGACGATTATCAGTATACTTGTCCACTTAAATCCATACACAGGACTTTTGACACATATTGGTGATGTATTAGGTTATATTATTTCAACCAACGTTTGTGGGATCCCAGGCTTATATGGTAATCAACATTCCTCAGAGGACGTTTGAGCGGTCTACAGGTATTTGACAAGAATAGAATATTCATAGAGCTTTCAAAGAGAAGCCAAGCCTCAGGTCAGTGCATCTCACAGCAGAGAGGCGGCAAACAACAATGAATTCTAGAATATCTAGGTTATGCTTATCCTCAGGTCAGTGCCATCGCACAGCAGAGAGGCACATAACCTATCTTTCTTGTTAGAGCATCTTTAAAATTTTCTTTTGCACATAACGCACAACAACGCAGGTTATCAGCTTAACTGCATTATTTTCAAATTTTTTTTTCTCTTTTTGTGGTCATCGCACACTTATAGTGGCGTTTATTTGCTCGTCACCCTTTATTGGAAATAACTGATTGTGTTAACCAGTGATAAGATGTCTACTAGTCTATGTGTTGAATCTACTGACACATCGTATAATGAACTAGCACCTCCTTAGATCGACTTTCTCGTGTAATTGCAGTTACGAACAAGCGTACTATCATTTTCCAATTTGTTAGACTTAGAATTCTTTGATTAATAATTTCTGTGATTTAATTAAGCTAAAATTTCAAAAATTGAAAATCTTTTTGGTGTTACAAGTAACTAGATGCCTGTGTTACTATCACTTTTCATAGTGTTGATCACATTCTTATCGTTGTTGTTTTTGCCTTTTTAGCTTTCTGCCCTCCCCCCTTTTATTTATTATTTTATTTTATTTTTTTTAAGTAAATAAGTACTGAAAGTAAACTAATCTCCCCTAAAATTCTAAAATAAAAAAAATCTTTTTGTGTTTTTGGATTTTATAAGACAAGGAAATTAAAACAACTGGAAATAAACAAAAAAAATGGAAAACTAAACGAGTGTTGGACTAAGCATCTGTTTCTTCTGAAATGATGTCACTTTTCTTTTTACGCTGTTGACCTCTAACAGATAGAAAATCAGGGTTTATCAAACGGTTTGGTGTAGAGGTCGACGCGTTGAAAAATCCGTTTTATTTAATCACATCAATTAATTGTTTTCATAGCAATCACGTATGAAATGATACTTTATGCCGATGTGTTTTGTTTTAGGGTGTTGAACAGGATTTTTAGTTACAGCTATGACAGCAGAGTTATCAACATAATAGGGATGTTAGAAAATGCAAACGTAGTCCCACATTGCTGTTGGATCCAGATGATCTGAGAGCAGCAACTTGCAGCAGGCAATGTATTCAGCTTCACAGGTTGATAAGGCAACCGAGGTCTGCTTCTTGCATTGCCAGGTGACTAGCGCCTTTCAAAGAACTGAAACCATGCTGATGTTAACTTGAAGTTCATCTTGCAGCCGTCGTAGTCTGAATCACTATACACAGTTAGCTCAAAGTCATCATCATGAGGATACCACAACCCCAGTGTTGGAGTACCTCTCAGATAACGAAAAATCCTTTTCACCCAATCAAATGATTTGCTTTTGATTGGCTTGATATCTGGAGCATAAACATATGGCATACATGATATCTGGGCGTGGTAGTGAGATGCATGAGAGATCCGATCATCCCCGATACATAGTGGCATCCACCAATCCCCATTCTCATCAGGTGCCACATCATGATTTGTGGCGAGTGGGGTACGGCAATAGTGACGTTTTCCATATCAAAACGACTTAGAATGTCTCCGACATACTTAGTCTGATACAGAAAAATACCAGTAGTGTTTGATCCACCTGTAATCCCAGGAAGAACTTTATTTCTCCATGGCACTCATTTCAAATTCTGCATTCATCACAGATTCGAATTCTTTACATAGATGTTGTTTCGTGAACCGAAATAATGTCATCCACATAAATTTGCACCATCAGTAAATCTCCATCTCTTCCTGATGAACAACATGCAGTCAATCACACCCCTGTGAAACTCGTGTTTCAGCAGGTGGGTGGATTTCATACCAAGCTCGAGGAGCCTGATGTAGCCCGTACAGAGCCTTGTCGATGATAAGGATCCTCGAATCTTCGGGTTGACTGACGTAGACTTCTTCACGGATTTCCCCATGAAGGAATGCACTCTTTACATCTAGTTGATAGACTTTGATCTTCATATACGATGCATAGGCTAGGAAGATACGGATGCTTCCATTCTATCCACGGTTGCAAACACTTCATTATAGTCGACTCCCTCGACTTGTCTGAAGCCTTGAACAACCAAACGTGCCTTGTTTCTTGATAACAACACCTTGGTCATCCTTCTTGCAGCGTAGCACCCATTTGGTGCCAATCAATTTTACTCCTTTGGCCCTGTCAACGAGTGTCCACACTCCAGCTCTTGAACTGTAGCAGCTCTTCTTGCATAGCATTGACCCAGGACTCATCCTTCAGGATCGCTTTGTGTTTGGGCTCGACTTGAGAAACAAAGCATTTGAAAGCCCAGTCATTCATGTAGCCCTTTTCCATAATTGCAGCGTAATCAGCAGAATATAACTGATTCTCGTCTGCACGCCAGAGTGAAGATCCCCAATGATAGCCTCGGCGGATGATTCACACTGATCCTAGTCACAGGTGTTCGTAGGAACGAGAACTTCAGAGTATCCAGATTTATTCGCGATAGGATTCATTGTATTCGGATTCCCTGTGCATGTTCAGCAGCTGATGAGCTTCCTTCTTGATTAACATTATGCTCATGCCTGTCTCAGCTGCTTTTCATCATCTGATGACTCATCACTTTCGTTCCTGAGCAGCGTTGAAGATCCCGAAGCACCACTGGCCTGTGTCACATTGCTGGTATTCAGATTTGGTGTATTTAGTACATCGTACATCATCTGAGCAGCAGTCTCTTCATCTAAATCTATCTGAGGAAGGTGAATGATTTGAAAAAGCCATCGTAGTTGAAGAATGACGACGGACCTTTTCCAGCAGGGGGGATGGTGAATCGTTGCACATCGACGTTGCACCATACTTCTACTTGACCTGTGAGGTTGTTATAAACTCGTTGTCTCGTATGCTGTATCCAAGGAAGATCCCCTGATCTACTTTTCGCTGAACTTGCCCTCATGAGTTTTCTTCAGTAACGTGCATGGGCTCTCGAATGGTTCCAGTACTCCAGGTTAGGTTTGCGTTTCTGAAGCAACTCATAGCATGTCTTCCCATGTCGCTTGATATAATACACAATTAAGCGTGTAGCAAGCATTAGCAATAGCTTCATTCCAGAACTGTACTAGCAGTTTTGAATCTACAACATAGTCCTTGCTGTCTCGATCAAGCTCCTATTCTTCCGTTCAACAACGCCATTTATCTGTGGCGTGTATGCAGAGGTGAACTGGTGAACAATTCCCTTTTCCAAGAAAGCATCCATCAACTGATTCTTGAATTCAGTTCTATTGTCTGAACGAACCTTCTACCTTCAGATGTAGAGAGACTCCAGTGTTGTGACGAGCCCTTGAACGACTCAAAGGTTTCTGACTTAGCTTTCAGAAACATCACCCAGGAGAAAACGTGAGTAGTCATCCGTGACTACAAAGCAGTACCAGTCTCCCGCGATACTCTTCGTGCTGCAGGACCGAATAGATCCATATGTAGTAGCTCCAGTGGCATCCGATAGAATTAACATGCTGGTTTGTGAGACTTCCTGGTCTGCTTTCCCTTCTTACACGAGACACAAAATTTGGAAGTTTGAAGTTCTTACAGTAACTCCCTCAACTAAGTTGTTATGAATCAGATGATTCATCTTCCTGTGATTTATGTGTCCCATTCTCCTATGCATGAGATGGGACTCCTTCTCTGTTGCTTTGATAAAAAGCACTGAACAGTCGACTCAGTGGTAGAAGTATTTGACATGTCCAAGACGTTCAAATGTTGTACCTTGATGCTGACATTAAGACCTGCTCCTCGGGAATCTCCATCTCCTTCTTCCAAATGTAACACTTCCGATTATCAAACATCACTTTGAAGCCCTTGTCACATATCTGGACACTGAAAGCAAATTGTTTTCTAATTGTTGATCATAATTCACTTTATCAAATTTTACCTGTCCATTACCTACTTCTCCTTGTGCGGTAATGTATCCTCCTTTGTTTCCAGCAAAAGAAACGTGTCCCCTTTAATTGTTTGACATTGAAAAGGAGAGAGTGATTTCCCGTCATGTGCCTGGATGCTCCACTATCTACTATCCATGTGTTGGTAGAAGCACTATAGCGGACAACCTGCACATAATAGAAAACAATTAGTTAAGGAGGGGGACCCAAGCCTTGACTGGTTTGGGTTTCCCTGAGGCATCACACATCACAAACTCAACCCACGACCTTAGCAGTTGGAGAGACCTCTTCCTTCAGCTTATCAACACTATCAGACATATTAGGTATTTTAGCTTCCACGGACCATCCTTGTGTAAGGATTGTTTATGGTAAACCGATGACTGATTTAGTTTGAACTTTAGGTTTGTTTTCAAAAACAGGTTTCACCTCAGGCATCACAGACTTGCCAGTGACTTGTCTGTGTTGTCTATGGTGTTGGGGAGGGTAAAAGACCTAGCAGGTGTTTTAGACCTAACATGAGTTTTAGATCTCTGTTTTGAAGAAAACTGTTTAAACATCTTGATCTAAATCAACTTTAACCCTAGTGTCTGATAGCGAGGACAGTTTGAAAAGATGTGACCTCTAGTCCACAAGTATAGCATGATCTCCTCTCAACGGGACTAGGTGTTGGAGCATATATGTCATATATAGTGTGTCCGTCGCTTGACGAATAGTCTAGGCTTAATGTTATACACCTTGTAAACACATGAAACTGGGTTATTCGAATCCCAGTCCAACACTCTAGGACCAAACTATAGAGATCAGACATCATGTTATTAGGGATGGCTATGAAAAGGTCCGATTGATCCAAGATGTGCCTAGTGCTGATGAGCTTGCAGATATATTTACTAAGCCCTTAGATAGTGCCACATTTCAAACTTGGTACTAAGGCTTGGTATGCTGCAGCTCGAATAATTTGACCAATACTGATGCTCTCAGTTCACAAGTACTGATGAGCATTAGTATGCAAAGTCAAATATAAGTACTGATGAGTAATTAGTCTTCAGCATTTTCACAACTACTGAAGACTAAAAGGCTTCAAAGTAGATGTACATTATGTGTTGAAAACAACTGATGCAGTGAGGTGGATTACAACTACTGATGTATCATTTTCAAAACATAAGTACTGAAGAACAAATTTTGTTCACAAGTACTGATGTGTAATTTACACAAGTACTGAAGACAAAATTTGTTCACCAGCTCTGGAGTATTTCATCAGCACTTGTGACATCTGATCACAAAGCTGAAGGCATAAATACTCACAGAGCTGAAGGGTCAATTAACATCTGAAGTCAGCCAAAGAGCTGATGAGTAAATGTGGAGGTCAGCATGAAACAACTGATTTGCGGAACAGCTGATGAGTAATTTTATTCTTCAGCTGATGCAACAGCTGTTGTTTCATACCCAAACAACTGAAGGACAAAACCATGTCTTCAGTAGTTTTCACAACTACTGATGACTAACACCAAGTCCTCAGTTGTTTACAACAACTGAAGCAATACCATGTCTTCAGTAGTTCACAACTACTGATATCAGTAGTTCACAACTACTGAAGGCTAACACCAAGTCTTCAGTTGTTACAACGCCTGAACAGCTGAAAACTAGGTCTTCAGTAGTTTATAACTACTGAAGACTGATAACAAGTCTTCAGCCGTTTACAACATCTGAAGGACAAACCAACGTCTCAGTAGTTTCAACTACTGAAGACTAACACCAAGTCCTTAGATGTATTACACCCACTGAAGTTTAAAACCACGTCATCAGTAGTTCAACAACTGATAACTAACACCAAACCTTCAGTAGTTTTCTTTCAGCCTTTGCCATACCCTATAATACCCAACCTTCAGAGCTTTTCATTCTCACTTGACCTACTTTTCAAAAACCTCTGAAATTCCCATACACCATAATGGCGGCCATGCAACTCAAACCTCGACACAACTGTGTCGCTCATCTCACCAATCGCCACTATGGCCTAAGTTTCACAATGCCGTCGATCTGATGACCGATTCTCCCTACCAACGGCATTCCTCCTCAACCCCACCATATACACCGACTCCCTATCGAATTCTGGACGAACATCATCGTCCAAACCGGAGAGAATGATGGCGAGGTCTCTCTCCGTCCTTCGTAAACAACCACCAAGTGGTTATCACTCCAGCTCCATTCGAGAAACCCTAAAGCTGGAGGATGCCACCTACCCAACCTCTTACCCCAAAGCGCCCTCGATCTATGCTTCACTGCCAACGACTATCAGGGCGACCTCTCTGCCACCACCTTGTTGAAGAAACACTTCCCAGATCCCCATGACTAATCTTCCACATGGTGAATGTGTGTCTGGCTCCTAAAACTTTTCATGGGACCAGATGTCAACAAGGTGGCAACAGGTATTGTATTCTATCCTTGAGAAACAACCCCTACTTTTACTGATATTATATTTTTGGCTCAAGATATGGCCACAAAACCATTTCTAACCGTTGGATCTTGTATCCTCGGTTCATAATGGCCATCATCCAGAGCCAGCTTCAAGCTGAGGGACTTGTTGGCACTGGGGTCCTCTACCATGGCTGTTCTAGCCGAGGTATACTCCAGGCACAACACCGACCACACACTCAAACAGGCTGGCCGCTGTGAAAACCCACGCAGCAGGAACCCACAACCTCCACCTCTAAATCCAAAGTCCCCACCAAGCCAAAAGCCAAGAAGAAGCCTAAAAGGCTACTCAGGGAAATGAGTCCCCTGAGGATGCTCCTGCAACACAAAGCAGGATGTGGCTGCTGGTTCGATTCTCCCAGCAGCTACCACGACTCCACCCCCACAACCGCACAGGTTTCCTCTCAACAGGAGCCTGATGCAACCTACTGGGCCCCACACATCTGGGGTCTTCTCACTTGAGGAGACTGCCATTGAAATGCACACACTCCTCCCCATGTGCACTCTGCTTCTAGCCCATCTCCCACAGAAGCCGCCCCACAAAGTCCAACCCTAATAATTGCCAAAGTGTTGACCCACCTGAGCACTCCACCCTCTCCCCAGAACCTATTACTACTGGGGAGACTCCAACCGAAGAGAGGGTGGATACAAGTGCTGGTGGGAGTCCCCAACACAGAGAATCAATGTCCAATCTCCCAGTGTGGCTAGGAGATAGGACATTCTGGTGAGGCTGCCACTTCCCCTGCATCAGCACATGAGCAGGGTGAAGCTGTACAAGCAATAAGACCTCACCAGAGGCAACTGCCGATGATGGATCCAATCCGGAGGCTGCAAGTCCCCAGTACCAATACAAAGGGCACATGCTACTACTGAGCCACACTCAGAGCATGTATATCCTGACACAGTCAGGAGGTCAGGTGATTCAGCTCACACTGATGATGAGCTGAGCTTCTTCTTTGACGTAGTTGCTCAAAACACTATCTTAGAGGATGATAAAGCAGACTCAAAGAGCATCTTGCTCAAATGACTCAAGATAGAAGTCCATCTGCCACCACAAACCCACAGATGGCACCTTCACCCGAAGGTCTCACATACACTGAGCCACTCCCACAAACTCAGCCACCAGCCCCTGCTTCTGGCACTAGCTCTCAGGGCCAGAACCCCCCTGAGCAGCTAGATGCTATCCTCCAGAAAATCCCTGCCTCTCATCACATCTATAATCACAGAAATTGTGATGAAAACCATTGATAAGAGGCTTCCCCACATATCCAACCTCTGGTGGAGGTTGCTGTTGCTAAAGCACTTGCTGAGAGTCAAACCCCAACCAATGCACCCAAAAAGGGGGAGACCTTAGTGCAAGTTAGAGAAAGGAGGGGAGAGGAGGAGTTAGAAGTAGGTAGAAAGGAGGTGATTGAGAGGGAGAAGTTCGGAGACTAAGGGGAAGGGGAGGGAGAAGGGGGAGAGAGCTGAAAAAGAAGTGACTGGAATCCAAAAGGATTTCAGTGTCACTTATCAAAAGAAAGGAGAGAAGAGAGGAGAGGTGAGGGAGAGGCTGATCCTGATCTAGCAGCCCTTGTCAAGGAGGCTGATGCTGAGCATAGCCGATCAATGGACTCTGTCATTGTCAGCTGTTCAGGCAAGGCTTTGACAAGGACCTGCCTTTCTAGATCAGGAGATCAGGACATGGAGAGAAGAGAGATTGAGTACCGATGGACTACTTATAGCCAAGAGGAAAGAAAGAAACTTGAGGCTATGAGTAGGTTCACTTTGAAGTACCTGGGCAGGCCAGTCCTTGATGTCAAAGCATGGACCAGGGACAGAATCTTGGCTATAGCCACCAATCTGTTCAGCTGGTGACTTCACAAAAGGACTGGTCGCTGAGGCCCTCTCAGAAGCCGGTGCTGGGAACAGGACACTGCTAGTAAAACAGACCAACCACTCTTATCTCTAGGTTACTAGCAGTGCCTGCCAACATTCCCACACCAACAACCCAACCACAACCCACTAAACCAACCCCTCACCATCAAAACCCAAGCCAATGATCCACCCTTGAAGAGAAGAGAAGGGTGTTGAGGCTGTAAGAAGAAGAAGAAGAGAGGATGAGAGGATAGACTGCCCCTTTTCAGCAGTCATCCCTCTACCAAAAGCCAAACCTCAAACCATCACTCCCACCTCACAGATGGACACTGTGAGGGTAAAGATAGAGGAAGAGGGCAGCAACAGCTTCATGATGCTGAAATGCTTAAGTCAATTGACCAAGCATATGCTGCCTCCACTCTCTATCATGAACATGAAGAAGGAAGCTCTGAGACTCTTCACTCTCAAACAAACCTTCCAATATAACAAAGAGAGAGTGAGGACTTGACCTGATCCTAGGGTTGCTCACAGGATCACAAAGAAAGATATTCCTGTGAGGTACAAGAGCCAGATGAAGAGGATTGTAGATGAAGTGATCACATGGGCTCTTGTATTAACACATTGGGAAATTGTGGATGAGTTCGAGAAGGCCTATAAGTCTAAGCAACCACCCAAAAGATGTTGGAGAATAGGTGGTTAGGAAAGGCTTAGTTTATAAGAGGCTTGAGAACTTCCACAAAAATGAGCTCAACTTGTTGCTAGAGGGCAGACATCCAGATGAATTTGCTTATAGCAAATCATAACAGTTGAGCTCAAAATAGGAACCAGGTCAGTATGTCTCAGAGCTGTACGGCCGTGAAGGATTATTTGATGGTGGGGCTGAGGACTATCTAAGAAGAACAAATCTTTTTGTCTGAGCCTACACCAGAGAATCCTACAGGCTTGTACGTGGGAGGTAGGTTTCATGGATGGGCAAATAGCTCTGTGTCCAATTCCTCAAAACAGGGCTCCCATCCCTACTTAGCCAAACAAATACCAGAACCTTCTCCCAGGCCAGTGCTTATCAGGGTCAACTTCTGATCTGATCCAGAAGGAAATAGACCAATCCTTATGCCAACAATAAGTGGGACAACAAATACTTAGAGGTTTTGGCTGCATGGTTCAGGGGAGTTTGTTGGACCAAAAGAACCAATGAGCCAAGATCAGGAAAACCTCTAAGTCCCATATGACATCACAACAACTGTTGAAGACTCCCATCAGCTGTTCTGACAAAGTCTGAAGAATCAACAGCTGAAGTTCAAAGAACTGAAGTACACAGCTGAAGATCCAAAGTACTGAAGACAAGTACTGAAGTCTAAAGTACTGATAAGCACAAGTACTGAAGACTTCAAGTACTGAAGACAAGTGCTGAAGATCAAAGTCTGAAGAACTGAAGAACTGATGATCAACTGCTGATGCACAAAGTCTGAAGACAACGACTGAAGACATCAGCTGATGACAACTACTGAAGTCATCACTGATGAATCATCTAAGACCAAAGTCTGAAGACCAAGTGCTGAAGTTCAGATTGTCACAACAGCTGAAGAAGTCTTCTTCAGTTGTTGTGATGGTTTATTTTCTTTTTAGTAGTTTTATGTTGTTGGACCAAAAGAACCAATGAGCCAAGATCAGAAAACCTCTAAGTCCCACATGCCACTGCAACAACTGCTGAAGACTCCCATCAGTTACAATGTTCTCTTGCTTGAATGTCAGACTCGAGAACATCTGAAGATCTCATCAGCTATGTGTTCTCTTGCTTGATGTCAAACTCGAGAGCATCTTAGCTCCAGCCTTCTGCTGTTATGACAAAGTCTGAAGAACAAAGTATGAAGATCAAAGAACTGAAGAACATCAGCTGAAGAAGACTCCAAAGTACTGAAGACCAAATACTGAGTCTGAAGTACTGATCTTCTAAGTACTGAAGACTTCATGTACTGAGACAAGTACTGAATTCTGAAGTACTGATCCTACAAGTACTGAAGACTTCAAGTACTGAAGACAAGTACTGAAGCATCAAAAGCTGAAGAACTAAAGAACTGAAGACCTTCTACTGAAGCACAAAGTCTGAAGACAAAGACTGAAGACAACACTGATGATATCTACTGAAGTCATCAGTTGTTATATCATCTGAAGCCAAGTCTGAAGACCAAGTACTGAAGACTCAGAGTTTGTCACAACAACTGAAGAAGTCTTCTTCAGTTGTTGTGGTGGTTTTTCCTTTTCAGTAGTTTATTTACTTTCTGTAGTTGTACAACAACTAAAGAGCATTTCTTCAGTTGTTATAGTATCAGTAGTTATAACGACTGAAGAGTTTGTTCTTCAGTCGTGTAGGATTTCAGTAGTTTACTCTTGTCAGCACTTAGGAACTTTGTAAGAAGATGTCAGTTGTTGACATCTTCAGTAGTTTTATGTTTTGTCAGTTGTAATTTGAATATTCAGTGATGTCAGAAAAAGGACATCACGCCATCCTTTTGCCGCCTATAAAGGATGGGTAACCATACTGTTTTAAATGGCCGAAACGTGCGAACCAATAGAACATTTATTGTTTTGCAGAAACTCTCTCTCTATGTTCATGCTTTATTTGAAATATCTTTATGTTCTTGCTTTAATTGCTAATTAATGAGCTAAATCCGCTGCAACATAATCTAATTGATCAACGAGAGAGGCTGAGATCCTGTCAAATGGTATCAGAGCGGGTTAATCATTGATCGATTTCACATTGATCATTTGAAACTGCTCTTTTGATCTCTCAGTTGATCGATTAGCAATTTGCAAGAGTTAGTCATAGAGAGTAAGTTTCTGCAGTTTCCGGCCAAAATCTTGAGATCTTTTGGTGGTTTTGAGTTACGTTTTATCATGTTTAAACTTGTTTTTGACCAAAAATCTGAGATGACAACCACAACCAATGATCCTCACAATCTGGTTCCGCAACCAAGCCTCCGATGCTGGTTAGGAACGAGTATAACATATGGCAAAGACGTATGCTACACCACTTGGCTGTCAACAGTGCTGGTTGTTGGAAGTCAGTGGTGCATGGGCCATACAAGCCTATGGTGAACGTCCCGGAATCTAATGAACAGGTTGCAAAGAAACCTGAACGTATTCGGACGAAGATCTAAAGCTGTTTGAAATTGATGCTAGGCCCATGGAATTTTAGCCATGGCCATTCCAAACGAGATATATTCAGGGCTCTTGCATCATGAGTCTGCTCATGACCTATGGGTTGCTCTAAAGAACAATTTGGAGGAACTGATTCGGTCTTAGCAAATAGGAAATCCTCGCCCAACAATATGAGACTTTCTCATATAGAAAGGGTGAGACTCTGACCCAGCATTTGAGCGGTTCTCTTGTTTGATCTCAGAGCTAAAGATGGTCAAACAAGAGTACACCAACAGCCAGATGAACAACAGGTTCCTCAGGTCACTTCCTGAGAGATGGGACACATATACCATTGTCCTACGCTCTAGTGCTGACCTGACACTCTATCTCTCACCCAACTTCATGGAAACTACTCACTTTTGAGAGAGAGGTAGAGCAAAGAGGAAGTTGTCATCTTCTGGAAAACTTGCTGATGACTTTGTCCAAGGTAATGCTACCTTGATAAGTCATGAGTCAGAATATGCTTCATCAGAAAGTTCTTATGATGAGCATATCGATTTCTCTACCAACTCAGACAAGCAGCTTTTGTTGGTGTTAGTAGTTCAGGAGGTGGTGGTGACAACTTGTGTTTTCTGATGAAGGATTTGAAGGGCATTCCAGATGATGATCTGGAAGAGATGGATATTTTGACCAAATGGCAATGATAAATATCCGATCTCAGAAGTTTCTACAAAAGAACTGGTAGGAAATTCCCAGGGCTCTCTGGCAAAACCAAAGTTGGTTTTGACAAGAGCAAGTTGAGGTGTCACAAGTGCCAAAGGCTTGGACACTTTGCAAGAGAGTGTAGATCATCTGGATCTAACTCATCTGCACCCTTTGTGACTTTTCCCAGCAATAGCTCACAGCACAAAGCGCACCTTCCTACAGTCCTTCCCATCCATCTCAGGCACAGCACCACCTGCTTATTTTGTGCCACAGGGTCATATGCCTTATCCTTACCCCTGTTACTACATGCCTCAGCCTGTCAAACTCAAGCACCCTCGGCTCAACCACCTCATGCTCTTCCAGAGCTCATTCTTCCCAATCTCATCATCAACACAACCTCAACAACAAAGCTTTTCACCCACACTGTTGACTGGAGGTAGTCTACCAGAAGAGCTATCTGGTCAGGAACCACTACTCCAAGGTGCTGGTCAACATGGTGGTGACCAACCTTTTGGAAATCTTGCTCTGATGGCCCTTGATTCTGCTGAAGGGTCATCATCTAATGCCTCATCTCAGGTATCCACTGAGGCTAAAGCCAAGCTTTGTTCAGAGTCATGCATAGCAGCATTTGCTTCTATTAGAGAAGCAAATGTAGCTTTAATAAATAAAATCTTGAGCTTGAGCACACTATTTCCAAAAGAAAAGCTGATTTTGAGGTTGTTCTAAAAGATAAAAATGATGAGATTTACAAGCTTAACTGCCAAATCAAAGATGCTAAAGCTAGGGAAGATGTACTTCTAGAGAAGTACAAAGATCTCAAGGAAACTCTTGCAACCACCCAAGTTGAGTGATCGATGGGTGCAATTATGGGTTTTGAAATGCTTCTTAGCAAGCAACTGCTTCCAATGTGAAGTTTGGCATTGGTTACAATCACACTGCTCCACCCACAGACTTCATTTCAAGAGCAGAAGTTGAATCTGATGGGGAGAGCAGTAACCACCTTCTCATCATGTGACTTACTATCCTCTGAATCAGCATCATCAGAGATAGACTGTCACATGACCAAAAGGCTGATCAACTCAGGAGTTGTCACTGAGACAAAGTGATGTGAAGGAGTGGAGCAAGTGACAACACACACTGAAGAAGTTCATACCTCAAACGGTTAGCACTAAGAGAAGAATAAACAGTAGGAAAGGTTTGAAGACAGCTAAAGAGGATACCAGGAAAGCAGGCACTAGGAAGAAAAACTGCTAGTACTGATGACAAACAGCTGAAGAAGAAGACTTCAGCAGTTAAATCCTCTTCAGCTGATGATCAGCATAAGATGAAGAAAAGGCCATGTGAGATATGTGGCTTATTCAATCATCTTACTGATGATTGCTGGTACAAAAGGGGTTCCAAACTCAAACAGAAGGAGCAAATCACTGAGAGCATCAATAAATGAAAAATGAGTTTTGAAACCAAGTTTGTATTAGCAACATCCAACCTGAAATCCCTAAGCCCAAAGCTAAATCTAAAAGAAGGTAGGGATAACTCAGGCAACAGCTGAGGTTGCTCAGAAAAAGATGGTACGAATAGGAACTCATCATCAGCAAACTCCAATGTGTCTGAAGAGCTGAAAGCCCTAGCACAGAATCAGACACAATTGGTGATGATGGTTCAGCAGCTAGTAGGAAGAGTCAACCACTTAGATGCTCCTATGTTGAAATCACAGAAAAGGAAGTCCAAGCCAAAGGGTTCCTCTTCTGTACCATCTTCTTCAGCTCAAGCTGTCAATCACAACACATCTGTTAGTGCTACACCTGTAGCTCAGAACAGACCCAAAGCCAAGCAGGTTGGGTCTCCAAGACTAACTAACACATGGTTGTGTTTGCAGGGTTCTTCAACATGCCACAGAAGCATCTGGTATGTAGACAGTGGAGGATCCATGCATATGACTGGAAGCAGCTCCCTTCTTAATGACTACTCTCAAGGAAAGAAGGGATTTGTTTCTTTTGGCAATGATGCAAAGGGTTACATCATCGGAAAAGGCTTTGTTTCCAATGGAAATAAGGTTTGATGATGTTAACCATGTGGAGAATCTCAAGTACAACCTCTGAGTGTCAGTCAAATGTGTGACAAAGGCCATGTTGCCCTTTTCACAAGCCAGAACTGTCGGATTCTGTCATCCAAGTTCTGAGTTTGATTGACAAGGCATTGGATGAACACACTCTCCTGAAGGCCAACAGGACAGGAAGAGTGTATGCCTTAGATCTTTCCAAAAAGATGGATTTAAAAGGCCATCCTTGCTATTCTCCAAGGCATCTCCTCAAGAGTCTACACTATGGCATAGAAGGCTGGGTCATGTTAATTTCAAGAACATGAATCAGCTTATAAGCCATGGTTTAGTAAGAGGATTGCCTCTGAAGGAGTTCAAGTGTGAAGATGACTGCACTGCTTGCTTGAAAGGAAAACAACACAAAGTTTCATTCCCTTCAATAGAAGAACCAAGTCCACTGCCTGCTTACAACTCTACACATGGATCTCTTTGGTCCTGTGAGAGTGATGAGCATGGCAAAAAAAAATACTGCCTGGTAATTGTGGATGATTACTCCAGGTTTGTATGGACTTTCTTCTTGCACTCCAAGGATGAAGCAGCAAAGACTATAATGAACTTTGTGTTACAAGTAGAAAAGCAGTATTCCCTACAGGTCAAGTGTGTGAGGAGTGACAATGGAACAGAATTTAGAAACCACACACTTGATGACTTCTACCTGTCCAAGGAATTAGAAGGCAGTTTAGCATTCCTAGAACTCCTGAACAGAATGGAGTGGTGGAGAGAAAGAACAGGACCCTCATTGAAGCAGCAAGGTCAATGTTGGCTGCTGACTCCGGGCTGCCACTGACCTTTTGGGCTGAAGCTGTCAATACAGCTTGCTATGTACAGAATAGAGCCTTAGTAAATAAGAGGTTGATGAAGACTCCCTATGAAGTTCTTCATCATTTGGCTCCTCTTATTTCATTCTTTAGAGCCTTTGGGTGTCCTTGTTTCATTCTCAACACTAGCAACCCACTCCATAAGTTTGCTAGTAAGGTGGATGCAGGGTACTTTGTTGGTTATTCATCAACTTGCAAAGCATACAGAGTCTTCAACTGTAGAACCAAAGGGGTTGAAGAAACTTGCATGTTAGTTCAATGAATCTCCAAAGGACAAGATTCCACAAAACCCTGTGGAGTTGTTTGATCTGGACATACTGCAATATGTTCTTATCAACCTCCATCTGTTGAGCCTGTCAACAGATCTCCACCTGGTGGTACTGATGATGATGAAGTCAGTACTCACCTCTTCAGGTTCAGTGACAACTGCCTAAGTTCACTGAACCTGATGCTCCTGTAGCCTCAGCAGCTCCATCCACTACAAATGCTGATGAAATTTCTGCTTGCTCTACTTCATTTGGAGCTGCCATCCTCTACATGGTTTCAGGAATCTCCATCACCATCTGTTGCTGCTGATGGGTCTACAAACACTTGCACAGATTTATAGTTTATCAAGAGCTCAAGAATCACCCACTTCACAAATCATTGGTGATATCCAAGCTGGAGTTTCAACCAGGAATCAATTGTCCAATTTCTGCTTCTATGCTCTCTTCATCAGTCAGCAAGAGCCAAAGAACTATCATATTGCTTTAAGAGACAATGGATGGGTGGAAGCTATGCAGCTTGAGCTTCTTCAATTCAAGACAGCAAGTGTGGGAGCTTGTTCCATTACCCAAAATAAGTGTGCTATAGGCACCAAGTGGGTATTCAGGAACAAAACAGATGAGAAGGGCAAAATTGTCAAGAACAAGGCCAGACTGGTTGTCCAAGGGTTTGCACAGGAGGAAGGCATCGATTATGATGAGACCTTTGCACCTGTGGCCAGACTGGAAGCAATCAGACTGTTCTTAGCTTATGCTGCCTTTCACAGTCTCAAGGTTTATCAAATGGATGTCAAAAGTGCCTTCCTATATGGAAAAAAAAAGAAAGGTTTATGTGTGTCAACCACCAGGCTTTGAGGACAATAAACATCCTGATTGGGTGTACAAGCTTGATAAGGCTCTCTATGGGCTGAAGCAAGCTCCTAGAGCCTGGTATGAGACACTCTCAACTTTTCTTCTAGAGAATAAATTCACTAGGGGCACCATTGATAAAACCCTATTCATCAAGACTGTGGACAACATAAACTCCTTGTTCAGATTTATGTTGATGATATCATCTTTGCATCCTCTGATCCAAAGTTGTGTGATGAATTTACAAAGCTTATGAAGCTGAGATTTGAAATGAGTGCTATGGGAGAATTACAGTACTTTTGGGCTTGCAAATCAAACAACTGGATGATGGAATCTTCATCCATCAGTCCAAGTATACCAAAGAGTTGCTGAATAAGTTTGATTTACAATCCTGTAAGCCCTGTTCTACTCCTATGAGCAGCATCACACAACTAGATGTTGATCAGAAAGGTAAAGCGGTTGATGAACCCTTTACAGATGTATGATTGGGTCCTTGATGTACCTTACAGCTTCTAGACCAGACATCATGTTTTCAACATGTGCTTGTGCTAGATTTCAGGCTGCACCTAAAGAATCCCACTTGATTGCAGTCAAAAGGATCTTTAGATATCTGCAAGGTACCCAATCACTAGGACTTTGGTATTCAGCTGGGCATTCATGCAAATTAGTTGCTTTCTCTGATAGTGACTATGCAGGATGCAAGTCACCAGAAAATCCACTTCTGGTGGTTGCCAATTCCTAGGCAATTGTTTAGTTTCTTGGCAGAGTAAGAAACAAACATCATTGCTACATCCACTGCTGAAGCTGAGTATATTGCTGCTGCAAGTTGTACCTCTCAAATACTCTGGCTTCAGAACCAACTTCTGGATTATGGCATTACTGAGACTAAGACTCCATTATTAATGGATAGTGCTTCAGCTCTTTGTATTGTTAAGAATCCAGTCCAGCACTCTAGACCAAGCATATTGAGATCAGACATCATTTTATCAGGGATTGCTATGAGAAAGGTCTGATTGATCCTAAGTTTGTGCCTAGTGCTGATGAGCTTGCAGACATTTTTACTAAGCCTTTAGATAGTGCCACATTCCAAAATTTGGTACTAAGGCTTGGTATGCTGCAGCTTGAATGATTTGACCTATGCTGGTACTCTTAGTTCACAACTACTGAAGAGCAAAGGTCAATATAAGTACTGATGATAATTAGTCTTCAGCTCTTTCACAACTACTGAAGACTAAACTGACTCAAAGTACTGATGTACATTATTTATTGAAAAACAACTGATGTAGTGAGTGGATTACAACTACTGATGTATATTTTCAATAAATAAGTACTGAAGAACAAATTTTGTCATAAGTACTGATGTGTAATCTTACACAAATACTGAAGACAATTTGTTCACCAGCTCTGAAGAATATTTCATCAGCACTTGTGAACATCTGATCACAAGAGCTGAAGGCATAAATATTCACAAAAGCTGAAGGGTCAATGAAACATCTGAAAATCAGTCAAGAGCTGATGAGTAAGTGTGGAGGCTAGTATGAAACAACTGATTTGACGGAAACAGCTGATGAGTCATTTCTCATCAGTTGATAACACAGCTGATGTTTCATACACAAACAACTGAAGGACAAAACATGTCTTCAGTAGTTCATACTACTGACATCAGTAGTTCACAACTACTGAAGACTAAAACCAAGTCCTCAGTTGTTCACAGCTGAAGCAAAACCATGTCTTCAGTAGTTCACAACTACTGATCTCAGTAGTTTCACAACTACTGAAGGCTAACACCAAGTCTTCAGTTGTTCCAACGTCTGAAGAATACTAGGTCATCAGTAGTTCATAACTACTGAAGACTGACAGTAACTCTTCAGTCGTTCACAACATCTGAAGGACAAAACCAAGTCTCAGTAGTTCAACTACTGAAGACTAATACCAAGTCCTCAGATGTTACAACCACTGAAGGTTAAAACCACGTCATCAGTTGTTACAACACTGATGACTAACACCAAACCTTCAGTAGTTTTATTTCACCTTTGCCCTACCCTATAAATACCCCCTTCAGAGCATTTACTCCTCACTTGACCTAATCCTTACAAACCTCTGAAATTCCCATACACCATTATGGCGAACATGCAACTGAAACCTCGACACAACTGTGTCGCCCATCTCACCAAGTCGCCATTATGGCCCAAATTTCATCAAGCCGTCGATCTCATGCACGACTCACCTTACAAAACGGCTTTTTTCTTTTGAACCCACCTTATACACCGACTCCTTGACGGAGTTTGGACCAATGTAACCGTCCAAACCGGAGAGCAGAATGCCGAGGTCTCTCCGGTCCTCCGTCAACGGCAAACCGGTGGTTATCACTCCAGCTACTCTGCGCCAAACCCTAGAGCTGGATGATGCCACTCACCCAACTTCCTACCCAAAGGTACCCTTGATCTCTCTTTCACATCTCATGACTATCAGGGTAACCTCTCCGCCTCCACCTTGCTAAAGAAACACTTCCTGACCCTCAACGACTGATTTTTCACATGGTGAATGTATGTCTGGCTCCCAAGACCTCTTCGTGGACCAGATGTCCACAAGGTGGCAACAGGTATTGTATTCTATCCTTGAGAAACAACCTTTAAATTTTTCTGAAATTTATTTTTGGAACTCAAGGACATGGCCACAAAACCTTTTTCTAACCGTTGGAACTTATATCCACGGTTCATAATGGCCATGATCGAATACCAGCTTCAGGCTGAGGGACTAGTTGGCACTGGGTCCCTGCCATGGCTGTTCAAGCCGAGGTATACTCCAGGCACAACTCCGACCAAACACTGAAACAGGCTGGCCGGCTGCAAAAACCCACGCAGCTGGAACCCACAGCCTCCACCTCCAAATCCAAAGTCCCCACCAAGCCAAACCAAAAAGAAGCCCACAAAGGCTACTCAGGGAGATGAGTCCCCTGAGGATGCCCCTGCCACACAAAGGCAGGATGTGCCTGCTGGCTCGATTCTCCCAGCAGGTACCACGACTCCACCCACCACAACCGCACAGGCTTCCTCTCAACAGGAGCCTGATGTAACCAATTTTGGGGCAACCACATTACTGGGGTCTTCTCACTTGAGGAGGCTGCCATTGAAGAGCACAGTCCTCCCCATGTGCATACTGCTTCTAGCCCACATACTGAGGAGACTGCCCCACTAAGCCCAACACTGGTAATAGCCAGAGTGCTGACTGATCTGAGCACTCCACCCTCTCCCCAGAAACCTATTACAACTGTGGAGACTCCAACCGAAGAGGGGTGGGCACAAGTGCTGATCAGAGCCCACAGCACAGAGAATCAGTTCACTCTCCCAGTGTGGCTAGGGAGAGAGAACAATCTGGTGAGGCTGCCACTTCCCTGCATCAACATCTGAGCAGGGTGAAGCTGGTAACATCTCTAAGACCTCACCAGAGGCAATGGCCGATGATGGATCCAATCCGGAGGCCAGAAGTCCCCAGTACCAAGAACAAGGGGCACATGTCATTACTGAGCCACACTCAGGACATGTTCATCCTGACAATGTCAGGAGGTCAGGTGATTCAGCTTATGCTGATGATGACCTGAGCTTCTTCTTTGATGTAGTTGCTCAAAACACTATCCTTGAGGATGAGATAAGCAGACTCAAAGAGCTGCTTGCTCAGATGACTCAGGATAGAAGTCCATCTGCCACCACTACCCCACAGATGGCACCTTCACCTAAGGTCTCACATACACTGAGCCACTTCCCACAAACTCAGCCACCAGCCCCTGCTTCTGGCACTAGCTCTCAGGGACAGAACCCCCCTGAGCAGCTGGATGCTATCCTCCAAAAATCCCTACCTCTCATCACACCATGCTTAAAGATATAGTTAACCAACCCTTGATGAGAGGCTTCCCACATACATACAACCCATGGTGGAGGTTGCCATATCTAAGGCTCTTGCTGATAGTCAAACCCCAACCAATGCACCCAAAAAGGGGGAGACATCAGTGCAAGACAAGAGGAGAGGGGTGAGGAGGAGAAAGAGGCAGAGAAAGAGGTGGTGGTAGAGAGGGAGTTGGCTGAGGAGACCAGTAGGGTGAGGGAGAAGGGAAGAGGAAAGTGAGGGAGGTAGAGCAGATAGGAGTGGCTGAAATCCAAAAGGATTTCAGTTTCACTGATAAGAATAAGGGAGAGGGAAAGAAGGTGGCTGATCCTGATCTAGCAGCCCTTGTCAAGGAGGCTGATGCTGAGCACAACCGTTCAATGAACAAAGTCATTGAACAGCTGTTCAGGCAAGGCTTTGACAAGGACACTGCTTTGCTAGATCAAGAGATCAGAAATATGGAGAGGAGAGAAATTGACTACCGATGGACTACTCATAGCCAACAGGAAAGACAAAACTTGAGGCTATGAGTAGTTCACTTCGAAGTACCTGGGCAGACCAGTCCTTGATGTTAAGGCATGGACCAGGGACAAACTCTTGGCAATAACCACCAAGATTTGTTCGGCTGGTGATTTTACAAAGGGACTGGTCGCAGAGGCCCTATCTAAGCCGGTGGTGGGAACAGGACACTGCTAGTCAAGCTGACTAAACCAGCCCTTATCTCTAGGCTGCTAGCAGTGCCTGCAACACTCCCACACCAACAACCCAACCACAACCCACAAAACCAACTCCTTTACCACCAAAACCCGCAGCCAATGATCCACCCTTGAAGAAGAAGAGAAGGGTGCTGAGGCTGCAAGATGAAGAAGAGGATGATGAGGAGGATAGTCTGCCACTCTCAGCAGTCATACCTCTACCCAAAGCCAAACCACAAACCATCAATCCCACCTCACAGCAGGACACTGTGAAGGTTAAGTTAGAAGAGGAGGAGCAGCAGAAAAGACATGATGAGGAAATGCTGAAAAGCATTGACAAATGCTATGCTGCTACCACCTCTATCATAAATATGCAGAGAGAATGTTGAGGTTATTCACCTCAACAAACCTTTCAATATGAAAGGAGAGGGTGAGAACTTGGCCTGACCCAAGGGTGGCTCACAGGATAGTCAAGAAGGACATGCCTGTGAGATACAAGCCAACTAAAGAGAATCGTAGATGAAGAGATCTCTGTGGCTATTGTAATAACACCCTGGGAAATAGTAGATGAATTCGAGAAAGCTTATAGAGCCGGCCAAACACCCTTTTCAATGCTAGATAATAGGGTGGTTAGGAAGGGTCTGGTCTATAAGAAGCTTGAGAATTTTCATAGAGATGAGCTCACTTTGTTGTTAGAGGGTAAACACCCTGATGAGTTTGCATATAGGCAAATCACAACACTTGAGCTCAAAATGGTAGACAGGCCAAGTTCATCTCAGAGGTGTACGGTCGGGAGGGATTGTTTGAAGGTGAGCCTGAAGACCTGTCCAAAGAAGAACAATTGATGTTTCTTCAGGCTTACTGTAGAGAATCCTACCGGCTTGTACGAGGGGTGTAGATCTCATGGATGGGATAACAGCTTTGTGTCCAATTCCCCAAGACAGAGCTCCCATCCATACTTAGCCAAACAAACTTGAGACTACATCTCTGGCCAGTGCTTATCTGGGTCAACTTCTAATTTGATCTAGAAGGAAATAGACCAATCTTTATGCCATCAATAAGTGGGACATCCAATATTAGAGGTTTTGGCTGCATTGGTTCAGGGGAGTTTGTTGGACCAAAAGAACCAATGAGCCAAGATCAGGAAAACCTCTAAGTCCCACATCCACTGCAACAACTGCTGAAGACTCCATCAGTTACAATGTTCTCTTGCTTGAATGTCAGACTCGAGAACATCTGAAGACTCTCATCAGCTATTGTGTTCTCTTGCTTGAATGTCAAACTCGAGAGCATCTTAGCTCCAGCCTTCTGCTGTTATGACAAAGTCTGAAGAACAAAGTATGAATCAAAGAACTGAAGAACATCAGCTGAAGAAGACTCCAAAGTACTGAAGACCAAATACTGAAGTCTGAAGTACTGATCTTCTAAGTACTGAAGACTTCATGTACTGAAGACAAGTCTGAATTCTGAATACTGATCCTACAAGTACTGAAGACTTCAAGTACTGAAGACAAGTACTGAAGCATCAAAAGCTGAAGAACTAAAGAAGTGAAGACCTTCTACTGAAGCACAAAGTCTGAAGACAAAGACTGAAGACAACCTGATGATATCTACTGAAGTCATCAGTGTTTATATCATCTGAAGCCAAGTCTGAAGACCAAGTACTGAAGACTCAAAGTTTGTCACAACACTGAAGAAGTCTTCTTCAGTTGTTATGTGGTTTTTCCTTTTCAGTAGTTTATTTACTTTCAGTAGTTGTACAACAACTGAAGAGCATGTTCTTCAGTTGTTATAGTATCAGTAGTTATAAACGACTAAAAGTTTGTTCTTCAGTCGTTGTAGGATTTCAGTAGTTTACTCTTGTCAGCACTTAGGAACTTTTGTAAGAAGATGTCAGTTGTTGACATCTTCAGTAGTTTTATGTTTTGTCAGTTGTAATTTGAATATTTAGTGATGTCAGAAAAAGGACATCACCCCATCCTTTGCCGCCTATAAAAGATGGGTAACCATACTGTTTTAATGGCCGAAACGTGCGAACCATAGAACATTTATTGTTTTGCAGAAACTCTTCTCTCTATGTTCATGCTTTAATTTGAAAATCTTTTATGTTCTTGCTTTAATTGCTATTAATGAGCTAAATCCGCTGCAAACATAATCTAATTGATCAACGAGAGAGGCTGAGATCCTGTCATATGTTTTTTCATTTCAGTAGTTTGTACAACACTGAAGATTTGTTCTTCAGCTGTATAGTTCAGTAGTTGTAAACGACTGCAGAGTTTGTTCTTCAGCGTTGTATCTTTTCAGTAGTTTCCTTTTCAGTACTGTAATGGTAAACACTTAGAAATTTTTAAGAAGATGTCAGCTGTTTGTACTTTCAGTAGTTGTGTTCTATCAGTAGTTAGTTAAATAATTGTTTAATGTCAGTGGAATCTGACAACAGTATGGGTCATTGCCTATAAAAGGGCAGTGCCTGAATGTATTCCATGCCGAAATATGTGAAATAAACGAATATTATTCCTTTTGAGGCAGAATTATTCTCTCTCTCTACAATTTACTTTACATGCAATATTCCTTATGTTCTTGCATTAATTGCAAATTATCATGCTAAATCCGCTGTGAACACAATCTAATTGATCAAACTAGAGGCTGAGATCCTAACAGGTTCAGCCTCGAGCGAGTGATTTTCCCCAACCCTTTGGTCTTGCAAACTGTGTTTTCACCATGGGTTTTTGTGCTAATGTTTGTATCGTGGAATGTGGTGGCTGCAATCCCATGTCAGGATCGTGGTCTGTTTAATTTCTCTATACCAAGGCAATTCTCATGGAGTGCTCCATTGTTCTTGATTCATACTCGGTTTTAGAAGAATCAAAGAAGCGTGACCGTAAGAAACTCCCTGGGCTGTGAGGGAGATTTACCAAATGAGAAATCCATCAACTTCGTTTCAGATTTGATTGATTCGGCTCACCAGTTTCCTTTGAACGAAGAACAGCAGAAAGAAGTGAAAGAGGGAATCAAGGAGCTATCTTTGGTTTGTACTTCAAGTAAGAGTGGATAGATACATTGGACCGACAACTGAGGGATGTTTTCCGCAAATAATGTCTTGTCGAACTGATGGTCTTGCAACATTGAGCAGTGCACAGTCTTGAAGATCAACTCTTAAAGAATACACCTTTTGTTAGCTTCAGATTGTAAAACAGTAACGGATTTTGGTCAGTAATTTCATAATTTACCATTAAACTGTTATGTAAAGAACCAAACTATCTTTTCATTTGCTCGTATATTTCTATATATGTTTCTTTTATGACCACGGTTTAGTTCATTTGTCATTGATCTATCTTGTCGAACTCGAATCATGACACTCCCACACGTTCATTTTTTGGTCATATATACAAAATACCATACGTTTATACACTTTTCCCCTTGTTTTAAGAGGCATGATGCGCTTAGGGTCCCGAAGCCAACGGCAGTGTCACATACGCAAGGCGTCTGGCATCCAGTAATATCTTATAAACAATTACACATGACATAAAAAGTCAATAATTTGAATGGGAACATGTTGACATCAGATTTTTGGTTAGAAATGTATGGCATGCTTATTATGCAATAGTATAGTAATAGACAAGTTATATTTTGTTGGTCCCCTCCGTACTACTACATAGCTGGAAGTATGGTGGTTTGAGTGGACTATGGTCTGCACCAGGCTGTATGATAGTTTGGACTATGGAGGTCAACAACGCTTGCCTTTCATTGATTCAATCATGTTGTGATAGATTGTGATTTATGCATTAAAAGTTGTACTTTAGGTTTCATGCATTAATAAAGGCTGATTTTTTGTCATGTATAGTTCATCGCCATTTTACAAACTACAAATCAAGCAATAGTACCTGTAGTATGCAACTGTATGCAACTGCATGCATACAGCCAGCAGCTCCCACCTCATTAGTGACATCCCATCCCCCCCCCCCCCTTTCTTCTTTCGATCATCCTTCACCTTTTACCTTGCACTACGTTTTTCTTTTATTGTTTATCGCAGACCATGACGGCTGCTTTCGGCTCTATTGCCGCTCCGCCTTCTCATTTTGGTTAAAGTGGGCAGGCGGTGGTACCGTTTCCGTGTCCGTGGTCGGGGCCTGCATGGTCTTTTTTAGATGATCACCCGCCTTGGGCACCAAGTGATGACTCTTGTCATCTGTTGACAAATCTGTTTGGATTTTCAGATCTGAGCCCTATTTGGTTTTATGATGATGAAGATTCGTCATCTGAGAACCATTTGTATGTCTGTGTATTTTGAGGACTCATCTGAGATACGCCTGTAATCCAATTGAGACCATGTTCAACTGTTTTTCTGTATTCGTAACCTGTTATCTTGGACGTATATATTTTTTGCTTGATGATGATGTATGTTCAAGCTACGTCTGAGTTATTTTGTTTTGGAATATAGTTATTTGTTGGTGAACTTGATTGTTTGCTCGATGATGATGTTCAGGCTACGTCTGAGAGTTATTTTGTTTTGGAATATAGTTATTAGTTGGTGAACTTGATAATGGGTCTGGGCTTTGCTTTAAAGACGCGTAACGCACGTCAGAAAATAAACACTAGTTGTTTTTATTTTCTATTTTTTCTTTTGTTAAAGCTATATTTAAATCATTGGTGGTGACGATTTTCATAAGAGATATATGAATACATTATCAGAAAAACACTAAAGAATCACTAAATATTTAGAGCGTGTATATCATATATTTAGTGGGAGAGAGAAAATGTGATGTATGTTCAATTACAAAGTCATCTTACGTAAAACTTAAAACAATGTACACACGTGTCTATCTATACTATATTAATATGCATATAGGAAGGGTAAGGATGTCATTTTACACAAAACTCTTAAAATTAAGTGTTTTGCAAGCCTTGACGCATTGGGTACAATATCTTAAGCATACTCCAACAGTGAAGGTAGATTCAAAATTCAAAAAAGTTAGTAGGCTCTCAACAGAACCCTTACCCGCTTCCAAGACCACCGCCATCCACCCCCTCCTCCAATCGTTTCATCATCATCTTCTTCTTCCCCAACATGTGTTGCCTCTATCCTTTATCACCTATACATGATACTTCGATTCTTCATCTTCTTATTTGTCTCACCGTGTTGATTCTCTCTATAAAGCCTCCATCCCACTTCCATTGCGGTAAGTTTCATTTGGGTTAATTTAGGAATTTTCATTGATGACATTGAATATTTAGTTGTGTTTTATCATATTTTTTAGTTTTTAACATATTTCTCAGGTTGAGTATTTGATGGCAGAAGAAAAAAAAGAAACCAAAAGACATTATCATGTCTCGAAAAGAGACAATGTAAGTTGTTCTAAGCTTTCTTTTGATTTTAGGAATTCTAAGTTGGAGTTTTGGCTCTAATCTCTTTAATTGAGAAATCACTTAGCTGGCCTGGCCTTATTTGATCCCTATTGTTAAATTGTTTATGGTGTTCATTGCTATTAAACTTGTTCATTTGCATTTAAGTTCTCTCAAAAACTCTACAAAATTTACTCACCTATAATGAGTCATGGGTATTCTATTTGAAATTTTGGCATTCTCAATAAGTAGATTTAGTTTGCAATACAATTGATCTTTCAATAATTTTTTGTTGAGGGTTTGGTGTATAAATTTTAAAATACATCAAGTTTTGACTGCATGAAATAAAGAAAGTACAATATTGATTGTGAGCTGCTACATAGATTGTTAAATACATCAAGTTAATTACAATCCAAGACTCTTATTTTCTTTACACTATATATTAGTTTGTAGTAAACTATAAATCTATTTCTATTTTCAGGCTAAAGGAATTGTGTTGTTATTTGGCAATCAAGGGTTGAAACATTTGAGCTATACGTGTGGATTGGTGAATACTATTCTGATTGATGAAA
The DNA here is from genome assembly GCA_024085815.1 of Flaveria linearis. Taxonomy (NCBI): domain Eukaryota; kingdom Viridiplantae; phylum Streptophyta; class Magnoliopsida; order Asterales; family Asteraceae; genus Flaveria; species Flaveria linearis. Next base: position 13,749,955 of record CM044009.1, read on the forward strand.
ACTACCTACTGTGATCTATTTCACGACTATTGGTACATTGTGAGGTAAAATAGTTATAGGTTATATCATCTATGGTTACAAGTATAATTGAATTAGTTTACTGCATTTAAATTATAATGTCAAAGATCACATGTCACAAATTCTAGGACATCATTCGTAACATGTTTTGTGTTTGCCTAACTAAAAACTCATTAAGCATAATTTCTATGTACCTGCGTTTTAAGTGTAATTTCCCGCCTAAGTTTAAATTATTTAATGTTGTATTTATGGAAACAAGCTATAAGCACACATGAAACTAATTTTATAAAGACATGAGACTATATGTTTGTTAACCCTATATGGTTGTGTCGTTTGTTTTTGTAGGTGCAAAGTTTGCTTATTGTTTTGAGTTATTTTTCAGCCTGAATATGAAAGGTTTCCGGGCTTCTTCATGGAGCCTATTATGCTTATTTAGGATTATTTTTTGATGGCATTGGTAGATTGTTTAGTTAAGGTAAGTTACTTACATTCTATTAGACCTTCTAAAAGCAATATATCATGTTAGGGTTAACTTCTTTATAAAAAGCACGCAATAGGCAGGTCAGAGTTGGTTAAAACCTGAATAAATGATCCAAGGATTGCATTCTAGGTAGAGAACCGACAAAGAAAAGAGCATCAAATTTGCTAAACCTTAAGCTAAATATGATACAATATGCAAAAAAACAAAGGCAACAGAAGTACAATAGAAAATGAATAACTTAAACATTACAAGTTTGTAATAGTTAAATTATAATAGATTAACAACATGAATTTTATAATTAAATTTCATTAACAGCAAAAGTAATTAAGTCATAGTAAATCTATTTTTGTTACTTTACTAAATGAACTTGCAGATTTGTGACTAGAAGTAGAATTGCACAAAGTTGTGAATTGATTATGGTTGTTTGCATGCTAAATGAGATTATATAGTCTTCCAAAAGTCAACTGCAAAACATTTTAAAATTTTGATATAAGGTTCTAAGTATGTGCATTAACATATGAGTACAAAAAATCCCAAAAAAACAAAAATCCCAAAAAAAGAAAATGGAAACATGTTGCTATAAACCATTATGCAGTTGGTATATTTTTTTTGGGCAACAGGTTGTTCGGTTCAGGTTTTAGTATTACATCATGTTCTTATTTTGAAGTTAAAAGTCTAACCTTTCTTACCATTTGTAAATGCATAAAGTTTAATTATGTAATTATAACTGGCCTTTTTGCTAATTTTCGGTTTTTTTGTCAAGCAGCGTGGTAGGTGTTGTTCATGGTCATTGTTTTCAGTTTCGTCCTGTGAAGGGACCACAACCACCCTCCGGCTAAGTGAGCCACCACACAATGGCGGTGGTGGAACGTTTGAAGATCGACGATGATGGTGTCGGTTAGAGTTCCGGTCGTGAAACCGACTTTCCTGCGACCAAGATCCGACGACGATCGTTTTTCTCGCATGGGCGTCTAATTTGGAAGCTAAGTGGCTCATTGATCCCAAGCTTCTGTTCGTTGGTCTGAAGATCAGCGAGGGTGGTGCACATGCTAAAGTTTATGAGGCCAAGTAGTTTAGTTACATTTGAAAATTATATCACTATAATTTGTGATTAATTGGTAAATGGATCTTAAACTTGTGTTATTAATTATTAAGCATCAAGTTGCAAGCATTGAATTTATTTGGAATTCTTGATCTTTGATCATAATGAAACTTGAGTAATTCAATTAAAGATGATGCATGCTGCATTGGTGGTTAAAACATCCATGTTTCTGTGTCATCCACTCCCATTCGTAACCATTTGTATTGTGGCCACACAGGTGAGCAACCCTTAATTATGATTCTGCTCATGATCCATTGTAAGCTCCATTGGGAAATTTTGAGTCGAACCATTGAAAACTCCAAGTAGATTGAGTAGGGTCTCAAACTTTTTTTATTACTGAATCGAGCTTATTTATTGAACTTTTGTTTACTGGATTGAGTTGGTATCATTGAAATATATTAGATTTTTGTTAAATGTTGATTTGGTTCATATATTAACTTTTTTAATGTTGCCTAAACCTAACAACGAACAAGTTAATTAAGGCTTAACAACTAAGCAGGCTTAAAAAGAATGTTGGATCTAGCTGTGATTCATCAATGATAAAGAAACAACAAATAACCTCCGTATCGATTTTGATACAAGTTTTGATAAAGAACAATAGTCGAATCAATATATGAGTTAATGAGATATGTAAGACTAACGAGTGATGAAAAATGGTTGTTGAACTATATAGTTGACATAAATATTTTTTTTTAAATTGTTATTGACAGGATCTCAGCCTCTCGTGTGATCAATTAGATTATGTTTGCAGCGGATTTAGCATATTAATTAGCAATTATATCAAGAATATAAAAGATATTGCAATTAAAGCATAAACATAGAGAGAGAAGAGTTCTGCGAAACAATAAATGTTCTATTGGTCGCACGTTTCGGCAATTAAAACAGTATGGTTACCCATCCTTTTATAGGCGGCAAAAGGATGGGTTGATGTCCTTTTTCTGACATCACTGAATATTCAAATTACAACTGACAAAAACATAAAACTACTGAAGATGTCAACAACTGACATCTTCTTACAAAAGTTCCTAAGTGCTGACAAAAGTAAACTATTGAAATCCTACAACGACTGAAGAACAAACTCTTCAGTCGTTTATAACTACTGATACTATAACAACTGAAGAACATGCTCTTCAGTTGTTGTACAACTACTGAAATGAAATAAACTACTGAAAAGGAAAAACCACCACAACAACTGAAGAAGACTTCTTCAGTTGTTGGGACAAACTCTGAGTCTTCAGTACTTGGTCTTCAGACTTGGCTTCAGATGATATAACAACTGATGACTTCAGTAGATATCATCAGTTGTTGTCTTCAGTCTTTTGTCTTCAGACTTTGTGCTTCAGTAGAAGGTCTTCAGTTCTTCAGTTCTTCAGCTTTTGATTCTTCAGTACTTGTCTTCAGTACTTAAAGTCTTCAGTACTTGTAAGATCAGTACTTCAGACTTCAGTATTTTGTCTTCAGTACTTTGGAGTCTTCTTCAGCTTATATTCTTCAGTTCTTTGATCTTCATACTTTGTTCTTCAGACTTTGTCATAACAGCAGAAGGCTGGAGCTAAGATGCTCTCGAGTTTGACATTCAAGCAAGAGAACACAATAGCTGATGAGAGTCTTCAGATGTTCTCGAGTCTGACATTCAAGCAAAGAACATTGTAACTGATGGGGTCTTTAGCAGTTGTAGCAGTGGCATGTGGGACTTAGAGGTTTTCCTGATCTTGGCTCATTGGTTCTTTTGGTCCAACAAACTCCCCCTGAACCAATGCAGCCAAAACCTCTAATTATTAGATGTCCCACTTATTGATGGCATAAAGATTGGTCTATTTCCTTCTAGATCAGATTAGAAGTTGACCCAGATAAGCACTGGCCAGAGAGGTAGTCTCAAGTGTTTGTTTGGCTAAGTATGGATGGGAGCTCTGTCTTGGGGAATTGGACACAGAGCTGTTGTCCCATCCATGAGATCTACCTCCCATGTACAAGCCGGTAGGATTCTCGGGTGTAGGCCTGAAGAAAGATCATCTGCTCTTCTTTGGATAGATCTCAGGCTCACCATCAAACAATCCCTCCTGACCGTACAGCTCTAAGATGAACTTGACCTGTCTTCCATTTTTGAGCTCAAGTGTTGTGATTTGCCTATATGCAAACTCATCAGGATGTTTACCCTCCAACAACAGGTTGAGCTCATTCCTTTGGAAATTCTCAAGCTTCTTATAGACCAGACCTTCCTAACCACCCTATTATCTAGCATTGAAAAGGGTGATTGGCCGGCTCTATAAGCTTTCTCGAATTCCTCTACTATTTCCCAGGGTGGTATTACAAGAGCCTCAGAGATCTCTTCATCTACGATTCTCTTTAGTTGGCTCTTGTACCTCACAGGCATGTCCTTCTTGACTATCCTGTGAGCCACCCTTGGGTCAGGCCAAGTTCTCACCTTATCCTTTTCATATTGAAAGGTTTGTTTAAGGGTGAATAATCTCAGAGCTTCTCTTTGCATGTTTATTATAGAGGTGGTAGCAGTATAACATTTGTCAATGCTTTTCAGCATTTCCTCATCATGTCTCTTTTGCTGCTCCTCCTCTTCTAACTTAACCCTCACAGTGTCCTGCTGTGAGGTGGGAGTGATGGTTTGTGGTTTAGCTTTGGGTAGAGGTATAACTGCTGAAAGTGGCAGGCTATCCTCCTCATCCTCCTCTCTTCATCTTGCAGCCTCAGCACCCTTCTCTTCTTCTTCAAGGTGGATCATTGGCTGCGGGTTTTGGTGGTAAAGGAGTTGGTTTTGTGGGTTGTGGTTGGGTTGTTGGTGTGGGAATGTTGGCAGGCACTGCTAGTAGCCTAGAGATTAGTGCTGGTTTGGTCAATTTTACTAGCAGTGTCCTGTTCCCAGCACCGGCTTCAGATAGGGCCTCAGCGACCAGTCCCTTGGTAAAATCACCAGCCGAACAGATCTTGGTGGTTATTGCCAAGAGTCTGTCCCTGGTCCATGCCTTAACATAAAGGACTGGTCTGCCCAGGTACTTCGAAGTGAACCTACTCATAGCCTCAAGTTTCTGTCTTTCCTCTTGGCTATGAGTAGTCCATCGGTACTCAATCTCTCTCCTCTCCATATTCCTGATCTCTTGATCTAGCAAGGCAGTGTCCTTGTCAAAGCCTTGCCTAAACAGCTGTTCAATGACTTTGTTCATTGAACGGTTATGTTCAGCATCAGCCTCCTTGACAAGGGCTGCTAGATCAGGATCAGCCACCTTCTTTCCCTCCACTCCCTCTTTCTTATCAGTGACACTGAAATCCTTCTGGATTCCAGCCACTTCTATATGCTCTACCTCCCTCACTTTCCTCTTTCCCTTCTCCCTCACCCTACTACTCTCCTCAGCCAACTCCCTCTCTACCACCACCTCTTTCTCTGCCTCTTTTCTCCTCTCTCTCCCCTCTTCCTCTTGTCTTGCACTGATGTCTCCCCCTTTTGGGTGCATTGGTTGGGGTTTGACTATCAGCAAGAGCCTTAGATATGGCAACCTTCACCATGGGTTGTATATATGTGGGAAGCCTCTCATCCAGGGTCTGAATGACTATATCTTTAAGGATTGGTGTGATGAGAGGCAGGGATTTCTGGAGGATAGCATCCAGCTGCTCAGGGGGGTTCTGACCCTGAGAGCTAGTGCCAGAAGCAGGGGCTGGTGGCTGAGTTTGTGGGAGTGGCTCAGTGTTTGTAAGACCTTCGGGTGAAGGTGCCATCTGTGGGGTAGTGGTGGCAGATGGACTTCTATCCTGAGTCATTTGAGCAAGCAGCTCTTTGAGTCTGCTTATCTCATCCTCTAGGATAGTGTTTTGAGCTACTACATCGTAGAAGAAGCTCAGGTCATCATCAGCATGAGCTGAATCACCTGACCTCCTAACATTGTCAGGATGAACATATCCTGAGTGTGGCTCAGTAATGACATGTGCCCCTTGTTCATGGTACTGGGGACTTCTGGCCTCCGGATTGGATCCATCATCGCCCATTGCCTCTGGTGAGGTCTTAGTGATGTTACCAGCTTCACCCTGCTCAGATGTTGATGCAGGGGAAGTGGCAGCCTCACCAGATTGTTCTCTCTCCCTAGCCACACTGGGAGATTGAACTGATTCTCTGTGCTGTGGGCTCCTATGAGCACTTGTGCCCACCCCCTCTTCGGTTGGAGTCTCCCCAGTTGTAATAGGTTTCTGGGGAGAGGGTGGAGTGCTCAGATCGGTCAGCACTTTGGCTATTACCATGTTGGGCTTAGTGGGGCGGTCTCCTCAGTATGTGGGCTAGAAGCAGTATGCACATGGGAGGAGTGTGCTCTTCAATGGCAGTCTCCTCAAGTGAGAGAGACCCCAGTAATGTGGTTGCCCCAAAATTGGTTGCATCAGGCTCCTGTGAGAGGAAGCCTGTGCGGTTGTGGTGGGTGGAGTCGTGGTACCTGCTGGGAGAATCGAACCAGCAGGCACATCCTGCCTTTGTGTGGCAGGGGCATCCTCAGGGGACTCATCTCCCTGAGTAGCCTTTGTGGGCTTCTTTTTGGCTTTTGGCTTGGTGGGGACTTTGGATTTTGAAGTGGAGGCTGTGGGTTCCTGTTGCGTGGGTTTTCGCAGCCGGCCAGCCTGTTTCAGTGTTGGTCAGTGTTGTACCTGGAGTATACCTCGGCTTGAACAGCCATGGCAGGGACCCCAGTGCCAACTACCCTCAGCCTGAAGCTGGTTTTCGATCATGGCCATTGCCCGTGAAGCTGGTTTTCGTCATGGCCATTATGAACCGTGGATACAAGTTCAACGGTAGAAAAAGGTTTTGTGGCCATGTCCTTGAGTTCCAAAAATAAAAGATCAGTAAAATTTAATAGTTGTTTCTCAAAGATAGAAATACAATACCTGCTGCCACCTTGTGGACATCTGGTCCCACGAAGAGGTCTTGGGAGCCAGACAAACATTCACCATATGGAAGATCAGCGTTGAGGGTCAGGGAAATGTTTCTTCAACAACGTGGAGGCGGAGAGGTTACCCTGATAGTCATGAGATGTAAATGAGAGATCCAGGGTACCTTTGGGGTAGGAAGTTGGGTGAGTGGCATCCTCCAGCTCTAGGGTTGTGCGTATGGTAGCTGGGGGGTGAACCACGGGTTTGCCGTTGACGGAGGACCGGAGGGAGACCTCGGCATTCTGCTCTCCGGTTTGGACGGTGACATTTGTCCAAAACTCCGTCAAGGAGTCAGTGTATAGAGTGGGGTTCAAGAGAAAAAGCCGTTTGTAAGGTGAGTCGTTCATAAGATCGACGGCTTGGTGAAACTTGGGCCATAATGGCGATTGTGTAAGGTGGGCGACACAGTGTGTCGAGGTTTCAGTTGCATGTTTGCCATTAATGGTGTATGGGAATTTCAGAGGTTTGTAAGGATTAGGTCAAGTGAGGAGTAAATGCTCTGAAGGTGGGGTATTTATAGGGTAGGGCAAAGGTTGAAAGAAACTACTGAAGGTTTTGGTGTTAGTTATCAGGGTGTGTAACAGCTGATGACGTGGTTTTAACCTTCAGTGGTTGTAACATCTGAGGACTTGGTGTTAGCCTTCAGTAGTTGAAACTACTGAGACCTTGGTTTTGTCCTTCAGATGTTGTAAACATCTGAAGAGTTACTGTCAGTCTTCATAGTTATGAACTACTGATGACTTAGTATTCTTCTTCAGACGTTGTAACAACTGAAGACTTGGTGTTAGCCTTCAGTGTGAACTACTGATATCAGTAGTTGTGAACTACTGAAGACATGGTATTGCTTCAGCTGTTGTAAACAACTGAGGACTTGGTGTTAGCCTTCAGTAGTTGTGAACTACTGATGTCAGTAGTTGTGAACTATACTGAAGACATGGTTTTGTCCTTCAATTGTTTGTGTATGAAACATCAGCTGTTGTTATCAGCTGATGAGAAATTACTCATCAGCTGTTTCCATCAAATCAGTTGTTTCATACTAGCCTCCACACTTACTCATCAGCTCTTTGGCTGACTTTCAGATGTTTCATCGACCCTTCAGCTCTGTTGATATTTATGCCTTCAGCTCTTGTGATCAGATGTTCACAAGTGCTGATTAAATATTCTTCAGAGCTGGTGAACAAATTGTCTTCAGTATTTGTGTAAGATTACACATCAGTACTTATGAGCAAAATTTGTTCTTCAGTACTTATTTATTTGAAAATCATACATCAGTAGTTGTAATCCACCTCACTACATCAGTTGTTTTTCAATAAATAATGTACATCAGTACTTTGAGTATTTTAGTCTTCAGTAGTTGTGAAAGAGCTGAAGACTAAATTACTCATCAACACTTGTATTTGACCTTTGCTCTTCAGTAGTTGTGAATTAAGAGTACCAGCATAGGTCAAATCAATCAAGCTGCAGCATACCAAGCCTTAGTACCAAATTTTGGAAAGTGGCACTATCTAGAGGCTTAGTAAAAATGTCTGCAAGCTCATCAGCACTAGGTACAAACTTAGGATCAATCAGACCTTTCTCATAGCAATCCCTGATAAATGATGTCTGATCTCAATATGTTTGGTCCTTGAGTGCTGGACTGGATTCTTAATAATACAGAGAGCTGAAGCACTATCCATAATAATGGAGTCTTAGTCTCAGTAATGCCATAATCCAGAAGTTGGTTCTGAAGCCAGAGTATTTGAGAGGTACAGCTTGCAGCATCAATATACTCAGCTTCAGCAGTGGATGTAGCAATGGATGTTTGTTTCTTACTCTGCCAAGAAACTAAACAATTGCCTAGGAATTGGCAACCACCAGAAGTGGATTTTCTGGTGACTTTGCATCCTATAGTCACTATCAGAGAGAAAGCAGCTAATTTGCATGAATGCCCAGCTGGATACCAAAGTCCTAGTGATTGGGTACCTTGCAGATATCTAAAGATCCTCTTGACTGCAATCAAATGGGATTCTTTAGGTGCAGCCTGAAATCTAGCACAAGCACATGTTGAAAACATGATGTCTGGTCTAGAAGCTGTGAGGTACATCAAGGACCCAATCATACATCTGTAAAGGGTTTCATCAACCGCTTTACCTTCTGATCAACATCTAGTTGTGTGATGCTGCTCATGGGAGTAGAACAGGGCTTACAGGTTTGTAAATCAAACTTATTCAACAAGTCTTTGGTATATTTGGACTGATGGATGAAGATTCCATCATCCTGTTGTTTGATTTGCAAACCTAGAAAGAACTGTAATTCTCCCATAGCACTCATTTCAAACCTAAGCTTCATAAGCTTTGTAAATTCATCACACAACTTTGGATCAGAGGATGCAAAGATGATATCATCAACATAAATCTGAACAAGGAGCTTATGTTGTCCCACAGTCTTGATGAATAGGTTTTATCAATGGTGCCTCTAGTGAACTTATTTTCTAGAAGAAAGGTTGAGAGTGTCTCATACCAGGCTCTAGGTGCTTGCTTCAGCCCATAGAGAGCCTTATCAAGCTTGTACACCCAATCAGGATGTTTATTGTCCTCAAAGCCTGGTGGTTGACACACATAAACCTCTTCTTTTATTTCCCATATAGGAAGGCACTTTTGACATCCATTTGATAAACCTTGAGACTGTGAAAGGCAGCATAAGCTAAGAACAGTCTGATTGCTTCTAGTCTGGCCACAGGTGCAAAGGTCTCATCATAATCGATGCCTTCCTCCTGTGCAAACCTTGAACAACCAGTCTGGCCTTGTTCTTGACAATTTGGCCCTTCTCATCTGTTTTGTTCCTGAATACCCACTTGGTGCCTATAGCACACTTACCTTTGGGTAATGGAACAAGCTCCCACACTTGCTGTTTCTTGAATTGAAGAAGCTCAAGCTGCATAGCTTCCACCCATCCATTGTCTCTTAAAGCAATATGATAGTTCTTTGGCTCTTGCTGACTGATGAAGAGAGTAGAAGCAGAAGTTGGACAATTGATTCCTGGTTGAAACTCCAGCTTGGATATCACCAATGATTTGTGAAGTGGGGTGATTCTTGAGCTCTTGATAAACTATAATATCTGTGCAAGTGTTTGTAGACCCATCAGCAGCAACAGATGGTGATGGAGATTCCTGAAACCATGTAGAGGATGGCAGCTCAAATGAAGTAGAGCAAGCAGAAATCTCATCAACATTTGTAGTGGATGGAGCTGCTGAAGCTACAGGAGCATCAGGTTCAGTGAACTTAGGCAGTTGTCACTGATCCTGAAGAGGTGAGTACTAACTTCATCATCATCAGTACCACCAGGTGGAGATCTGCTGACAGGCTCAACAGATGGAGGTTGATAAGGAACATATTGCAGTATGTCCAGATCAAACAACTCCACAGGGTTTTGTGGAATCTTGTCCTTTGGAGATTCATTGAACTTAACATGCAGAGTTTCTTCAACCCCCTTGGTTCTACAGTTGAAGACTCTGTATGCTTTGCAAGTTGATGAATAACCAACAAAGTACCCTGCATCCACCTTACTAGCAAACTTATGGAGTGGGTTGCTAGTGTTGAGAATAAAACAAGGACACCCAAAGGCTCTAAAGAATGAAATAAGAGGGGCCAAATGATGAAGAACTTCATAGGGAGTCTTCATCAATCTCTTATTTACTAAGGCTCTATTCTGTACATAGCAAGCTGTATTGACAGCTTCAGCCCAAAAGGTCAGTGGCAGCCCTGAGTCAGCCAACATTGACCTTGCTGCTTCAATGAGGGTCCTGTTCTTTCTCTCCACCACTCCATTCTGCTCAGGAGTTCTAGAAATGCTAAACTGCCTTCTAATTCCCTTGGACAGGTAGAAGTCATCAAGTGTGTGGTCTAAATTCTGTTCCATTGTCACTCCTCACACACTTGACCTGTAGGGAATACTGCTTTTTACATGTAACACAAAGTTCATTATTGTCTTTGCTGCTTCATCCTTGGAGTGCAAGAAGAAAGTCCATACAAACCTGGAGTAATCATCCACAATTACCAGGCAGTATTTCTTCTTTGCCATGCTCATCACTCTCACAGGACCAAAGAGATCCATGTGCAGAAGTTGTAAGCAGGCAGTGGACTTTGGTTCTTCTATTGAAGGGAATGAAACTTTGTGTTGTTTTCCTTTCAAGCAAGCAGTGCAGTCATCTTCACACTTGAACTCCTTCAGAGGCAATCCTCTTACTAAACCATGGCTTATAAGCTGATTCATGTTCTTGAAATTTACATGACCCAGCCTTCTATGCCATAGTGTAGACTCTTGAGGAGATGCCTTGGAGAATAGGTAAGGATGGCCTTTTAGATCCATCTTTTTGGAAAGATCTAGGCATACACTCTTCCTGTCCTGTTGGCCTTCAGGAGAGTGTGTTCATCCAATGCCTTGTCAATCAAACTCAGAACTTTGGATGACAGAATCCGACAGTTCTGACTTGTGAAAAGGGCAACATGGCCTTTGTCACACATTTAACTGACACTCAAGAGGTTGTACTTGAGATTCTCCACATGGTTAACATCATCAAACCTTATTTCCCCGTTGGAAACAAAGCCTTTTCCGATGATGTAACCCTTTGCATCATTGCCAAAAGAAACAAATCCCTTCTTTCCTTGAGAGTAGTCATTAAGAAGGGAGCTGCTTCCTGTCATGTGCATGGATCCTCCACTGTCTACATACCAGATGCTTCTATGGCATGTTGAAGAACCCTGCAAACACAACCATGTGTTAGTTTGTCTTGGAGACCCAAACCTGCTTGGTTTGGGTCTGTTTCAGCTACAGGTGCAGCACTAACAGTTGTGCTGTGTGTGACAGCTTGAGGTGAAGAAGATGGTACAGAAGAGGAACCCTTTGGCTTTGACTTCCTTTTCTGTGGTTTCAACACAGGAGCATCTAAGTGGTTGACTCTTCCCACTAGCTGGCTGAACCATCATCACCAATTGTGTCTGATTCTGTGATAGGACTTTCAGCTCTTCAGACACATTGGAGTTTGCTGATGATGAGTTCCTATGTTGTACCATCTTTTTCTGAGCAACCTCAGCTGTGCCTGAGTTATCCCTACCTTCTTTTAGATTTAGCTTTGGGCTTAGGGATTTCAGGCTTGGATGTTCCCAGTACAAACTTGGTTTCAAACTCATTCTTCATTTTATTGATGCTCTCAGTAATTTCTCCTTCTGTTTGAGTTTGGAACCCCTTTTGTACCAACAATCATCAGTAAGATGATTGAACAAGCCACATATCTCACATGGCTTTTTCTTCATCTTATGCTGATCATCAGCTGAAGAGGATTAACTGCTGAAGACTTGTTCTTCAGCTGTTTGTCATCAGTACTAGCAGTTTTCTTCCTAGTGCCTGCTTTCCTGGTATCCTCTTTAGCTGTCTTCAAACCTTTCCTACTGTAGTTTTCTTCTCTTTAGTGCTAACAGTATTTGAGGTTTGAACTTCAGATGTTGTCACTTGCTCTCCAGTACCTTCAGTACTTCTAGTGACAACTCCTGAGTTGATCAGCCTTTTGGTCATGTGACAGTCTATCTCTGATGATGCTGATTCAGAGGATAGTAAGTCACATGATGAGAAGGATTGGTTATTGCTCTCCCCATCAGATTCAACTTCTGCTCTTGAAATGAAGTCTGTGGGAGGAGCAGTGTGATTATAACCAATGCCAAACTTCACATTGGAAGCTGTTTGCTTGCTAAGAAGCATTTCAAAACCCTTGCATGATTGCACCCATCGATCACACTCAACTTGGGTGGTGCAAGAGTTTCCTTGAGATCTTTGTACTTCTCTAGAAGTACATCTTCCCTAGCTTTAGCATCTTTGATTTGGCATTTAAGTTTTAAATCTCATCATTTTTATCTTTTAGAACAACCTCAAAATCAGCTTTTCTTTTGGAAATAGTGTGCTCAAGCTCAAGATTTTATCTATTAAAGCTACATTTGCTTCTCTAATAGAAGCAAATGCTGCTATGCATGACTCTGAACAAAGCTTGGCTTTTGCCTCAGTGGATACCTGAGATGAGGCATTAGATGATGACCCTTCAGCAGAATCAAGGGCCATCAGAGCAAGATTTCCAAAAGGTTGATCACCACCGTGTTGACCAGCACCTTGGAGTAGTGGTTCCTGACCAGATAGCTCTTCTGGTAGACTACTCCAGTCAACAGAAGTTGGGGTGAAAAAGCTTTGTTGTTGAGGTTGTGTGTGGTGATGAGATTGGAAGAATGAGGCTCTGGAAGAGCATGAGGTGGTTGAGCCGGGGGTGCTTGAGTTTGACCAGGCTGAGGCATGTAGTAACAGGGGTAAGGATAAGGCATATGACCCTGTGGCACAAAATAAGCAGGTGATGCTTGTGCCTGAGATGGATGGGAAGAACTGTAGGAAGGTTGCCCTTTGTGCTGTGAGCTATTGCTGGGAAAAGTCACAAAGGGTGCAGATGAGTTAGATCCAGATGATCTACACTCTCTTGCAAAGTGTCCAAGCCTTTGGCACTTGTGACACCTCAACTTGCTCTTGTCAAAACCAACTTTGGTTTTGCCAGAGAGTCCTGGGAATTTCCTACCAGTTCTTTTGTAGAACTTCTGAGATCGGATATTTATCATTGCCATTTGGTTCAAAATCCATCTCTTCCAGATCATCATCTGGAATGCCCTTCAATCCTCCATCAGAAAACACAAGTTGTCACCACCACCTCCTGAACTACTAACACCAACAAAAGCTTGTTCTGAGTTGGTAAAGAAATCGATATGCTCATCATAAGAACTTTCTGATGAAGCATATTCTGACTCATGACTTATCAAGGCAGCATTACCTTGGACAAAGTCATCAGCAAGCTTGCCAGAAGAGGACAGCTTCCTCTTTGCTCTATCTCTCTTTCAAAAGTAAGCAACTTCCCATGAAGTTGTGTGAGAGATAGAGTTTCCAGATCAGCACTGGAGCGTAGGACAATGGTATATGTGTCCCACCTCTCAGGCAATGACCTGAGGAACCTGTTGTTCATCAGGATTTTGGAGTACTCTTGTTTGACCATCTTTAGCTCAGAGATCAACAAGAGAACCGCTCATATTGCTGGGTCAGAGTCTCACCCTTTCTATATGAGAATGTCTCATATTGCTGGGCAAGGATTTCCCTATTGTTTGCTAAGACCGAATCAGTTCCTCCAAATTGTTCCTTTAGAGCAACCCATAGGTCATGAGCAGACTCATGATGCAAGAGCCCTGAATATATCTCGTTTGGAATGGCCATGGCTAAAATTCCATGGGCTCTAGCATCAATTTCGAACAGCTTTAGATCTTCGTCCGATATTGTTCAGGTTTCTTCGCAACCTGTTCATTAGATTCCGGGACGCTCACCATAGGCTTGTATGGCCCATGCACCACTGACTTCCAGCAACCAGCACTGTTGACAGCCAAGTGGTGTAGCATACGTCTTTGCCATATGTTATACTCGTTCCTAACCAGCATCGGAGGCTTGGTTGCGGAACCAGTATTGTGAGGATCATTGGTTGGTGTTGTCATCTCAGGGTTTTGGTCAAAAACAAGTTTAACACGACAATCGTAACTCAAAACCACCAAAAGACCTCAAGATTTTGGCCGGAAACAGCAGAAACTCACTCTCTATGACTAACTCTTGCAAATTGCTAATTCGATCAAACTGAGAGATCAAAAGAGCAGTTTCAGATGATCAATGTAAGATCGATCAATGATTAACCTGCTCTGATACCATTTGACATGATCTCAGCCTCTCGTGTTGATCAATTAGATTATGTTTGCAGCGGATTTAGCACATTAATTAGCAATTATATCAAGAACATAAAAGATATTGCAATTAAAGCATAAACATAGAGAGAGAAGAGTTTGCGGCAATTAAAACAGTATGGGTACCCATCCTTTTATAGGCGGCAAAAGGAGGTTGATGTCCTTTTTCTGACATCACTGAATATTCAAATTACAACTGACAAAAACATAAAACTACTGAAGATGTCAACAAACTGACATCTTCTTACAAAAGTTCCTAAGTGCTGACAAAAGTAAACTACTGAAATCCTACAACGACTGAAGAACAAACTCTTCAGTCGTTTATAACTACTGATACTATAACACTGAAGAACATGCTCTTCAGTTGTTGCACAACTACTGAATGAAAAATAACTACTGAAAAGAAAAACCACCACAACAACTGAAGAAGACTTCTTCAGTTGGGACAAACTCTGAGTCTTCAGTACTTGGTCTTCAGACTTGGCTTCAGATGATATAACAACTGATGACTTCAGTAGATATCATCAGTTGTTGTCTTCAGTCTTTGTCTTCAGACTTTGTGCTTCAGTAGAAGGTCTCTCAGTTCTTAGTTCTTCAGCTTTGATTCTTCAGTACTTGTCTTCAGTACTTGAAGTCTTCAGTACTTGTAAGATCAGTACTTCAGACTTCAGTATTTTGTCTTCAGTACTTTGGAGTCTTCTTCAGCTTATATTCTTCAGTTCTTTGATCTTCATACTTTGTTCTTCAGACTTTGTCATAACAGCAGAAGGCTGGAGCTAAGATGCTCTCGAGTTTGACATTCAAGCAAGAGAACACAATAGCTGATGAGAGTCTTCAGTGTTCTCGAGTCTGACATTCAAAAAAGAGAACATTGTAACTGATGGGAGTCTTCAGCAGTTGTAGCAGTGGCATGTGGGACTTAGAGGTTTTCTGATCTTGGCTCATTGGTTCTTTTGGTCCAACAGTTATGTTATGAGTAATATTTTATAACTGTATGTTCAGATTTTTATTTTAAATTCGTGTGTTATTATTTAATTGAGATAACATGACATAGAATGACGATGGAACTAACAGAAGACTATACAATATATCAAGAGAAAATTGATAAATTAATGAAAAAAACAAGTATCGCGATGTATATGTGTCGCTGCATCACGCGGGGTTTCTTACTAGTTCATATAATAATTGTAACTTCAAGTACTTCTCAAATGAGAGGAGATCAATATTGATACAAGAATAATTTACAATAATGAAATGATAAAATATAAACTACATAAAAGCATAACCAAAATACAAAGTTACAAAGTTGGTGTTGTAATAATTCAGTTCTATTGTTCTCAACTCAAAATAATTGATTTTATATTAAATAGTCATCCGTATTTCGACTATCTGAAATTATATTTAATACATTCTAATGGTTAAAAATGTTATCTTTAAATATATGTGTATCAAATTTATGTATGTTTTAATGTCTTCCAAATGGCTACAATAATTACTTTCAAAGAATGCATAATTCATTATAAACGATTAAATTATTACAAGAAAGAAAAGAAAAAAAAGGGTGATTGAGGACTTAAAGTGTAACTTTTTGAACCCCTTGAACCCACTTATTTAACAATTAAATTAGAATACCATTTTAACTCTAAAAATAAACCCTTCGAACCTTTTTAATTGAGTTGTAACTTTTTACATCCTTTGAACCACCACATTTTTATAAATATAAATTACAAACCAACTTTTATTAATAACAAATTATTACATAGAAATTACTAAAAATTAAGGGTAGCGTTATACTAAAAATAGGGTTATACTAAAAAATAGTGTTACTCTAAAAAGTCTAAGAATAATTGTGAAATCCTTCTGTAGTTTTAAAGAAGATGATATTTTTTTATTGTGTCAAATCCGCCAACTATTGTGTTATATATGTTCATTGTCTCATATAGTTTACAAATTTGTTATATGTATTAATAAATATGTTTTACGTTTAGATCATTTTATATTTTTTTTGTCATTGCTTCTATAGATTATATTGATGTTCTCAAGAATTATGTTTTATAATTAAAATACATAATGATATACTTTCATCAATATATTTTTAAAACTCATAGTGTTAAAGATAACACAATGTGTTATTTTTATCATTGTTTTTATAGTTTATATAACTTGTTGTCTATTATTGTATTCTACAATTAGAGTACACAATGATATTATTTCACTAATGTATTTTTTAAAACTTATAATGTTTAATATAACACAACTACGGTCAAAAGAATAATAAGACATTTTGTTATTTTGTCATTGTTTTTAATATATTACATTATTTAATTATTAATTGAATATCGAGTTTATACATATTAAATATACACAACAATGTTATTCCACCATTATATTTTTCTTATTCATCATTCTAGAAAAAACAATATTATTCAAGAAAATAAAATAACTAACAAAAAATACGATGAACTACACTAAAAATATCAATATGAGCTTAAAAACGTAAAAAATATATTATTTTTATATAACAATAATGTACTCGTTTTTATAAGGAAAAACGTTCGTTTTTATAGTGTAATTTTTATAAAAAAAGAATATTGTACATAAAATTTATAAGCGTTTAAAAAATAAGAAAACTAGCAAAAAGTCAACAAAAGTGTCTATTCTAAAATACTCATCTAACAAACTTTTTCGTACATTTGATTTTACCATTGATTAAAGACATTGATGATTGAGATTACTTATTACACTTTTTAGTTTTAAGAAACTTCTTATTTAAACATTTCCAAAAAAAATATAAATACAAAATACTTTAAAAAAAACAAAATAATTTAAAGAAACTAGAAATCACAAGTCCTCCATGTCTCGCTGTTATGTTCCTTTTACACTGAAATACTATTTTCAAGTGTGCCCAAATCAAGTGTTCATGTGATTCAAAAAACACTTTAATCACCTAGCCCCTTCCCTCCTTCAAATATACATTTTTAGATCGGCTAACACTAAGAAAATGAGCCGTTGAATGACTAGAATTGACAAAGGTTGAACGAGTTCATGAACCCACTGGAACTTGATCTTTCTGAATCCAATGCATCGACGGCGATGTTCCTGCCAAAACCCGTTCGCTGAACCCGCTGGTGGCCCCTTTATCTTACTGTTTAACTCTATATCAATAGTTAATATTTTTTAAAGAGTTAATTGTTATTTTCGTTCTTGAGGTTGGTGATTTTCGCCTTTTTCATTCAAAACTACTTTCCTTTCCGTTTATCACCTTTGTTTAAGCTATTAAGTGGACATCAGCTTTGAATATTGAAAGCAATCAAATAATGTTTGCATGTTCTGATCAATTGAAAAATGTTTATTGGTTTTTTTCTTTTAGTGAGCTGTAAAAGTATATAAATGTTTCTCACATGAGATGTACATGAGTCTACTTAACATGTAAAAAACAGGGTTAACAAAAACGAATGAAAATGATAAGTTTTTTGAATGTCAAGGATACAGATGAGAATTTTGTTTTGGATGAGAATGACAAAATATACCAAACCTTAAGAACGAAAATAACAATTTACTTTTCTTTTTTAATTTTATACATGTTAGATTCACACGTATAAGTTTTCTACACAGAATTTATCAAATTATTATGTTCCTATTTTCTTTTTTAAATTTAAAAGAAATTAGTATAAATAATAACCAACACATATTTTATTTTTGTATTCTAAAACATAAGAGCATTCACAGTGGGTTTTATCTTTATCATATAATTACATTAAAAATCACTACATTTTCTCTCTCTTTTCAATTAAATAATACTTTTATACTCTTATCATTACTTTTTTTTCATCTCATTCACTCACAACACTTTAAAATATATTAAAAATTTATAAGGATTGTACAGTGATTCTTCAAATATATCAATCCACATAACATTTTCTATCTCCTTCACTCACAACTACTCAAAATCATCCCATATAATATACTAAACACCAATATATTTTTAAGAACTTTACTGTGAATGCTCTAAACAATAATGAATGCTTTAACATTATTACTTTTGCCGTTTGAAAAGGGTCCTAATGAGGACACCGCATGGGTTTTTTGGGGGTGGGCCGGTTCAAACGGTCAAGGTTAGGTCTTGCGGTCACATTTTGGAACCTAACCGTGACCGTATGGACTTGCTGTCACGGTTTGGGGTGTTTGTCCCCGTGACAGCATGGTCTTGCTTTCACGGTTCGGGGTGGTAGTCCCCGTGACCTTGACAACAAAACGACAAAATGACAAAATGGGCTGTTTAAGTTGAAAGCGGTCACCAACCGTCACGTGGAGGCCAAACCGTGACCTCTAGGGTACACGGTCTCAGTTTAAGGTACGACGTAGACGTGATTTTGACAAAAGGCCGGGATTCCCGGCACAAACCGTCACGTGGAGGCCAAACCGTGACGGTTTGTGCCCCAGAATTTCACCTTATAACATTTCACCTTCGAACAATCGGCATATCCATTTCCAAACTAAAAATTCGAAATTTCATAATCCACACTCGAGATTTTTCAGCCTTCGTCATTCCAAAAACGCGTTAATTCAAAACAATGTCGGGTTCGGGAGATCATATCAAAAGCCGAAGCTTCCAGATTTGAATGTCGTGACCTCGGTGATTCTGCTCTTGGGTCGCAATCTCAAGCTTTCTTTCTTCACTTACCCCGATATCGACGCTGGTAAACTCTCTGAACTCCGTGCGCGCAATGTTAGTGGTGAAAAACTCGCTCGGGTTGCAGTTCGCCTCGGGCTTTACACCACGGACCATGGTGCAAGTTCCTAGTGCCACAACCCTACCTCTCCCCCCAACATCCTTGTCACACTACTTCTACTAAATGCGTCTCGAAATCTCAACGCCGCTTCAGGTGTTGTAAAGTTAACAAACGCGAACCCAGCGTTAGTTCGCCGACTACAAAACAACAACAAATTAAAAGTAATAAAGTACCTGGATTCTAGCACGACTAACATCCGCAATCTTTTTGCTTTGAAACAAATCCCAATGTTTTCCTTTAACCGACGTATGAAACTTCCAAGCTGCTTCAGATGTTGTAAAGTTCACAAACGCATATCCGGCATTCAAACCATGCCTGTACGTATATATCAACGTCAAAACTTAGCTTACAGTGAGTACATTAATAAAACTCCGATCGAACGGTGTTTCCGCCTTTCATTCTCAAGTTTACAGTGATAAAATTACGAAAATAAAAATAAATGTTAATGCTGGCCCATCTGGCGCGGGCGGGTCTGGTCAGGGCAGCGATCCGGGGATGATGGATTAGATAGATATTTTGTTTGTATTTTATTTCTTTTTGTATGTAAAAACGTTGTTGTATATATATACGTGCAGTTTCAGTTATGATGATTTGTATATTGGTTGTGTTTGTTTGGTTGTGTTTCTTTGTTTGTTTGCTTATATTTGCAATGTGATATGTTAATTGTATATGTTTGATAACAACTGATTTTTTACGATTAGGTTAACCATGTGATAAAAAACAACCACTTGTTTAAAATTACTTGTAATATGACCATGATAGCAGCAGATTAGGTTAACCATGTGATAATGTTAATTGTATCTGCGCTGCGTTTTGTCTCCACAAAGATTAAAGTCAACGCGTTCTGAATCAAGATAAAGATAACAGATTACAAAGACTAATTAAGCAGATTAGAAAAAAAAGATGAACTGAATCGCACGTTGTTAATGATTAAAACCATAAAATAGTGTTTGTTAATGATTTAAAAGTATATAACCTGAGGATAAATCGGACACCACCATATGCAACAGCAACTTTCACACCAGTTTATAGCAGAATTTCTTAGCTTCTTCAAATATCTAACGAAATAATACAGATCATAAGAACAATAGTTATATTATATATTCAGAAAAGATAGAAATGATGTGATGGTGAAACTAGTAATCGATAATCAATCATCATTGTACAGACTAATAAAATAAATGTTTAACGCTTAAGGAAGATACACGAAATCATACTCCGATCGAACGGTGTTTCCCGCCTTTTCATTCTCAAGTTTACAGTGATAAAATTACGGAATAAAAATAAATGTTTAATGCTTAAGGAAGATACACGAAATCAAACTCCGATCGAATAATAATAATAAATGTTTAGTAGTAGTAATAATATTAGTAGTGTAGTAGTAGTAATATAATAATAATAATAATAAATTATTATTATTATTAATTAATAATAATAATAATATAATAATAAAATAATAATAATAAATAATAATAATAATAATAATAATAATAATATAAACAGCTGAAGGATTGCTCATCAGTAGTTTTGTAAACAAAGTGTCACGGTTTGATCAATACGTGACAGTTAGGGTTTTCTCAACCGTCACGGTTAGGGCTAACCGTGACCTTTTGGGATATTGCTCATCAGTAGTTATTTAAACAGCTGAAGGATTGCTCATCAGTAGTTTTGTAACAAAGTGTCACAGTTAGCTCTTGCGGTCACATTTTGCACCTAACCGTGACCGCATGGGCTTGCTGTCACGGTTTGGGGTGTTTGTCCCGTGACCGCATGGTCTTGCTGTCAAGTTTCGGGGTGGTAGTCCCCGTGACCTCCTGAACAAAACGACAAAATGCAAAATGAGCTGTTAAAGTTGGTCACCATACCGTCACGTGGAGGCCAAACCGTGACCTCTAGGGTACACGGTCTCAGTTTAAGGTACGACGTAGACGTGATTTTGACGAAAGGGGGATTCCGGCACAAACCGTCACGTGGAGGACCAAACCGTGACGGTTTGTGCCCCAATTTCACCTTAAATACATTTCAGCTTGGAACAATCGGCATCCAAACTAAAAATTCGCAATTCGTAATCCACACTCAAGATTTTTCAGCCTTCGTCATTCCAAAAACGCGTAAATTCGAAAACAATGTCGGGTTCGGGAGATCATTATCAAAGCCGAAGGTTCCAGATTTGATGAGGTGCCACATATCGAAGATTCGAACGAGGTTAAACTAGTATATGTTTTATTATACTTATTATTTGAAATATCTAACCATTATCTTTTTTAGGAATATTACGTATACGGGAGTCCCTCTGTGGGGGGGGAGGAGGAAACCACCCGTCGAATACATTTGCTCAAGAGGCGTACAACTCTTTATTTGAACCGACAGGTTACGGTGAAGGGTACAGATATCCCCCTTGCAATTCTTACGGCATGCCCCGAACACGTACAACTCGCCAAAAAGAGCTGGATTACGGACATCCCCCGTACCAGTCAGAACTAGAAATTACACATGTGTGGATACTTTTAATGGGAATGACACAGATGAGAGTGACGGTTGGTTCACCTCAAAGAAAACCATGGGGACACCGTGGAGCATGATGAGGATGAGGATCGGATAAGAAAGGCTACGGTTTCTTATAAAACCAATCAGTACGAAGAGTTTTTATTCTTTAGTTTATTTTATTTTATTTGTTGTTATATTGTTTTTTTATATCTAGCTTTATCATTTTTTCAGTATTTTGATTCTCGTGAGGACTTGGAGAAGTGGGCTAAAACAAGAGGACGCGAGCATGGGTGCGTCATTGTGGTGGGTCGGTCACGAAAAAAGGATGTGGAACTAATATGCAATCGTAGTGGTAAACCTAAATTCACTGGCACAAGTAGACGTACTGGGAGCATAAAGAAAGGATGTCCCTTAAACTCGTAGGGAAGTACGTAGGAAAGAGTGACAGTTGGATGTTAGAGGTGAGAAACGAGACGCACAACCACGATCCTGTTGTGTACGAGGAGGGCCACGCGCATCTTAGAAGATGACCGCCGAAGAAATTGATCTTGTCGAGAATTACACAGGCAGCACGTGCGGCCACGACATATCCATTCAGCCGTAAGGGAGCAGTTTCCCACAGCGTCTTTGTTGTTCAAGACATATACAATCTGACGTCAAAGTTTAGGGCTGAGGGGAGAGAAGGCATCACACCAATGCAGGAACTTGAAAACCTGCTACAATATAAAGAGTTCGTGTATGAAACACGAACGAATGCAACTACTAGGCGGTGGAAGATGTTTTCTTTTGTCATCCTACTTCGTATAAAATGTGGCGCGCATTCCTGCACGTGATGTTGATAGACACGACGTACAAGACCAACATGTACAACATTCCGTTTGTTCAGGTTATTGGCGTTACGTCGACGTCGAAGTCGTTTTGTATCGCGCATGCATTTATATCGAGAGAACGGCAAGACAACTTCACATGGGTACTGGAGCAGATCAGAGATATGCTCGATGGGTGTGTGGAGCCCCACGTTATTGTCACAGACAGGGACCTGGCCCTGATGAGTGCGTGTGACACAGTGTTCCCAAGTGCTACTAAAAACCTATGCAGGTGGCACGTTCGGGAGAATATCAAAAGATGGTGGAATATCCTTTTCAAAACCGACATGTGGAAGGATTTTTCATACTGGTGGAAGACTTGTGTCGTCTCCCACAAAGGCAATGTACGATTACAATTGCAGGAAGATGGAAGAAAAGTTAAATGAAGATGGTAAAAGTGGTAAGAATTTCATATTTATTTTTACTCTAACAATTTATTTGTTCATTTTCTAAAATTTGTTATTTTCTTTCAGAGGTATGGGAATATATTTGGAATAATTGGTTGGTGCCGTACAAAGAGAAAATTGTTGTTGGATGTACGACCGCCCTAACTTTGGTGAATTTACAACTAATCGGGTTGAGGGCCAACATGCCAACTTCAAGAGTTACCTCACAGGGACCAACAATACATTGCACACACTTGTCGGATGTTTGTGACCTCGTGCGCGGCCAGGAGATTGAAATTTATAGAACATTCGAGGTGTCCCGTGTGAAATTAAAAAGACCATCGACTGTCATTGTTCTCAAAGTTGCATTATAAAGTATCAACTTTTTGCCTTAGCCTCCTTGAATCAGAGTTGACGAAATGGAAATGATTCAGGAGTCTGGGGGTTCATGTGGACACCAGTTGTTCACGTCCATGGGCTTGCCATGTGCTTGTCGTTTGGAGATACACATCCGAGAAGTTATATTTTTCTTAATACATTTTTTTACTGTTTTCATACGATTGTATTTTTTTACTAATAATTTAACCTTTAAATCCAGTCACAAGTATTCCACTCGATGCGGTAGATCCACACTGGAGGAAGCTTGATTTTGAGCCAGCGTACTTGGCGCCGCCTGAACCCGACTACGATGTGAAATTTGATGACTTGAAACAAAAGGTTTATGTCGTCTCCCAATCCTCAAGTAAAGAAAAATTGTTTAACAAAGTATTTGACTTTGTTTAAGAGTAAGTCAAAACTTAAAGAACCTGAGGTGCGTCATGACCGACATGGTCGTCCAAATATTAAGGAGCAACAAAGAAGAGCGGACTCCAATACAACAC
>CM044009.1:13776169-13803669 GCA_024085815.1 Flaveria linearis
GTATGTATGTATGTGATGTATGTATGTATGTATGTATGTGTGTATGTGTGTAGTATGTCTGTATGTATAATGTGTATGTATGGGTGTGTGTGTATGTGTGTATGTATGTGTGTATGTGTGATGTATGTATGTATGTAGTATGTATGTATGTATGTATGTATGTATGTATGTATGTATGTATGTATGTATGTATGTAGTTAGTATGTATGTATGTATGTTAGTAAGGTATGTATGTAGGATGTATGTATTAATACTATAAGTAATAATATTAGTATAATATAGTAATAATAATAGTAATAATAATAATAATAATAATAATAATAATAATAATAATAATCACAAAAAAAATCAAGAGGTCACGTGGAGGGCAAACCGTGACCTCTTGAGATTTTTTTGAATATGACTTCTCCTCGATTAGTGCACCTGCCACTCGAGTACCGTCTGTGTAAGAGTCACGTGGAGGCCAAACCGTGACCTCTTCTGCCTAAGATCTCACGTGGAGGCCAAACCGTGACCTCGAAGGTACCAGTGTCTTCTTCAACCGTTCGACACCCCATTTCCACACAAAACCACAAACACAACCACCGCCGCTCACCACCACCACAACCACCGCCGGTCACAACCACCGCCGCTCACACCACCGCCGCTCAACTGTTCGAGGCCAAACCGTCACCGCGAGCCCTCCCCGTGACACATTCATCTTCCACCACCATCGCCGCTCACACCACCGCCGCTCACCACCAACCCGCTCACCACCACTGCCGCTCACCACCATCGCCGCTGACCACCATCGCCATGACCACCATCGCCGCTCACCACCACCACCGGTCACCACAACGCCGCGGCACACCCACACCGCCGCTGCACCACCGCGTTTTCGGTACGTAATTTACAGGTTTAAACCATAGATTTGATAGTTTTTCTCAAATAGATTTGATAGTTTTTCCAAATAGATTTGATTGGTTTTCACAAATAGATTTGATAGGTTTTCCCGAATAGATTTGATAGGTTTTACCAAATAGATTAGAAATAATAATAAATAATAATAATAATAATAGTTATAATAGTAATAGTAATAATAGAAATTAATAATATTAGTAATAATATTAATAATAATAATAATAATAATAATTAATAATAATAACCGTCAACCATTAATTTTATAAACATTGTAAATATGATAAATACGTCTTTTTTCGCAGATATGGATGCCGACGATGCTTTATCCCCGGCATTGATGACTGCCCGACGCTGCAGTTCGAGCAGGGGACTACACCGTACGAGCGGTTTAGGACCCTGAGAGCACGTGTGCCAGCACCGGGGACCGTCCTGTCGGAGGACTTCTTACAGCTCGTTGGAGAGCGCGGCCGGTTTTTGAGATCATCGGCGAGGACGGCCCGTGGGAGCAGCTGTTCCGGATGTCCGACGATGCCCATCGAGAGCTCACCGTGGAGTTCTACTGCACATTCATGTTCGTCCACGTGACCAGGGACTTGCGGAGCTGGACGAGGACGACATAGCGGACGGTCGTGAGCCCGCGGAGGTTGCTTTCCGGTTGTTCGGGGTCCTCCACCGCATGTCACTTAGGCGGTTCGCTGTCGTCAGCAGCCTCTACACGGAGGAGGAGACCCGACAGCCGATGTACACACCGCCTTGATCCGCGGCAGACGACTCCGATCAGGTCTGGTGGCCTGCGATAGGCAACGGACCATACGGCGGTGATACGAGGTCCTCTCATATCGAGACCCTCTGTATAGATACATTCACCGACTCATCGCCACGTCCGTCGCTGGTCGTGGGGGGGGACCGACAGGGTCAACGCCGCCGACCTTTTTTTTCTTCGGTGTGTACTCACACACCGACACTGCCACCTCGCGCACGCCCTCGCTGATTATTTTGCTAGTTATTATCATCGGCAGTCGCGAGGGGCGTTAGTGGGCGGGAACATCGTTTCCCGGATCGCTCGGGGCTTGGGGTACGCACAGGCCATGTCCCAGCTCCCGCTACCTCCGACTCCTGTGCGCGTGGCCGGCCGGAGCACCGCCACTGGGATGAGGATAGTTCGGAGGTTCCCCGACGGCACGTGGCACCTGCTCACCAGATACCAGGACGCCACGAGGCCCTTGGCGGCGGGGAGGATCAGCCCATTCCCCGCCGCCACGTCCAGGACCCGCCCCAGCATCCCCAGCGCGTGTACCACGCCGTGCGATTGCCTGCTCATGTTCTTGATATGATTCAGGACACACGAGACAGGGTCGCGAGGCTGGAGGATACGACCGCGAGGCTGCATGATACGACCGCGAGGCTGCATGATACCACCGCGAGGCTGGAGGATACGACCGCGAGGCTGCATGATATGATGGACTGGGTCATCCAGCACATGGTCGCGGACTATACCGCCTCGGGTACGCCGTTGTTGTCACAGCCACCGAGGCGGTTAGACCATGACGGTGCTGGCCCATCTGGCGCGGGCGGGTCTGGTCAGGGCAGCGATCCGGGGATGATGGTTAGATAGATATTTTGTTTGTATTTTATTTCTTTTGTATGTAAAAACTCGTTGTATATATATATGTGCAGTTTCAGTTATGATGATTTGTATATTTGGTTGTGTTTGTTTGGTTATGTTTCTTTGTTTGTTTGCTTTATATTTGCAATGTTGATAATGTTAATTGTATACGTTTGATAACAACTGATTTTTACGATTAGGTTAATCATGTGATAAAATAACAACCAACTTGTTTAAAATTACTTGTAATATGACCATGAATGCAGCAGATTAGGTTAACCATGTGATAATGTTAATTGTATCTGCGCTGCGTTTTGTCTCCACAAAGATTAAAGTCAACGCGTTCTGAATCAAGATTAAAGATAACAGATTACAAAGACTAATTAAGCAGATTAGAAAAAAAAAAGATGAACTGAATCGCACGTTTATTAATGATTAAAACCATAAAATGGTGTTTGTTAATGATTTAAAAGTATATAAACCTGAGGATAAATCGGTGCACCACCATATGCAACAGCAACTTTCACACCAGTTTCATAGCAGAATTTCTTAGCTTCTTCAAATATCTAACGAAATAATACAGATCATAAGAACAATAGTTATATTATATATTCACGAAAAGATAGAAATGATGTGACGGTGAAACTAGTAATCGATAATCAATCAAACTCTGATCGAACGGTGTTTCCCGCCTTTTCATTCTCAAGTTTACAGTGATAAAATTACGAAAATAAAAATAAATGTTTAATCTTTAAGGAAGATACACGAAATAAAAATAAATATTTAATGCTTAAAAGAATAAAAAAAATAAAAGCAATATGTCACGGTTTGGCCAAACCGTGACATATAGCCCCCTGCGCACAATCAATACCCCCATAATTACATACCCAATCAATGCCCCCATAATTACATACCCAATCATTGACCCCAGATCTAACTGTCACGGGTAGGGTAACCGTGACAGCTAGATGTCACACCTGACCTAGCGGTCACGGGGAGACCTAACCGTGACAGCTTGGGTCGGTTTTCTCCAGGAAAAGCACGGTGCGCCTAAAATTTCGGTTGAAAAACTTGTGTTTCTGACGAACACTATTTTACACTCTACTTTACATTAATGTAACAAAACAAAATAAATAATATTAAATAATAATAAAAGCTTTGAAAAGGAAATCAAAAGGTGGGGAATGGAACAACGTAATGATGAGGGTCACCGTCGCCACGTCACCTTCGGTCACCGCATGGCGTGGTGTAACGGAGAGTTCTCACTATGAGACACACCCAAACTCTAAACGTTAATGTAGTTGTTGGGTCCTCCAAACGACTATTTTGAGCTATTAAAAAAATACATTATAAAATATAAACCAGTGTAAACCAGTGTAACACAATTTATTTAGACCAAACTCAAATATTTCTTTTACTCATTTCTATGTTTTATACACTAGAAAGGAAAAAAAAAAAGATCACCAAATCCCGAGCCCTAACCAACAAAAAATTTAAACCGAAGGTGCGTACGAGTAAGAGGGAACCTTCAAACCAACTTTTTAACCTACCACATACAACCGATTAGTTTCACATCTCGTATGAAACGTGCTAACTGTCTCCAACAATGCCCACGTATTAACCCCCCCATACTATCGTCGTACTCATCAAAATATCCCCATTAACTTAGCACCGAGGCTATTGGTACTCAACGAACCTACACAATTTGCATTTTATCAAAACATCCTGAATGCCATTACTCACATCACCAAGTAGAAGAAGATGCTGAAAAAGATGACCAAAAGGATAACGAAGCATATGATGATCTACAAGTGTATGAAAGTGAGGATGAAAACATACATGTTGAACAAATCCCCACCAAAAGCTAAATCAAAAAGTAAATCAAAGACCCGTGTAAGTAACACGCCTTGGGATGAAAATAAAAGGTAACCTTTGGATAAAGGTTGGATTCATATATCGAAGACCCTAAAGTTGAAGATCATAAAAAAGTGGTTCATTTTGAAAGAAAATGTTTACACGCTTTAGCATCATTGTTGGTGGAATGAACTGAACCATTGATCAACTGAATTCGAAATGGGAATGAATACATTTGATGATAAGTCGTTTTAACGGTAGAATCGGTATATTTTTTATATTTACTTTTATGTATATACTTTTTAAGGTCAATTCTATTACCACATAATTAACTTTTTTTAAATATGTAAAAGCATCGTTGGGTGAGCGGAAACAACAACAAAGATATTGTCCTCAAAGTGTTAATCGAATGCAAAAGATTTGGAAGGAAAGGTTTTACAAGATTTAAAGCATGAAAGTTCGTACCATATCAAATGAGAGCCGGTAGAGGTTATGGGTGCGGAGTTTAGTACTCATGCAACAAAGATGATTAGAACTTTAGAACCAGGCCAATACGTTAAGCCCTTTCCCGACACAATGAAAAAGTGACGCCGACCGGGTGAGACGTAAAGGAAATAAAACGGCTGAGTCTTCAAGGAAAAAAAGATTGAATGAGGTCATAAGTGATTACAAAACAATGTGGGAGAATGAAATAGAACAAAAAAGTCAATGAGAATCCCTTCGTATAAAAGTAAACGATTTGAAATTGGTCTTCCTTGACTTAAAATAAGAAACTTTGCTTGGGATATAGTAGACTAAGGTGTTGTTTGTTTTTTTACAGAAAAACGTCTGCAGTCTGCGGACCACATCTGCAGACATCTGCAGCAGAAGAGGTGGACCAAACGTCTACAGTCTGAAAAAAAACTGTTTATTTTTTTAACATCTGCAGAATGCTGAAATATTCTGTAATTAAACTAAACCTATTTTTTAAACATTAAAAAAACTAAACCTACAAAGTCAAGTGTCAACACACCCAAATTCACGGATAAGATTATATGCAATACTAAACCGATCATCAAACAATTCATCATCATTATCATCTGCAAGTGAATTATCACTTCCAATACTTCCACCATAAACCTGCTTAAACTCATCCTACAATCTCTCAAGAAACACAAATGGCACACTCCTCCCCATCGATTCATTTGATGTGAACATCAAAGAAGAGATGAGAAGGAAGCAGCAACAAGCACAAGAGGCTTATGATGAAGATGACGGGAATGGAGGTGGAAGCCTTGATGGAGATGACAGACATGGAGCTTGACGGGAATGGAGCAATTTTTACCTGGTGGCGGCTCGGAGGAGGGTCGCGGAGGGGAGCGTGGGTGGACGGGGGAGGACTGCGACGGAGGAGGGGGATGGTTGCGACGGAGGAGCACTGGTGGGGCGGCGGAGGGGGAGGGCTGCAACAGAGGAGGGCGGCGGCTCGGAGGGCGGCGGCGTGGGTGGCGGCGGCCGAAGACGGGGCGGTGGCGGCTGGCAGGAGAGGAGTGGTAGGGGTGAAGGGTTGAACACAAATGGGGGTAAAGTCTGAAAGGGTTGGGGTAAAAGAGAAGAGGTTGAGAAGACTTGAGAAGTGGTAACACCACATCTTCTCCATGCAGACGTTAGGAAGACGTTTTTTAATGAAACGTCTTACAAAAAACAAATAGTCTGCGCACTCAAAAGCTTTTCCTACGTCTGCGTGCGTGCAGATGAAGAGGTGGGGAAGAGCTTTTGCCAAAAAACAAACACCACCTAAATGAAGATTTTTCTTAACCACAAGATGATGTTTCTGTGCCGATATTAAAAAAACGTCCTGAAAACAGAATAAAGTGACAGAGAAAAGAATTCTGTGTTTGCTTTTGATATTTTTAAGTGTTACAAAGCACACACAAGAGAGAGCTATGTATAGGAAAATCAAGAAGCAGGATCTAGAACAATATTCCATAACCTCCTCAACTAGCTAACCATAGCAACCATAACCTCCTCAACTAACTAACTCTCTAATATTCCCCCTCAAGCTGAGCGGGAAGATGTCACGTGAAGCTTGGACCGTAAAACATCAAAGCGAGAGGAAGATATCCCTTTAGTCAACATATCAACAATTGAGAAGCAGTCTAAACATATCGAACACAAAGAGTCTGAGGGAGAACCATATCATGAATGAAGTGTAAGTCAATCTCAATATGCTTTGTACGCTGATGAAACACAGGATTAGCAGCAAGGTAAGTGGCACCAAGATTATCACACCAAAGGGTAGGACGACAAGATTAAGAAATATGTAGCTCTCTCAATAAAGACATAATCCATTGAATCTCAGTAGCAGTATGACCTAGTGCACGATATTCAGTCTTAGTACTAGAACGAGCAACTGTATGTTGTTTCTTAGAACTCCAACTAATAAGACTGGGTCCAAGAAACACATAATATCCAGTAGTGGAATGACAATCATCGGTGCAACCAGCCTAGTATGCATCAGAGTACCCATGAAGATCAAAGCAAGTAGAACGCCATATGGTCAAACCATGAGACAGAGTACCATGAAGATAGCGTAGAATACGTTTAACAGCAACCGGTGATGATCAGTTGGTGACTGTAAAAACTGCGACACCTTACTGGCAGCATAAGCAATCTCAGGTCAAGTCAAGACCAAATACTGCAAAGCACCCACAGTACTTCAATATAACACATGATCATCCAAAGGTATCCCAAAATATCTAGATAACTAGTGACCAGACGCAACAGGGGTAGAAAGTAGCTTACACTGAGCTAAGCCAGTACGTTGTAACAAATCAAGCAAGTAGTGCTGCTGAGATAAATGCAGACAGTCATTAGAAAAGGTCGCCTGATAACCCAGGAAATAGGATAAATCCCCTAAATCCTAAAGAGCAAACTGGGAATGCAAATGAGCAATCAAAGAAGTGACAAAAGTAGAGGAGCTCCCAGTAATAATGATGTCATCCACATACACCAATACATAGCAAATATCACCATCATGCTGGAAAATGAATAAGGATGTACCGGAGACACACTGAGTAAAACCACTAGCCAAAAAAGCTAAAGAAAGCTTGGAAAACCAAGCCCGAGGAGCCTGCTTAGGGCCATAAAGAGCCTTTCGAAGAAGGCAAACATGATGAGGCCTAGCAGAGTCAACAAAGCCAGGTGGCTGAGACATATACACAGTCACAGATAAGTCACCATGAAGAAAGGCATTGTTGACATCAACGTGGCAAATGCACCAGCCACGAGAGAAGGTAACAGACAAGACAAACGAATAGTGGTAGGCTTAACCACAGGACTAAATGTCTCAGTATAATCAATCCCTTCAGTCTGATGCAAGCCCTTAGTAACAAGTCGGGCTTTATAATGACTCACAGATCCATCAGAATTATGCTTAACCTATAAACCCACTTACAACCAACAATATTGGCTGTAGTAGGCAAAGGAACAAGATCCCAAGTATGGTTGGAATGCAATGCAGCAATCTCAGTACGTATTGCATCCCACCAAACAGAAAAGTGTTGCGCCTAAGAAAAAGAATGGGCTTAGTGGTAGGAGAAGTAGCAGCATGAAGAAGAACATGATCAGGAAACTGTCTAGCTGACGAGTATGATCACACGAATGAGTGACCATTGGATGAAAAGGAAGAGAGGAAGAAGATGGAGGAAGAGGAAGAGGAAGAGGAGGATGAGCACTAGAATGGACAGAAGATGAATCAGAATATAAAGGAGGAGGAATGACAAACTTAATATAAGAGGATTTTAAAGAGTCAGTAGAAGACAAAGCCTCTGGAATCTCAAACACAATCTCATGAAATAATACATGATAAGAAGTGAGAGTGCGAGAAGTTCATGGATCATAACAAAGGTAACCACGATGACTAGGTGCATAGCCAAGAAAAATACACAAAATAGATTTAGGGGAAAGTTTATCTAAGCGAGTGTCGCCAATGAACGGATAACATACACAAAATAGATTTAGGGGAAAGTTTATCTAAGCGAGTGTTGCCAATGAACGGATAACACAAGCACCAAAAGTATGGAGAAGCAGTAGTAAGGTCGTGTACCAATAAGACCTCATAATAAGAAGAAGAATAACGGAGAAACGTGGAAGCCAGTTAATGAAGACCTCATAGCAAGAATTGAAGAATAACGGAGACCGGCATAGGAAGCCAGTTAATGAGAAAGGCTGCAGTAGCATAAGCATTGTACCAAAATTTCTTAGGTAGATGAGCATGAAATAATAATGCACGTGTGTCAGACCCTTAATTTTCACGAACGGGGTTTTACCGTTAGGAGTGTGACATGAAATCTCAGATAAGCATTAGCTACACCAAATGACTCGATAATTACAAAACATATAAGTTACTTGATAATGGTGGAATAAAACAAACATGTTTAAGTATTGCGGAAGCGAAATCAAAAAACCATTTAAACAACTGTTGAAGTCTGCGCAAACACGCGTCCAAACCAACTTAAGAAAATGAAAATGTAATTAAACCATAAAATCAATTTATAAGCGAATGAGAATGATATGCAATGGATGCAGTGCTCCTAGATGTGCCACATCAACGACCTGAGAGAAAACATGCTAAGATCAGTACAAAGACTGGTGAGTTCACAGGTTTATCAGAAAACAGTAATTAGTAGTAATGAAATTCCAGATTTAGTAATCAAAGCATATAAGCAGGTAGCTAGCCTGCAGCAAGTCACTATGTGTATGAAGTCACGACCGAGCTGACAGTAATAATAATGTAGTGAATGCCCCGGCTGTGAAATCCCTACCATAACACTGTAAAACAGGCTAACCATTCACCCGTTTGACCTCCAGTCAAGCTAGCGCGACTAGCCGGGCGGGGTTTGTCAAACCCAGTAGATCTACTAACAATCACCTCGCTAATAACATATTAACTGTCCGAAGAGGCGTAGTATAACACCATAGTATCAGGTATATGCAGTATTACGAAATCTAATGTATTGTATTGTTTATGAAAGCAGCATGTTTCTCTCCCCTAAAAAAGTGTATAATGTAAAAGTGGGGCTGTAAACTCACCTTATAAGCACAACAATTTAATAATACAAGCACACAACGAATATATTTCCGTTTAACCTGAATTTCAGTTAATATTTAGTTAAACTAAATATTAATAATAATAGAATCAACTATTTAACATTTGGATGGTTTCGTGTTTCACGACTCGATTGCGGTGCAAGTCATAAGTGTTTCCCCAAATACATATAAGCGCAATCACACACACTCACGCAAGCATAAAGCCAAACTATTGACGCTTAGCCCGGATCATACGTGAAGGCACTCTTTTATATATATATTTAGTTATGACTTTATTTATAATAAAGTCACATTATATTTTACCTATAAACTCACACATATATCATAATTATATACATATCATACAATTTATACATATGCATGAATGCCCACAACCAAAACACCATACGTCATCATTTACGCACCAAAATATACATGCAGAAACCCAACATATACAATTGCAAGCACTGCCCACTCACGCATTTGATGATACACAACAACAACATACATACACATGCATAAACATCACATTAAATATAGACTTTGGTTCTTTGAATCTGGTCATACAACATTATTACCAGGCTTTTATCATCATTATATTTTGTAACACAAAACATGATAATTTTCAATCCATTTTGATTTGAATTTAATGCCCTGGATATAAGACTCGGTTCTAACAAGTACAACCGAAGCACAACCACAATACATCGACATACATATGGCAAGATGTATACATACACAATAAAAGCAAACACACAAAAGTTTATATGTACACACGCATCATTAAATTGCACTATATGGGCTCATACTGTGCGCACCCGATCGAGAACCCGATCACCGAACCCATAAGCAAGACCATCCACCGAATCATGCATTTAACCGGACATATATGCTCATGTATTAACGTAACACTTACATTCAAGGAAAACACCACTATACACGCATTGTACAATATATATATATATATATATACACACACACACACAAAGATAAGTATACATACGCAGAAACATGTATCTATCGTGGGTTCATGAGCACAGAACATGGTAACGCATAGAAGACACATACATGGGTTCATGAACTAGCATGAACTCATAAACGAGCATAGCCACGGTGATTACGACACACCTGAACACACAAAACACCAATCCCGCACACCCCGCATAGCAAACCAAGACCGTAATCGAACCCGAAAACATGAGACGAGTAATGTCACTTACCGAACGGATGTTTCAATCGGATCTTGTGGTTCCCGGAGATGTGTAGCCTGCGGATGTGGTGACGGCAGAAGACGTTTTAGGGTTACGAGATGAAGATGATGTTAATCGGATGATGATGGGGTCGATAGGGGGGGTGGTTATTAAATACAATTTTATTTTGTAACTTGTTAATTTAAACCTCTTTAAAAACACCTAAATTGCACATTAAGATTTTAAGTTTAGTTGTAACTTCAAGTTAAGTATTTTAGCTAGTATTTATAATAATTATTATTATTATACAATGTTAGTAATTACTTAATCATATTATGTCTAGCTAATACTTTTAATAATAATTCTTATTATATAATGTTAGTAATTTAATTAATCATAGCATAACGGAGTGAAGTTAGGTTAAGAAAATGAGGTAACTGAAAAACTCGGGTTGTCACAACGTGCGACCTCAGAGAGATGGCGATTCTTATTCTCAGCCACCCTATTTTGTTGGGGTGTATAAGGGCAAGAAATCCGAGAAAAAATGCCAGACTCAGTAAGATAACTAGCCATATCACCACGAGTCAGCTCAGAAGCACCATCGCACTGAAGATGTTTGATAGTGCAAGAGTAGGTTTTCGAC
Organism: Flaveria linearis; assembly: GCA_024085815.1. NCBI lineage: Eukaryota > Viridiplantae > Streptophyta > Magnoliopsida > Asterales > Asteraceae > Flaveria > Flaveria linearis. The sequence goes on from CM044009.1 coordinate 13,787,433, forward strand.
CAAAGTTCGAAAATGATGAAAACAACCAACAGCCTGAGATCGACTAGTCAAGGGATACATCCACGTTTAAAACGACTAAAGTCATCAATAAAAGTAATGAGATAATGATAGCCAGAACGAGACATAACAGGTGAAGGACCCCATATATCACAATATATAACATGTACGGGAATAGTACAATGTGAAAAATAGATGGAAAGGATAAACGTCTAGATTTGGAGATACAACATGAATTACATGGTTTATGCAAAGATTTATTAGACAATGGTTAAAAAGATAGCCTAGATAACACAGGATCAGATGGATGCCCCAGCCTTGAATGCCAAATCCCCACAGAGGTAGAAACATAGCAGACAATAATATAGCTAATGAGGACTAGCTCGCATGTGGTGGAGGATCCTGCCTGTGTGACTCTATATAGACAAACCTAAACATGAGAATAAAACAGAAATAGGTTTATCAATTATCAGTTGTGTAATTGATAAGAGGTTCTTGGCTAGGCCAGGAACACAACAACATGACGAAGAAGTAAAACACAGCGAGATAAACGAAGATGGGAATAACCAATATGAGAGATAGACATAGATGTACCATCACCAATAATGACACGCTCAGTACCAGTATATGGAACGGATCCAAAAACAACAGAAGTGTGGATGTCATGTGAGCAGTGGTACCAGAATCAGGAATCCAAGACTAAACCTCCGGACATGTACGAGAAAGCTCAGCTTGAAGACTATAATGAAGTGAAGATGTCCAAGCTTGGAAATACTCAGGCCCAAACCCGGAGACACCAGGCCCAATTTGAGTACTGCTGTGAAGACCAAAGTATGGCTCATGACTAACTGAAGTCTCTCAAGAAGGAAAAAGGCCTAGCACCACTACCAGCTGATTCGGGCCTAAAGAAGTCACTCCATGCGGTCCATAAGCAGATGGCCCAGCTGAACCCGACCCAATCAAAAACATTCTATGCGGATAAGCAGACATAGGACCTGGACCTAAAAGTCTAACTCCTGCCTAGAGAGAACCGCCTTGCATCTCATCTCCACCAGAAACAGATGCCAAATTAGTAGTAAATGAGCCATGCTATGACCACCGCGAGCCACCACGACCACCGCCAAAGTGACCACTAGTGCCTCGAGCTCGATTTCCTCTCCAATTTGAAGCACTGACGTGTGACGCGACTTCACAGGTTCAGTAGGAGTATATCAAAAATAGCAGGTTGAGGCCTTGTGACTGTTGTTGGATCATAACAAGGCTGGTGCAACCAAAACCACTTCACATAGTCATTTTGGTACTACATTCAAGGGCTTCCGAAGCTAAGCATGAGATCTTCCGAGAGTCTGAAGAACAATAGCTGAAGATATCTACTGAAGGCAAAAAGCTGAAGTCAACTGCTGAAGACAACAGCTGAAGCCAACAGCTGAAGATATCTACTGAAGGCAAAAGCTGAAGTCAACTGCTGAAGCCAACAGCTGAAGCCAACAGCTGAAGATATCTACTGAAGGCAAAAGCTGAAGTCAACTGCTGAAGACAACAGCTGAAGCCAACAGCTGAAGACTATCTTCCGAAGACAAAAGTCTAAAAGCTTCCGAAGACAAAGTCTGATGAAAGAGCTGAAGACAAAGTCTGCTTCCGAAGACAAAGAAGAATCCAAGCCTCGGAAGAAGCAGTCTTCCGAAGTATAAGTGGCTTCGGAAGAAGTTATTCTTCGAAGTACTTTATCCTTCGGAAGACATTGCTATGTCCAGTAGATATAAGTATGGTCCCTGACAGTCCGATGCAGACCTCTGATACAGCATGGCATCTTCCTAAAGAGCCATGTTGTTAACCTACTTTATTCTACTGTTCACCTTTTTATGATAGTACATATTACCAACTTTAGTTGGTGACAAAAGGTAAGTCAGGGACATGTCCTGACTACCAACTCTCAGGCAAAATGTCTGAAAGACCTCATCTAGAGTCTTGTAGTATAGATGTAAGGTTAGAGGTGTCCAGTGGTATCAAAGTATATCCGTTGTAGGTAGTATTATATATATCTTCTCCTTGTAACTCTTTAGATAAGCGATTTGAGTCCAAGAGTCTTGTAATCCTTTGAGTTGAGAGGCAATATAAAAAAGTACCTTGAAAATTTACTTGTGTGTTTATTTTCTTACTGCTTGCTACTTGGTATATTGTGATCAACTCTTCATAGACTAGTTGCTGAGTGTTATTCGCAGTGAGTTGAGAGAAAACCACCAATAATCGATCCTGCAATTGGTATAGAGCTCCAGGCTCTTGATTGTGAGATCTTACCATCCAAATCAAATGTTTTTCACTCCTCACTTCAAACCACTCACTCAAATGGCCGCTCTCTCCAAAGCTGATATGGAAACCGGTACCATGACCAATCCCCAATGATCACCCCTGAAGACTTTAACACATGGTGTATCAGAATGGAAGGCTTCATCAAGTGTCAAGATTCAAGGATGTGGGACTCCATTGTCAATGGTCCTTTCATACCAAGCACCACTTCTGCCACTGGTAATCGCATCATTCCAAAAGATGTTGATGATTACTCAAAAGAAGATAGGAAGAGAATAGAGCTAGATCAAAGGGCTATGACTCTCTCCAAACTGCTCTTCCCAACTCCGTCTACAGACGCTTCAAGAAGTGCAAAACTGCTAAAGATTTGGGAAGCTTTGAAGCTGATGATGAAGGATCCAAGGAAACCCAAGAGAACAAGAAGGATCTCTTGAAGCAGCAGTTTGAGAACTTTACTTTCAAGGCTGGTGAGACCTTGACTCAACAATACTTCAGTATGTTGAGCTAGTAGATACTCTGGAGGATATTGGAGTAGCTCTTGAGAATAGAGACATAGTTAGGAAGTTCATGTCTTCACTTCCTAAACTATGGATACATTACTGTGTTGTAATCAAGAGAACTTCGGACCTTAAGACTCTACTCTGACAGAGTTGTATGGTATCCTAAGTGCATTCCAGATGGAGATGAACATGCAGAACTCCTCTGGTCACTCCAATAACCAACTGAGTTCAGCCCTTCATATGGTTGAAAGGGAAATCATAGAACCACAACATCAGTTGCTATGTTATAGTGGACCCTAAATTACTCTACTGAGACTCCACAGTCTCAAAAGGTTCAACAAACTCCTTTCAGGATAGTTGTGCCTTTGTCTCTGGAAGTGGACACTCTGGTGATTTTCAATACTGCTTTGATGATCTTGAGTGCTTCAGTCCAGATGATGTGGAGTATGGGGACATTGTCCAACAGATGGCTCTTTTAACTTACAGAGCGAAGAAGTTCTTCAAGAGAACTGGAAGGCAATTCCCTCAAAACCCAGTCAACAGAAGGTTGGGTTTGATAAGAGCAAAGTAAAGTGTTACAACTGCAACAACTTGGTCACTTTGCTAGGGAATGCAAGGCTCCCAAGAACAACCCGGAACCCCACAGGCCTCTCCACACCCCACTGCTTCAAAACATGAAGAGAAGTCAACTGAAACAGCTGCTGTTGCTCAAGAAGTTGACGGAGCTTCATGGTACAGGATGTGACTCCACTCAAGCACTCATGGCCGGAACAGATGATGATCAGGTATATGAACATCTTTGTACTCCGGCCTATATTGCTAAAGTTAAACTTATAAGATTACATTTCGGAAATCAGATCTGAGGTTGAGTCCTGTGCTAAAATCTGATTTTAAGAGAGCTGAATCTGACTATCAAAAGAAAATTGATGAGTTAGAGAAAACTGTGTCTCTTTTAAAACATGAAAAGACCAACTATAAGACTCAAATTCAAAGATCTGATATCCAAACTATCTGAGTTCAAGCCCAGTTGGTCACAGCTGAGGCTCAGGCCAGGAAGCAAGCTATTGCTGAGCAAAGCTTCCAAACTATTCTTGCATCAACCTCTCATTCCAAAATGTTTTATCAAAACAAAGAAGGGTTGGGAACCATGAAATAGCTCCACCACACTCTTATGAGTCTATAGACTACCTAGATGTGGTACTAAAGAGCAAGAGGTTCCAACTGCTGACCCTTCTCCCTTGGAAACTAAAGGATGAGGCAAAAATAGTGGCCACCACGGGGAGAAACAGGAGGATACACTCATCTCCACCTGTGAAGACCAAATCCTAACCACCAAGGCAAGAAGAAGCAGAGCTAAAGCTGCTAGAAGGACTGCCAAGAAGGTTGCAGAGTCCAAGCTTAAGATCGACCCAAAGCAAAAGGGTGTCTTCATTTCTGCCGGATTTCAAGTGGTAGGTACTTCTGATTCAGGAAAGGAGTGTAGTACCAGCACTCCTGCCTACCGAAGGATCAGAAGTTTGAAAGGAAAGTTGTGATGAAGAGAAGAAGAAACCCAAGAAACAGCAACCTGCAAGTTCCCAGAAAACTAACATTGCATGCATAATGTGTGGTCTGCACAACCACATGGCTAAGATTGTTACTACAATCCAGCAAGCACACATTATGCAAATAATGTTTGAAAAGAAGGAGTCAGAGAAGGTTTCTCATTGGACCACTTCAAAAGGTCCAAATGATGAAAAAGGGAAAGTTGTCTCGGAAGCCAAGTTGCTTTCGGAAGAAACTACTCCTTCCGAAGGGAAAATGGCTTCGGAAGCCAAACCTTCTAAGGTTCGGAAGAACAAGAAGGCTCCTTGAAACCATCTCAGAAGAATACTACTTCGGAAGAAAAGGTGGTGAAGGCTTCTTCCGAGAGAGGAGCTTCGAAGAAGGCCATGATGCACAGCTCCCTTCAACAAGCTCATCTTCAAAGATCAACCAAGGGATGGATGGAAGATCAAGGAAGATGCTGCAGCCCAAACCTCTTCTTCAACAATGACCTCTATTGAACCCCAATGCATATTTTTGGTTCAATTATATGTCACTATCGTTGGAAGAGCCCAAGACCAGCAAGGCTTGGGCTTCCAAACAAAACTAACCATCTCATCTTATGTGCAGGGACATCCATTTGACAAGAACAACAATATCTGGATTGTAGATAGTGGATGCTCCAGGCACATGACAGGGAACAGATCTCTCCTTCAACAATTCCAGAACTTTGATGGAGGGCCTGTCCAATTTGGAGGTGAGGCCGGAGGATATATTTCTGGCAGAAGAAGTATATCCAATGGCAGAATAAACATTGACAAAGTTCACTTTGTCAAACAGCTGAACACAATCTGTTAAGTGTTTCTCAATTCTATGACCAGAAGCATCAGATGCTTTTCACAGAACATGAGTGCATTATCCTCAAACCAGGGATGACAATTCCTCAGAATTGGTGCTTCTTAGATCTCCCAGGAAAGGGGTATGTACAAGCTGGATATGAACAATGCTTCTCCTATGGGTGAAGTATCGCTTTTTTCCAAAGCTGATAGTGATGAGTCAACACTATGGCATAAACGCATGTGTCATGTGAATTTTAAAACAATGAACAAATTGGCTAAAAAACTTGGTACATGGTTTGCCTAAAAAGGATTTTTTCTGCAAAGATAACTGTGTTGCATGCCTGAAGGGAAACAACACAGATCATCTCATAAATCCAAATGTGTTAACTCTATCACTACTCCATTACACTTATTGCACATGGATCTCTTTGGACCACAAGTATAATGAGCATTGGAAGGAAATCTACTGCCTTGTGATAGTTGATGATTTTACAAGATTTACATGGGTATTCTTTTTAAGAAGTAAAGATGAAACTGCTGAAAATTAAAATCTTTTATTCTTAAAATAGAAAATCAAATTGATCACAAGGTTAAGATAATTAGAAGTGATCAAGGGACTGAGTTTAAGAACTTCTTTCTTGACTCATTCTGTGACTCAAAAGGGATTGCCAGACAATACAGTGCTCCCAGAACTCCTCAACAAACGGTGTTGCTGAGAGGAGGAACAGGACACTTATTGAGGCTGCTCGGACCATGTTAGCTGATTCAAAGCTGCCTCTAACATTCTGGGCAGAGGCAGTCAGCACTGCATGCTATGTGCAGAACAGGGTTCTTGTAGTTAAGCCCCATGGAAAAACCCCTTATGAGTTATGGAACAAGAGGCCACCGTTCATTGGCTTTCTAAGGTCCTTTGGCTGAGGTGTACCATACTTAACACAAAAGACAACTTAGCAAAGTTTGCTGAGAAGTCGGATGATGCTATCTTTGTGGATACTCTTCTAGCTCCAAAGCTTATAGAGTATACACATCAAGAATCAACAATTTGAGGAGTCCTCCAATATAGTTGTTAATGAGCACACTCCTGTGTTAGGGGGAATGGACCTGAGTATATCTTTGATTTAGAATTGTTTCCAAACTATTCTAAACCATCTTGTGAGAATGTTTCAGCTGGAACAGGTGCTCAAGGTGATGCTGATGATGATGCAGGTCAACTATTTGAGCTTCCCAGACCTCTTCCAAATTCTCCAAGAGCTGAAAGGCAACAAGCTTCAACCATTCGTAGATCTGACAGTGTAACTATGTCCAAGAATGGTGAAGCTTCAACAAGTGAATCACTTGATCAACCTCAAAGTTCTTCAGGTGATCCATTACAACACCAGGTTGAGGGAAGTAGTATTCTGAAGGAACAGACAACTGTTAATCCTACTTCAGTCCTTATTGAATGACTTTGAAATAGCAGTTGGACAGAGTAATCCAGTTCCTGATCAGAATATGTCTAACCTAGACTTATCTCTGCAACTGGAAGTGATTCCTCGTCTTAGGATTCACAACACTCATCCAACTGAGAACATCATAGGGAATGTCTCTGAGGGTGTGAGAACAATAGGACAAACTCATCATGGGAATGTCTGCTTGTACTCATGCTTCTTGTCTCAGATGGAACCAAAGAAGGTAGAAGATGCCTTAAAGGATAGTAGTTGGGTTGAATCGATGCAGGAGGAGCTGCTTCAATTCAGAAGACAAAAGGTCTGGAATCTATGCCCACTACCATCTGGTCAAGTACCCATAGGCACTAAATGGGTATTCAGGAACAAGAAAGATGATAGAGGCTTGATTATCAAGAACAAGGCAAGACTAGTAGTTCAAGGATACACCCAGGAGGAAGGAATCGATTATACTGATGTCTTTGCACCTGTTGCAAGACTTGAGGCAGTTAGGATCTTCTTGCTTATGCTGCATCCAGAACTTCACAGTCTACCAACTTGATGTCAAGTGTGCTTTTCTATATGGGGATATAGATAGAGAAATCTATGTATGTCAACCTCCAGGATTTGAAGACCCACAGCACCCCAACTATGTGTGCAAACTGGATAAAGCTCTATATGGGCTGCACCAAGCACCTAGGCTGTGGTATGAGACCTTGTCTCAGTTTCTCCTGAAGAATGGATACACTAGAGGTACCATTGACAAGAATCTTTTCGTCAGAAAGAGTGGAGAAGACATTTTGCTTGTACAAGTCTATGTTGATGACATCATATTTGGTTCTTGAAACGACCAAATGTGCAAGGACTTTAAAGCACTATGAAGCAGAAGTTTGAGATGAGTTCCATGGGAAAAATGGACTTTTTCCTTGGAATTCAGGTGAAACAGATGAAGGAAGGGTTCTTCATAAGTCAATCTAAGTATGTCTCAGACATCTTAGATAGATTTGAAATGAAGGATTGTAAACCAGCCAAGACACCCATACCCAGAAACCATAATCTTTGCCCTGACCTTGAGGGGGAGGATACTGATCAACATCAGTATAGAGCAATCATTGGTTCTCTGATGTATCTCACTGCTAGTAGACCAGTATCATGTTTGCCACATGCATTTGTGCAAGATATCAGGCTGCTCCAAAGGTGTCTCACCTAGCTGCTGCAAAGAGGATCCTCAGATACCTCAAAGGAGCACCTAAACTAGGTCTCTGGTATCCAAGAAATAGTGATTTCAATCTCTATGGATACTCTGACAGTGACTATGGTGGCTGCAACATTGACAAGAAATCAACATCAGGGGATGTCAATTTCTTGGTGGAAGGATTATCTCATGGCAATGCAAGAAACAATCATGTGTCTCTACATCAACTGCTGAAGCTGAATACATTGCTGCTGCTAGCTGCTGTGCTTAACTGCTATGGATTCAAAATCAGATGTTAGACTATGGATTCAACTTCATGACTACTCCTATCCATATTGACAACAATAGTGCTATCTCCATTACTGAGAATCCGGTGAAGCACTCCAAGACAAAGCACATTGATATCAGGTATCATTCATTAGAGATATTCATGAGAAACATCTGATCAAGTTAATCAAAGTTGACTCAAATGAACAATATGCTGATTGTTCATAAAGGCATTTGATGAACAAAGATTTAAGTATCTCATATCAGCTATTGGGATGATAAATATTGATTAACTACTTCTTTTGAAAAAGTTTTTTTTTAATGTGTAATGTCTTGTGTCAATACAATTAAGCCCTGTTACAAAAGACCTTTAAATTATTCTAAGTGTAAATTCCTTCCAAGAGGAACTAACTCTCGGAAAATATTCTTGAATATCTTCCGAAGCCAAATTCCTCAATGGAAATTGTCTTCTCGGAAGAGTTTTTGGTCTCAGAAGAAGCGATTGATTTTACATCAGATCTACTTCTGAAGCTTATAAAACTCTCCATTCGGAAAGATAACTTTACCTTCGGAAGCAGTGCTTTGCTTTGGAAGAGAAAGTATCTTTAAAAGACCATTTTACCTTCGGAAGCAATGCCTTGCTTCGGAAGAGAAATTGACTTCGGAAGACAATTACCTTCGGAAATGTTTTACATTCGGAAGTAAAGGTTTTTATATGTAACGGATATCTTTTGGGCCCCACTCTGTAAAAAGTAAAGATTGTGTCCATGATGTTCAGATTATTTAAAATTATCCTTGCCGCCACTATCATTTCTCTGCCGTAAACCACCATACCACCCACAGTAACCCCAAACAGTTACCCTATTACCGCCACTAACACAATTCATCTCCTTTTAAATAATCTTGACTGATCAATTTCATTTTCTTTTACCAATTTACTGCCCTAACTATTCCCTTCACTGTCAAACCTGCAATTTCACCCAAATTTCAAGCTTACCTTTTCTTCAATGGCGCTAAACCCTCAGCACAACCAAGTCACATTACTTGATTCGTCAAGGGATGCCGACTTCACCCAAATCATCACCTTTCTTACCGAATCCACATACCTCACTGCACTTACAGTTAACCCCACCGTATACTCCAACCATATGTCCGAATTCTGGAGCAACGGTCAAACTGTAGTTCTGAATGGGGTTCGAGTCCTGAGAACCCGCATTTGTGGCCAAGAGTTGGTCATCACTGAACAGCTCGTCAGGGAGCATCTCGAGCTTCATGATGATGGTGCTCCTACTGAGTTCCCCAAGAAGACTTGGAAGGCACCTATATCCTCATGGGATATGGAGGGGATGTAAGCAGGTCTACCGTCTACAAGTTTAACTTCTCTTACCATTGGAAGTTCCTGCTACACATTATCCTGCACTGCCTCTCCAACAAATCAGGGGGTTGGGATCAAATCCCATATGAACTAGGATGCCTAGTTCATGGGTTGGTGAGAGGTCTCCGATTCAACTACTCACGATTTGTGTTGACCAACCTTATCAGCAATCTGAGCAGAGATACATTCTTCATGTATCCCAGATTTATTCAACACATAATCAACTGTGAGCTGGAAGCAAGCAAGCTTGTCTGCGTAGCTGCTCTTACTGTTCCACTAATGAGGCCTACCATCTTCAAAATACTAAAGAAGGTTTCCATCAACTTCACTGGAAGGTACACTCCATTACCTCCAGAGATGACTGAGCGCATAGCTCCTGGTGACATCCATGTTATCCCCACAGGTGATGAACCCACACCAGCAACCTCCACCACAATGCCAAAATCTTCTTTACCCATCAAAGCTACATACCAGAGACGACCCAAACGAACCCTTGTTCAATCTACTCTGATTGAACAAGCTCCTTCTGTTCACACCCAAAGGGCTAGAGTGGAGTCATGGGCTCCCACTCAGTCTGAGGTCACACCATCCTTCACATTCGACCTCAATGTGGGTTTTGAGCCTCCTCAGTCTCAAACCCTGAGCCCGAACCCCAAGCCTTAAGCCCACAGGGTGAGTCTCTACACTCCCCTGTGCAGCCTTCTAGGGACAGCCCTACCAAAGGCTCAATGCCTGTAGACATTGATCTAGGTCCCGGGTCAGTAGGTTTAACTTCCCTATCTTTCACTGACCTTTTACTCCGCACTGATGAAGAGATTACATCTCTCCATGGCCATGAAGTTTATCTACAAGACCCTCTGAAAGATCAACAGAGCCAAGAGGGATCCCTTGTCTCTAGCCCCCATCAGCAGCCAATTACTGAGGTGAGTCCCACTGATGTGGAGGGGACTCATGTAGGCTCAGCTGCCACTACTCAGAGTCTCTCATTGACTCTCAGGATAGTGGTAACATAATTAGGACTGAGTCTACGACAACTTTGCCCATTGACATCTCTGAAAGAGATGACTCTGAGCAAAGGAAACCAGGGTGCCAAGAAGCCACATCTGGTGGTGAGACTGAGCATACTAGGTATGTTATCTCATCTCCCCGTGATTCTTCTCATGAAGATGAGGGAAGCATGCAACTAACACTTCAGTACTTGCTTTCTAAGGTCTCCAACCTGGAATCACAGGTGAGGATCTTAGAATCAAGGACTGCCACTCAGCAACTTGAGATTAACAACCTCAAGGCTAAACTAGCTGAGAAACAGACAGAGAGGTCTGTTAGGCATGTACCTGTTCAGGTCTCACTGACTTCTTCTTCTAGCTCATCTAGCTCTCAAGATGATGCTACCAAAAAGGGGGAGAAAGTTCAGAGACAAACACTTGAGGAACCACAGACCCAATCTCTAACTTCCCAACTCATCACACTACCTGAGTCATCTCAATCTTTTCTAGAGATTGACTCAAAGATGCTTCAAGATCTCTACAGACTTTTCACAAAGTTTGTATTGAGATCCTCCCTAGAACAGCCCAGCCCCGACACCACACTCATATATTTTGGGGCTGAGGAGCTTCAAAGACTGACTGTACCTTCTACCACTGTGGAAGAAGTTGGTCAACCTAAGGTCCACATGGAACCTGAGATTAGCTTCGAAGGGGAAATGGGGACTGATGGCCCAGCAACTGAAACAGTTGGGACAGAACTTGCAGCTGTCTTATCTTCCGAAGCTCAAGCTGAAGCTTCCGAAGCTGACATGGAAGCCTCGGAAGAACAAGAAAAGTCTTCGAGGCTGAAATAGAAGCTGCGGAAGGCTTATTTCAGATGTCCGAGGAATTGACCATCACAGATGTTATTGCTGAAATAACATCTGAGGTGAGCAGGGAGGACATTTCTGACATTCCTCCAACCCAAACACCAGCTGAACTTCTCTCTCAATCACAACCCTCCATCCAAGAACCACCACAGTCAAGCACTGCCAAAGACAAAGGAAAAAGAAAATTGACTGCGGAAGAGCTTCAGGAGGAGGAGAGGATTGAGAAGCTCAAAAAGAAAGGTAGATATCCTACTGAAAAGCTGCTAGCTGATAGTTCTAAGGCAGCTGCAGCCAATCAGGAAGAAATCAACCAAAAGAGAAGGACAGCACTCATTGACCAGCTCATCAGCCTAGGAGCTGCCAATGAGGAGATACTCCTGCTACCACTAGAGGAGTTGGTGACTTTGGAGAGGTCAACCAGGCTAAAACAACAAGAAGAAGCCAGGTTGACCTTGGAGAGGGAAGAAGAAGAGAGAAGGGAGGCAGCCCTGAAGCTGAGAGAGGATAGGATCAAATTCCTACTCTCAAGAGGCTTCAGTCTTCCTGAACTGTCTCCACATGATGATGACATGATCCTGCTGCTCCACAACAAAGAGCAGGATCAAATGGAGAAGGAAAGGAAGAAGGCTGCTAGGGAGAAGTTGAGGGAGAAGAAGAGGAGGGAAGAAGAGAAGGGGGTCACTGCCACCAAGAAGTCCAATGACAAAGCCTGGATGAAAGACTATCTCCGGGCTCATGGCTTCTCTGGTAGGCAGGTGGGACCCATGTCCGAGAGGACACTCCAGCGGATTGTCAGCGAAATAAAAGCTGACATCCGTTTGGGGAAAAGGAGGGAGATGTACAGGAGGGGACAGGGAACGGTCTTCACCCCAGCCACTCAACCACAGCCAACCCCTAAACCACAACCCACACCAGAACCAACCCCTTTTCCCATCAAAACCGAACCCACTGATGAAACCTTCACCCCTCAACCCACAACTCTACCCAAATCTACCACATCACCTCAACCACCCAAACTACCCATCCTAAAACCTAAAACACAACCCAAAACCACTAAACCTAAGCTTACCTAACAAAAACCAAGACCATCCCCTCAGCCTCCTCAACATCTCTCCTTTGAGGAAATAAAGGAGTTCAAGACAAGGCTCATCAACTGCACCACCTTGAGCAGCATCTCCTGTGAGGGAGACCTTATCAACATCACCTATGTTGATAACTCTTCAAGCTCCCTCACCCTAGGACAATTTTTTGAGTTGCCTAGAGACACCTTGGGCCAGGCTGCAAGACTTCTTGGTCTTAACTCCGATACCCTCAATGCTGAGGAGAAGAGACTAAGAAGGAGACTGGTGACTCTGCTGGATACCAGGAAAGAGGATAGGATTTCTAGTCAAGCTCCTGGACCTAGGAATGCTATAATCCAGTGGAGGTTCGATGAACCTTCTCACAACTTTGTTGTGGAAAGGGAGAATGGTGAAACCAACAGGCTTAATGCCACATCTCTATTGCATCTCAGCAGATTCAACCTTGCTGAGCTTGCAGAGAAGCCATTCTCCAATCCCTCCAACTCTGAGACTGCTGCACACATCAGAAATCATATCAGCGGTCTCCACTTGGCTGAACTAAGTAGAAGAGCCAAGATTGAAGAAGAGTTGAAGTTGAAAAGAGCGGAAGACAAGGAAAGACCAACCACCAAAGGCACAGCCTTTCTACAGATGGTGGAAGGTCCTGAATTGGAACCAATAGTTAGATGGGAATATGACTATAGTTCCCATCAACTAACTCTTTTCAGAGGGCCACAACAAAGGGTACACATAATCCAAGGTGACAGAGTGGAGGTTCTGTCTACCAAGGATCTGTACAAGATTCTCAGCACCACATCAGGAAAGAATGAAGACACTGATAAACACCTACTTTCCATGGTGCTGAGAACTTTAAGAAGAAGAGGGAAGTGAAGTTTTGGTAGCATCAGCCTAGGGAGAGTTTGTTGGATCATGACAAGGCTGGTGCAACCAAAACCACTTCACATAGTCATTTTTGGTACTACATTCAAGGGCTTCCGAAGCTAAGCATGAGATCTTCCGAGAGTCTGAAGAACAACAGCTGAAGATATCTACTGAAGGCAAAAGCTGAAGTCAACTGCTGAAGACAACAGCTGAAGCCAACAGCTGAAGATATCTACTGAAGGCAAAAGCTGAAGTCAACTGCTGAAGACAACAGCTGAAGCCAACAGCTGAAGATATCTACTGAAGGCAAAAGCTGAAGTCAACTGCTGAAGACAACAGCTGAAGCCAACAGCTGAAGACTATCTTCCGAAGACAAAGTCTGAAAGCTTCCGAAGACAAAGTCTGATGAAAGAGCTGAAGACAAAGTCTGCTTCCGAAGACAAAGAAGAATCCAAGCCTCGGAAGAAGCAGTCTTCCGAAGTATAAGTGGCTTCGGAAGAAGTTATTCTTCCGAAGTACTTTATCCTTCGGAAGACATTGCTATGTCCAGTAGATATAAGTATGGTCCCTGACAGTCCGCTGCAGACCTCTGATACAGCATGGCATCTTCCTAAAGAGCCATGTTGTTGACCATACTTTATTCTACTATTCACCTTTTTATGATAGTACATGTTACCAACTTTAGTTGGTGACAAAAGGTAAGTCAGGGACATGTCCTGACTACCAACTCTTAGGCAAAATGTCTGAAAGACCTCACTTAGAGTCTTGTAGTATAGATGTAAGGTTAGAGGTGTCCAGCTGGTATCAAAGTATATCTGGCTGTAGGTAGTATTATATATATCTTCTCCTTGTAACTCTTTAGATAAGCGATTTGAGTCCAAGAGTCTTGTAATCCTTTGAGTTGAGAGGCAATATATAAAAGTACCTTAAAAATTTACTTGCTGTGTTTATTTTCTTACTGCTTGCTACTTGGTATATTGTGATCAACTCTTCATAGACTACTTGCTGAGTGTTATTCGCAGTGAGTTGAGAGAAAAACCACCCATAATCGATCCTGCAACCGAGTTTAGTACAAATTTGACAGGGAATGTCCTTCGAAAGAGGAATATGTGGTGATTGTGATAAGGAGGCAGTCATAGCAGCAAGTTATGGAGGTGTTGTCGACTGTCGCTGCATCAATCTCGCTTCATAAGTGACTAATTTTGATCGCAAATGAGAATACGTAAGAGTTGTATCTTGATTTTCAATGTTCATCACGAAATGCTCATAATCTGTACGTAATCCTTGAAGAATTTGTAGAGCAAGTACTTCATTGGAAATCGGATCGCCAATTACGTTTAATGAGTCGACAACATCCTAAGCTTCGTTTAGAAAATCAACAATTGATTTAGAGTGTTGTTTGAGAAGATGAAATTAAGTGCGTAATTGAGATTGTTTGGCGAAAACAATCTGAACAAATGAATCTTCTATTGATTTCCATAATGAAGCAGAGGACGTTGAACTTCAAGCAAGATGTCGTAACGAAGAAGAAAGAGTTATAGTAATTAGTGCTTGGACATAGCCATCACTCTTCTCCCAAGCATCTTTTTCAACAGAATTATCAGCGGGAACAGGTGAGTCTGATTTCAGAAACTTCAATAGACCTAAGGTCTTCAAAATTGTTACGATTTGATGCTTCCAATTCAAATAGTTACTCTCATATAGTTTAATTGATAGGGAATTGGCTATGTTGGGTAGTGTATTGATGAAAGGTGCAGTGGTATTGACTGTTGCAGAGGAAGTAGATGAAGTTGTGGATGTAGACATGGTGTAAGAACAAGAACTATCGGAGATTGACTGGAGCAACCGTCGGAATTGCCGGAATTTGACCGGAATTCCAGAGCTGGTGCTCTGATACCATGAAAACAGAATAAAGTGAGAGAGAAGAGAATTATGTGTTTGCTTTTGATAAGTGTTACAAAGCACATACAAGAGAGATCTATATATAGAATAATCAAGAAGGATCTAGAAGGATATTACATAACCTCCTCAACTAACTAACCATAATAACCATAACCTCCTCAACTAACTAACTCTCTAATACGTCCTATACACAAACGGAAATTGCCCGGCTATGTAATCAGGAGTTTAATTTATAACTTTTAGCTTAAGTATTTTTTTATTTTTAATTATATAATTTTGTGTTTTTTTTTGAAGTAGTTTTTTTTAGTTGTAACTTTTTAAAGTTTATGAAGTTCTTGATTTTTAAAGAAAATTACGTTGTGGCATGATATGGCGTATGGCGTGAGAGCCTCCTTTAAATTTCATGGTGCGATGATATGATTTGAGGTGAAAAGTTGTGATTGGCGGATTCATGGGTCACTCATGACATGCATGCACCCTCCATCCTCTAAAGCCCCAAATAACTAAAAAAATCTATAAATTACAAGTCCATCCAAGCCTTGTCGTTATGTTCCGTTTACGTTGAAATACTACTTCCAAGTGTGCCCCGATCAAGTGTTCATGCGATTCAAAAAACACTTTAGTTCCACCCCTCCAAATAGACACGTTCAGATCGGGTAACGGTAAGAAACTGAGCCATTAATGGCTAGAACTTGATCTTTTCAACATTGGTGGCGTTGTTCCCGCCTAACAGTTCGTTAAACTTGCTGGTGCCCCTTTAAAATTTATCAAATTATTTTCTTCCTATTTTCTTTTTTAAATTTTAGAAGAAAGTAGTAGAAGACGATAACCAACATATATAATATTTTTCCATTCCTGCACACTTTAAAGAATGGTTTAATATTCACTTTTGCCGTTGAAAATTTTGTGTTCCTGCCGAACACTACTTTAATTCTACCTTACATAAAAGTAATAAAACAAAATAAATAAAATAAGGGTCTGGTTTTTTTTTAACAACAAACTTTCTATTAAAATCAACACTAGCAATGCTAGAAACAAAGTACATGGGACGTCAAAATAAGGGTCTAGTTAATGTCACACCCATGCATTATAAATTAACACTCTAAATT
>CM044009.1:13808669-13823669 GCA_024085815.1 Flaveria linearis
TTTCTTGCCTTAGTCTGGTTGTCATCTTCAAAGTCACCAACTCCTCTAGTGGTAGCAGGAGTACTTCCTCATTGGCAGCTCCAAAGT
The DNA here is from genome assembly GCA_024085815.1 of Flaveria linearis. Lineage (NCBI taxonomy): Eukaryota > Viridiplantae > Streptophyta > Magnoliopsida > Asterales > Asteraceae > Flaveria > Flaveria linearis. Next base: position 13,808,757 of record CM044009.1, read on the forward strand.
TGATGAGCTGATCAATGAGTGCTGTCCTTCTCTTGGTGTTGATTTCCTCCTGATTAGCTGCAGCTGCCTTAAACTAGCAGCTAGCAGCTTCTCAGCAGGAAACCTACCTTTCTTCTTGAGTTTCTCAATCCTTTCCTCCTCCTGAAGCTCTACCGCAGTCATTTTCTTTTTCCCTTTATCTTTAGCAGAACTTGTCTGTGGTGGTTCTTGGATAAAGGGTTCGGATTGAGAGAGAGGATCAGCTGGTGTTTGGGATGGAGGTAGATCAGAAATGTCCTCCCTGCTCATCTCAGATGCTATTTCAGCAATAACATCTGTGATGATCAGTTCCTCGAACATTTGGAACAAACCTTCCGCAGCTTCTATCTCAGCTTCGGAAGACTTATCTTGTTCTTCCGAAGATTCAACTTTAGCTTCAGAAGTTTCAGTCTGAGCTTCAGAAGAAGAGGCTGATGCAAGTTCTGTCCCAACTGTTTTAGTTGCTGGGCCATCAGTCCCTATTTCCCCTTTGAAGTTAATCTCAGGTTCCATGTGGACCTTAGGTTGACCAACTTCTTCCACAATGGTAGAAGGTGCAGTCAGTCTTTGCAGCTCCTCAGCCCCAAAGTATATGAATGTGGTGTCGGGGCTGGGCTGTTCTAAGGAGGATCTCAAAACAAACTTTGTGAAAATTCTATAGAGATCATGAAGCATCTGTGAATCAATCTTTAGAGTTGATTGAGATGACTCAGGTAGGGTGATGAGTTGGGAGGTAGAAGACTGGATCAGTGGTTCCCCATATGTTTGTCTCTGATCTTTCTCCCCCTTTTTGGTAGCATCATCTTGAGAGCTAGATGAGCTAGAGGAAGAAGTCAATGAGACCTGAATAGGTACATGCCTAACAGACCTCTCCATCTGTTTCTCAGCTAGTTAGGCCTTGATATTGTCAATCTCAAGTTGCTGAGTGGTTGTCCTTGTCTCTAGGAACCTCACCTGAGATTCCAGGTTTGAGACCTTAGAGAGCAAGTACTGGAGTGTGAGTTGCATACTTCCTTCATCTTCATGTGAAGAATCACGGGGAGATGAGATAACATACCTAGTATGTTCAGTCTCACCACCAGATGTGGCTTCTTGGCACCCTGGATACCTTTGCTCAAATTCATCTCTTTCAGAGATGTCGATGGGAAAAGTTGTCGTAGACTCAGTCTGATTGATGTTACCACTGTCCTGAGAGCTCAATGAGAGACTCTGAGTAGTGGTAGCTGAGCCTACATGAGTCCCCTCCACATCAGTGGGACTCACCTCAGTAGTTGGCTGCTGATGGGGGCTAGAGATAAGGGATCTCTCTTGGGTCTGTTGATCTTTAAGAGGGTATTGTAGATCAACTTCATGGCCATAGAGAGATGTTATCTCTTTATCAATTCGGAGTAATAGGTCAGTGAAAGATAAGGAGGTTACACCTACTGACCCGGGACCAAGATCAATGTCTACAGGCATTGAGCCTCTTGTGGGGTTGTCACTTGTTGGCTGCACAGGGGAGTGTAAAGACTCACCCTGTGGGCTAAAGGCTTGAGGTTCGGGCTCTTGGGTTTGAGACTGATGAGGCTCAAAACCCAAATTAAGGTCAAAGGAGAAGGATGGTGTGACCTCGGACTGAGTGGGAGCCCATGTTTCCACTCTAGCCCTTTTGGTTTGAACTGGAGGAGCTTGTGCAATCAGAGTAGATTGAACAAGGGTTCGTTTGGGGCTTCTCTGATATGTAATTTTGATGGGTGGAGAAGGTATGGGGATATTTGTGGTGGAGGTTGCTGGTGTGGGTTCATCACCTGTGGGGTTAATAGGGATGTCACCAGGAGCTATGCGCTCAATCATCCCTGGAGGTAATGGAGTGTACCATCCAGTAAAGTTGATGGATACCTTCTTCAATGTCTTGAAGATGGTAGGCCGCACTTGGAGAACAGTAAGAGCAGCTGCACAGACAAGCTTGCTCGGTTCCAACTCGCAGTTGATAAAGTGTTGAATGTATCGGGGATACATGAAGAATGTGTCCCTTCTCAGATTTCCAATCAAATTGGTCAACACAAATCTTGAGTAGTTGAAGCGCAGGCCTCTCACCAACCCATAAACTAGACATCCTAGTTTGTATGGGATTTGATCCCATCCCCCAGACTTGTTGGATAGGCAGTGCAGAACGATGTGCAGCAGGAACTTCCAATGATATGAGAAGTTGAACTTGTAGACTGTTGACCTGCTCACATCGCCACCATATCCCATGAGGATGTAGGTGCTATCCAAGTCTTCTTTGGGAAACTCAGTAGGAGCCCCATCATCATTGAGCTCTAGATGCTCCCTGATGAGTTGTTCAGTTATGATCAACTCATGTCCATAAATGCGGGTTCTAAGGACGCGAACCCAATTTAGGACTTCAGCTTAACCGTTACTCCAGAATTCAGTCATGTGGTTGGAGTAAACGGTGGGGTTAACAGTAAGCACCGTGAAGTAGGTTGATTCAGTAAGAAAGGTGATGATTTGGTTGAAGTCGGCATCTCTTGACGAATCAAGTAATGTGACCTGGTTGTGCTGAGGGTTTAGCGCCATTGTAGAGAAAGTAAGCTTGAATTTGGGTGGATTTTAGTGAAAGAAATGTTTAGGGCAGTAAATCGGTAAAAGAATATGAATTTGAACAGTCTGGATTATTTAAATGAGATGAATTGTGGTAGAGGCGGTAATAGGGTAACTGTTTGGGGGTAATGGTGGTTTTCGGCTGTGAAGTGACAATGGCGGCAAGAGATAATTTTAAATAATCTGACCATCATAAGCAAAATCTTTACCTTTTACAGAGTGGGGCCCAAAAGATATTCGTTACACAGTAAAATCTCTATTTCCGAGTATAAAACATTTCCAAAGGTAATTATCTTCTGAAGGCAATCTTTTCTTCCGAAGCAAGGCATTGCTTCCGAAGGTAAAAATTGCTTTTCAAATGAAGAGTTTTATGAGCTTCGGAAGTAGATCTGATGCTAAATCAATCGCTTCTTCCGAGACTAAAAACTCTTCCGAGAAGAAAATTTTCATTGAGGAATTTGGCTTCGGAAGATATTTAAGAATATCTTCCGAGAGTTAATTCCTCTTCGGAAGGAATTTACACTTGGAATATAAAAGATCTTTTGTAACAGGGCTTAAATTGTATTGACACAAGACATTACACATTAAAAAGTTTTTCAAAAGAGGTAGTTAATCAATGTTTATCTTCCCAATAGCTGATATGAGATACTTAAATCTTTGTTCATCAAAAGATTTTGTGAACAAATCAGCATATTGTTTATTTAAGTCAACTTTGATTAACTTTATCAAATTTTTCTCATGAATATCTCTAATGAAATGATACCTGATATCAATGTGCTTTGTCTTGGAGTGCTTCACTGGATTTTCAGTAATGGAGATAGCACTGTTGTTGTTAATATGGATAGGAGTAGTCATGAAGTTGAATCCATAGTCCAACATCTGATTTTGAATCCATAGCAGTTGAGCACAGCAGCTAGCAGCAGCAATGTATTCAGCTTCAGCAGTTGATGTAGAGACACAGGATTGTTTCTTGCATTGCCAAGAGATAATCCTTCTACCAAGAAATTGACATCCTCCTGATGTTGATTTCTTGTCAATGTTGCAGCTACCATAATCACTGTCAGAGTATCCATAGAGATTGAAATCACTATTTCTTGGATACCAAAGACCTAGTTTAGGTGCTCCTTTGAGGTATCTGAGGATTCTCTTAACAGCAGCCAAATGAGACACCTTGGGAGCAGCCTGATATCTTGCACAAATACATGTGGCAAACATGATATCAGGTCTACTAGCAATGAGATACATCAGAGAACCAATAATTGCTCTATACTGATGTTGATCAGTATCCTCCCCTCAAGGTCAGGGCAAAGATTATGGTTTCTGGGTATGGGTGTCTTGGCTGGTTTACTGTCCTTCATTTCAAATCTATCTAAGATGTCTGAGACATACTTAGATTGATTTATGAAGAACCCTTCCTTCATCTGTTTCACCTGAATTTCAAGAAAAAAGTCCATTTTTCCCATGGAACTCATCTCAAATTTCTGCTTCATAATGCTCTCAAAGTCCTTACATATTTGGTCATTTGAAGAACCAAATATGATGTCATCGACATAGACTTGAACAAGCAAAATGTCCTCTCCAATCTTCCTGATAAAGAGAGTCTTATTAATGGTACCTCTGGTGTAGCCATTCTTCAGGAGAAACTGAGACAAGGTCTCATACCACAGCTTAGGTGCTTGGTGCAGCCCATATAGAGCTTTATCCAGTTTGCACACATAGTTGGAGTGCTGTGGGTCTTCAAATCCTGGAGGTTGACACACATAGATTTCCCTATCTATATCCCCATATAGAAAAGCACACTTGACATCAAGTTGGTAGACAGTGAAGTTCTTGGATGCAGCATAAGCAAGGAAGATCCTAACTGCCTCAAGTCTTGCAACTGGTGCAAAGGCATCAGTATAATCGATTCCTTCCTCTTAGGTGTATCCTTGAACTACTAATCTTGCTTTGCTCTTGATAATCAAGCCTCTGTTATCTTTCTTGTTTCTGAATACCCATTTAGTGCCTATAGGTACTTGACCAGAAGGTAGTGGGCATAGATTTCAGACCTTTTGTCTTTTGAATTGAAGTAGCTCCTCCTGCATCGATTCAACCCAACTACTATCTTTCAAGGCATCTTCCACCTTCTTAGGTTCCATCTGAGATAAGAAGCATGAGTACAAGCAAACATTCCTATGATGAGTTTGCCCTCTTGTTCTCACACCTTTAGAGACATTCCCTATGATGTTTTCAGTTGGATGAGTGTTATGAATCCTAAGACGAGGAATCACTTCTAGTTGCAGAGATAGGTCCAGGTTAGACGTATTCTAATCAGGAACTGGATTACTCTGTCCAGCTACTGTTTCAAAGTTATTCAATGAGGACTGATTGAATGACTGAGAAACATCATCAATGGTTGGCCGTGAAGTAGTATTAACAGTTGCCTGTTCCTTCAGAATACTACTTCTTTCAACCTGGTGTTGTAATGGATCACCTGAAGAGCTTTGAGGTTCATCAAGTGATTCACTTGTTGAAGCTTCATTATTCCTTGAGATAGTTACACTATCAGATCTGTGAATGGTTGAAGCTTGTTGTCTATCAGTTCTTGGAGAATTTGGAAGAGGTCTGTGTAGCTCAAACAGTTGATTAGCATCATCATCAGCATTACCTTGAGCACCTGTTCCATCTGAAACATTCTCACAAGATGGTTTAGAATAGTTTGGAAACAATTCTAAGTCAAAAATATAATCAGGTCCATTCCTCCTAACACAAGGAGTGTGCTCATTTACAACTATATTGGATGACTCCTCAAATTGTTGATTCTTAATGTTGTATACCCTATAAGCTTTGGAGCTAGAAGAGTATCCAACAAAGATAGCATCATCTGACTTCTCAGCAAACTTTGCTAACTTGTCTTTTATGTTAAGTATGGTACACCTGCAGCCAAAGGACTTTAAAAAGCCAATGAACGGTGGCCTCTTGTTCCATAACTCATAAGGGGTTTTTCCATAGGGCTTAACTACAAGAACCCTGTTCTGCATATAGCATGCAGTGCTAACTGCCTCTGCCCAGAATGTTAGAGGTAGTTTTGAATCAGCTAACATGGTTCGAGCAGCCTCAATAAGTGTCCTGTTCCTCCTCTTAGCAACACCATTTTGTTGAGGAGTTCTGGGAGCACTATATTGTCTGGCAATCCCTTTTGAGTCACAGAATGAGTCAAGAACAAAGTTCTTAAACTCAGTCTCTTGATCACTTCTAATGATCTTAACCTTGTGATCAATTTGATTTTCTATTTTAAGAATAAAAGATTTTAACATTTCAGCAGTTTCATCTTTACTTCTTAAAAAGAATACCCATGTAAATCTTGTAAAATCATCAATAATCACAAGGCAGTATGATTTCCTTCCAATGCTCATTATACTTGTGGGACCAAAGAGATCCATGTGCAATAAGTGTAATGGAGTAGTGATAGAGTTAACACATTTGGACTTATGAGATGTCCTGTGTTGTTTCCCTTTCAGGCATGCAACACAGTTATCTTTGCAGAAAAATTCCTTTTTATGCAAACCATGTACCAAGTTATTTTTAGCCAATTTATTCATTGTCTTAAAATTTACATGACACATATGTTTATGCTATAGTGTTGACTCATCATTATCAGCTTTGGAAAGAAAGCATGATACTTCACCCATAAGAGAAGCGTTGTTCATATCTAGCTTGTACATATCCCCTTTCCTGGGAGATCTAAGAAGCACCAATTCCGGAGGAATTGTCATCCCTGGTTTGAGGATAATGCACTCATGTTCTGTGAAAAGCATTTGATGCTTTTAATCATAGAACTGAGAAACACTTAACAGATTATGTTCAAGCTGTTTGACAAAGTGAACTTTGTCAATGTTTATTCTGCCATTGGATATATTTCCTCTACCTGAAATATATCATCCGGTCTCACCTCCAAATTGGACAGACCCTCCATCAAAGTTCTAGAATTATTGCAGGAGAGATCTGTTCCCTGTCATGTGCCTGGAGCATCCACTATCTACAATCCAGATATTGTTGTTCTTGTCAAATGGATGTCCTTGCACATAAGATGAGATGGTTAGTTTTGTTTGGAAGCCCAAGCTTTGTTGGTCTTGGGCTCTTCCAAAGATAATGACATAATTGAACCATTTAGATATGCATTAGGGTTCAATAGAGGTCGTTGAAGAAGAGGTTTGGGCTGCAGCATCTTTCTTGATCTTCCAATCCATCCCTTGGTTGATCTTTAAGGATGAGCTTGTTGAAGCTTTTGCAGCATGGTCTTCTTCCGAAGCTTCTTTCTTTTCAGAAGAAGCCTTCACCACCTTTTCTTCCAAAGCAGTCTTCTTCTGGGATGGTTTCAAGGGAGCTTTCTTGTTCTTCCGAACCTTAGAAGCTTTGGCTTCCGAAGCCATTTTCCCTTCGGAAGAAGTACTTTCTTCTGAAAGCAACTTGGCTTCCGAGACCAATTTTCCCTTTTTCATCATTTGAACAGTTCCCTGACTCCTTCTTTTCTAACATTATTTGCATAATGTGTGCTTGCTGGATTGTAATAACAATCTTTAGCCATGTGGTTGTGCAGACCACACATTATGCATGCACTGTTAGTCTTTTGGGAATTTGCAGGTTGTTGTTTCTTGGATTTCTTCTCTTCATCAGCAACTTTCCTTTTCAACTTCTGATCCTTTGGTAGGACAGGAGTGCTGGTATTACACTCCTTTCCTGAATCAGAAGCACCTACCACTTGGAATCCGGCAGAGATTAAGACACCCTTTTGCTTTGGGTCAATCTTCAGCTTGGACTCTGCAACCTTCTTGGTTGTCCTTCTTGCAGCTTTAGCTCTGCTTCTTCTTGCTTTGGTGGTTAGGATTTGGTCTTCACAGGTGGAGATGAGTGTATCTTCCTGTTTCTCCCCTGTGGTGGCCACTATTTTTTCCTCATCCTCTAGTTCCAATGGAGAAGGGTCAGCAGTTGGAACCTCTTGCTCTTCAGTACCACATCTAGGTAGTCTAATAGACTCATAAGAGTGTGGTGGAGCTATTTCGTTGGTTCCCAACCCTTCTTTGTTTTGATAAAACATTTTGGAATGAGAGTATGATGCAAGAATAGCTTGGAAGTTTTGCTCAGCAATAGCTTGCTTCCTAGCCTGAGCCTCAGCAGTGACCAACTGGGCTTGAACTTCAGACAGTTTGGATATCAGATCTTTAATTTGAGTCTTGTAGTTGGTCTTTTCATATTTTAAAAGAGACACAGTTTTCTCTAACTCCTCAATTTTCTTTTGATAGTCAGATTCAGCTCTTTTAAAATCAGATTTTAAGATATTTAAAGACTCAACATCAGATCTAATTTCCATATTATAATCCTTATAGAGTTTAACTTTAGCAATACAGGCAGCAGTACAAAGATGTTCATATACCTGATCATCATCTGTTCCGGCCATGAGTGCTTGAGCGGGAGTCACATCCTGTACCATGAAGCTCCAGTCCACTTCTTGAGCTACTGCAGCTGTTTCAGTTGACTTCTCTTCATGCTTTGAAACTGAGGGATGTGTGGAGGCCTGTGGGGTTCCCGGGTTGTTCTTGGGAGCCTTGAATTTCCTAGCAAAGTGACCAAGTTGGTTGCAGTTGTAGCACTTTGCTTTGGTCTTGTCAAACCCAAACTTGCTGTTAACAGGGTTCTGAGGGAATTGCCTTCCAGTTCTCTTGAAGAACTTCTTCGCTCTGTAAGTTAAAAGAGCCATCTGTTGGACAATGTCCACATACTTTACATCATCTGGACTGAAGCACTCAAGATCATCAAAGCAGTATTGAAAATCACTAGAGTGTCCACTTCCAGAGACAAAGGCACAACTATCCTGAAAGGAGTTGTGTTGAGCCTTTTAAGACTTTGGAGTCTCAGGTAGAGTAATGTAGGGTCCACTATGTGAGTTGTCGGGGTAGCACAGCAACTGATTTTGTGGTTCTGTGATTTCCCTTTCAACCACATGAAGGGCTGAACTCAGTTGGTTATTGGAGTGACCAGAGGAGTTCTGCATGTTCATCTCCATCTGGAATGCACTTAGGATACCATACAACTTTGTGAAAGAAAGATTCTTAAGGTCCGAAGTTCTCTTGATTACAACACAATAGTGTGTCCATAGTTTAGGAAGGGAAGACATGAACTTCCTAACTATGTCTCTATTCTCAAGAGCTACTCCAATATCCACCAGAGTATCCACTATCTCAACATACCTGAAGTATTATTGAGTCAAAGTCTCACCAGCCTTGAAAGTGAAGTTCTCAAACTGCTGCTTCAAGAGATCCTTCTTGTTCTCTTTGGTTTCCTTGGATCCTTCATACATAAGCTTCAATGCATCCCATAAATCTTTGCCTGTCTTGCACTTCTTGAAGCCTCTGTAGATGGAGTTTGGGAGATCAGTTTGAAGAGAAGTCATAGCCCTTTGATCTAGCTCTATTCTCATCCTATCTTCTTCTGAGTAATCATCAACATCTTTTGGAATGATGCGATTACCAGTAGCAGAGGTAGTGCTTGGTATGAAAGGACCATTGACAATGGAGTCCCACATCCTTGAGTCTTGACACTTGATGAAGCCTTCTATTCTAGTGCACCATGTGTCAAAGTCTTCAGGGGTGATCAGTGGGGACTTGGTCATGGTACCGGTCTCCATATAAGCCTTAGTGAGAGCGGCCATTTGAGTGAGTGGTTTGCAGTGAGGAGTGAAAAACTGGTTGATTTGGATGGTAAGATCTCACAATCAAGAGCCTGGAAGCTCTGATACCAATTTCAGGATCGTATGTTGGTCACTCAACAAGTGGTTTTTCTCTCAAACTCACCTTGAACGACACTCAGAAAGAGTCTATGAAGAGTTGATCACAATATAACAAGTAACAAGCAGTAAATAAACACAAGATGTAAATTTTCAAGGTACTTTTATATATTGCTTCTCAACTCAAAGGATTACAAGACTCTTAGTCTCAATCTCACTACCTAATGAGTTACAAAGAGAAGATATATATAATACTACCTACAGCCGATATACTACAAGACTATAGGTGAGGTATCTCAGACATTTTGTCTGAGATTTGGTAGTCAGGACATGTCCCAGACTTACCTTTTGTCACCAACTAAAGTTGGTAACATGTACTATCATAAAAAGGTATACAGTAGAATAAAGTATGGTCAACAACATGGTTCTTTTAGGAAGAAGCCATGCTGTATCAGAGGTCTGCAGCGGACTGTCAGAGACCATACTTATGTCTACTGGACATAGCAATGTCTTCCGAAGGATAAATTTCTTCGGAAGAATAACTTCTTCCGAAGCCACTTATACTTCGGAAGACTGCTTCTTCGAGGCTTGGAGTCTTCTTTGTCTTCGAAAGGAGACTTGGTCTTCAGTTCTTTCTTCAGACTTTGTCTTCGGAAGTCTTCAGACTTTGTCTTCGGAAGTCTTCAGACTTTGTCTTCAGTTCTTTCTTCAGACTTTGTCTTCGGAAGTCTTCAGACTTTGTCTTCGGAAGCCTTCAGACTTTATCTTCGGAAGTCTTCAGACTTTGTCTTCGGAAGCCTTTTGAATGTAGCACCAAAATGACTATGGTGCTGTTTGTTTCTGAAGAGGTAAAACGTCTGCAGTCTGCAGACCACATCTGCAGACATCTGCAGTAGAAGAGGTGGACCAAATGTCTGCAGTCTGCAAGAAAAAAACTGTTTGTTTTGTTTAACATCTGCAGAATGCTGAAATATTCTGTAATTAAACTAAATTTATTTTTTAAACTTTAAAAACAACTAATACATTAATATATAAATAAAAGTCATAGAAATACATTAAAATATAAATAAAAGTCATACAACAATACAATAATATTCATAAAATCATACGATTACATTTATAAATCGTTAACATGATAGATTTGCCTAAGGTGTCATTCTAAACAAAGTTACCTGCATCAATTTGATTCTTCTGCCCTTCCCAATCAACCTAAAACAAATGATCATCAAATCCAATTACCAAAACGAAATAAACCAATTAAAAATGCAAATAATATCAACAGCAATGAACAGTTACCTGTTCAGGATATGATCCCTCTTCAAAGTAGAACTCGGGCCTTCCACCTTTAGTCGGATCAAACCCCGGTTTCATCTTAGGAACAGCACTGGTTAGAATCACAAGAGCATCAATGCCTTCAACAGCAGGAACAACAGTTTCTATATTCCTTATATCTCCAATCAAAACGTCGTCCTCTCCACCGATCGTCTCCTTACTCTCCTCCGTTCGAACAAGACCTCGTGCAATATACTCCCCTGATCTCTCTTTCAGCTTCTTGTAAACAATTTGCCCTAAATCATCAAATCACCAAACACTTCAATTTGAAATCGAAATTTCATATGTTCAGTCATCTACCAGTGACGAAGAGAAGGATTTAGAGCTCAATTGAGGTTAAATTAACGAGATCAGTGTTACAAGTGAAGAATCACACTATCAAATCACCAAGCACTTCAGTTTCAAATCAATTTCAACTTCAAATTAACTCAATTTCACCAGTTGTTTAACACGAACAGAAGGATTTAGGCGCACAACTTCACCTTCAAATCACCAAACACTTCAACTTCACCTTCAAATCAAAATTTCGTTATCTACCGGTTGTTTATGCACGAAGAGAAGGGTTTAGGAGTACGATTGAGGCTGTTCATCTCGTTGATGCGGATCCTGTTCATCTTCGTCGATTGACTCGTTTCTCCATCCATCGAGCTCGATGCGGAGGTAATCGTGGTCACCGGCGGTGGTGGTAGTGGTGGTGGTGGCGGTGGTTTGTGACGGTGGTGGTGGTGATTGTTCGGCCATTGGTGACGACGGAGGTGGGTTGAGATGAGGAGGAATCTGGTGGGGGCACAGGGGTTTGTATGGTGGCAGTGTGGAGATTTGGGGTTGAAATGTGAAGAAGAGGTGGGAAGATCTCTGAAGACTTTAGTCCACCTCTTCTTGGGGAAGAGGTCACGCAGACCTTTTCTAATGAAATGTCTTCAGAAAAACAAACACTCTGCAGACCATAAACGTCTGCCCGCCTCTTTTTGGCGCAGACAAAAGAGCTTCAGAAGCTCTTTTGTAGAAAAACAAACACCACCTATGTGAAGTGGTTTTGGTTGCACCAGCCTTATAATGACCCAACACATATTGACTCTAGGCGGGGGAGAAAAACTTCATACCTACCCATGCATTTAGGAATGTTAATGATATTCGGTTCAAATGATTGAGGTTAGGTGCTCCAGACTTCACAAATGATTGAGGTTAGGTGCTCCAGACTTCACAAAATGAAAAATTCTTGGTTTTAAGTCTTCTATGTGAAAAGAAAGGAGCTTCATGTTGGGCCATAAGGTTTTCACACCTAAAGTAGGTTTCCTACTCGGTGTAGGCTCAAGTTTGAACTAAGACAGACTGAAGCACGAACTTTCTTTCTTGGGTATGCCAACCTAGAGCCCCAAGGGTCTGTGCTCGGGTAATAGAAATGATCGGGCGGGTCACTAGCTTGTTGGTGATCCATATAATTAATCAAAAATTTAAATTTAATTATTAACTATGAATCCCAATTAATAGTTTTACCAGTGACAATCATAACTTTCAATTTTGTTACAAATAATAATTGTAGTCTGACATGTCAATTTTGTTTATTTTAGTGACATGGCATGTGTCGTGGTGCGGAAACGAAAAATACCTTTTAAACAAAACATCAAAAGAAACGTATATTGCTTGAACTGAAAAAAAGAACAGAAGCCATTACATATCAGTGTAGATGGTAGGAACAAACAAAATTAAGTGAAAATCTACCATCTAGAAATTGATTGGAATTCCAAATAGACGAAATTGATTGAAAAGACCATGGTTGCAAAACTCACTAAGCGCTACCAGGTCGGTCTAGTGGGGAGTTGCGAGTATTCGGTCTAGGCGGGGGGAGTACTCGGGGTGTACTCGGACGTGATAAATTATAAAGAAATTAGTTTTTCAAAAATTATAAAGTTGTTAAATCTCACAAATTTACTAGTATTTATTAAAAAAATACGTGAATATCAATATAAATAAAAACATACATGTTCACATATAATAATATTTCAAAACGTGATATCAATTATTTAATATTATAGACGTAGTAATCATTTGATTATCATCTTCCAATATATATTAATAAAAAATAATAAAAATCCAATAAAAATCAGTGAAAAACAGCAAAAATCGGTGAAAATAGTGAAAATCCAAGTTGGCCGAGTTGGGCCGAGTTGGGCCGAGTTGGGCCGAGTTGGGCCGAGTAGGGCCGAGTTGGATCGAGTAGGGCCGAGTTGGATCGATTAGGGCCGAGTTGGACCGAGTAGGGCCGAGTTGGACCGAGTAGGGCCGAGTTGGACCGAGTAGGGCCGAGTTGGAACGAGTAGGGCCGAGTTGGAACGAGTAAGGCCGAGTTGGACCGAGTTGGATCGATTCTGAATAATGTTAACCTAGGTGATGAAAAGCGCCTCAGCACCTTGCCGAGTACCGAGTAATCGCCGAGTATTCGACCGCCTAAGCCGAGTTTTACAACACTGGCAAAAGACACAATTAGTTTGATATATTAGAGAAAAACATATGTCACATGGTTGAATACCTTCAAAAAATTGATCTTTTATAAAGATAAAATTAAAAAAAGTCTAAGTCACTACCATAGTACCATATAATTGGCACGTTACATGCAACATTATCAAAAATAAGCCAAGTTAATGATTTTTTAAACTGAGATTGTTATCGGTTATACAATTAAAGGTTGAGATTGTCACTAATTAAATTATTAATTAAGATTAATATTGGTTAATAGTTAATTATTTGAAATTATTAAAATGCAATTTTTTTAAGAAAAACAACGTAGAAATAACAGTGGATGTAAATATTTAATAAATTGCTATGTGTGTCCAATATTTCATATAATTGCAATTTTTAAGGCGATTTAGTGTTAAAGACGAAATTGATAGTTAACCCTAAGTAGTCAAAAATTTGTATTGGGTTACAATAAAACATCTTTAAGGATAAAATACTCACGCACTAAGAAGCCTATATGTAAAAGGTTTCCAATTACTATTTTACATTGATAAATCACATTTACCAAGCATTATAATAGTAGTTTGATACTTTAATTTCACTAAAGATATAGATCTTTTATTCACTAACCATCCAAAATAAATGTAGTTGGGTTTGTAGATATACCATATACGTATGATCCTTGTACTTGTAGGACTACAATCAGATGTGTATTCATAAGTGTTCTTGTGGCATTTTATTACAAAGTACAACGTCGAGAGTATGATGCAAACATGTATACTTTAAAAAATTGATCCCCCAAACTTTTAATAAACCAATCATCTAATGAATTATAGTTTAGATTCACTCTTTCGTTGGCACAAATAAATAAATTAAAATATGCCAATACACAAATGTAAAAGTTCAATCTCACCATTTTTTTCTAATTTATTTCTTGTTTCTTCCAAAATAATATCTATTAATTTGAAATTTTCTGAATTATACAAACAAAAAAGTTGACTCGCTTAAAGAGTGAAGCATAATTAAGCACGGAAGTGGAGTTTTTGTCATGCATAACTCTTTGGTCAACTACAACACTAATCGAGTACCATGGCCATACATTGTTCGTATAATCAATAATTCAATATTATCTGCCATTGAATTTGGAACCTTTTTAAATTAACGTGCCGACATCAAATCGAGATTCTAATACAAAAAAAAATTAATAATAATAATAATAATAATAATAATAATAATAATAATAAATAATAATAATAATAATAATAATAATAATAATAATAATAACATAATAAAAATAATAATAATATATTATTATTGTTATTGTTATTATTATTATTATTATTATTATTATTATTATTATTATTATTGTTATTATTATTGTTATTATTTTAATATTGAATAAAGATGTTATGGATAGATAAATATATACTTTGTTCGATTTTGTTTTGAAATGTTTAATCTATCGATTATAATAAAAAAATATTTTAGTTGGACACTTGTCAAAATTCTAAAGCTCTTAAGTTTAGTTTTCCCATCTATCTCTCCTATTAAATAACTACTTTAATTATAAATAATATAATTTAATTCTTTTTTAGATTAACTATTGTTTTTTAATAATTTAATAAAGAGTTCTTTTAAATATGTAATTTCTAAGGAACCATTTGTTAAGATAATAATTTTTTCTAAGATCAAAATCTTTTAAAAATATGAAATATTTAAAACTTGGTGTTTTAAATATATAATTTACATAAACTAAAATA
>CM044009.1:13828669-14067187 GCA_024085815.1 Flaveria linearis
AAAGCTGTGCTGTATTTCATAAAACAGCACAAAGCTGTGCTGTATTTCATAAAACAGCACAAAGCTGTGCTGTATTTCATAAAACAGCACAAAGCTGTGCTGTATTTCATAAAACAGCACAAAGCTGTGATGTATTTCATAAAACAGCACAAAGCTGTGCTGTATTTCATAAAACAGCACAAAGCTGTGCTGTATTTCATAAAACAGCACAAAGCTGTGCTGTATTTCATAAACAGCACAAAGCTGTGTGTATTTCATAAAACAGCACAAAGCTGTGCTGTATTTCATAAAACAGCACAAAGCTGTGCTGTATTTCATAAAACAGCACAAAGCTGTGCTGTATTTCATAAAACAGCACAAAGTTGTGCTGTACTATTAGATTGACATTAGATCGAACAGTTGGTGTGCACTAACCGTGAGCTTGCGAACAGTAACGAAATCAATCCGAATCTTCTTCCTGTACTCCAAATCTGACTTGTTACATCATTGAATCGAGAACATAATAATCAGAACATAATAATCGAGACTCAAATTCATAATCAGAACATAATAATCGATCAATCGATGAACTAGAGCCTCTGATTTGTTACATCATTGAATCGATGCAATGGTGGAGCTGTGGTTACCTGGTGGTGTCGAAGAGAGTGCCGCCGGAGAGGACGACGGAGAAGGAGCCGTGGGCGGCGATGGATGTGGCGGAGGGATCGGAGATGTATATAGCAAGAGCAACGGCGGTGGCTTCTTCCGATTGGAATCGGAGGATTTTAGGCGCCATTGTTGTTCATCAGATATCAGTTGTGAGTTTGTGATGAACACACATATTAACAGTCCAAAAATGAAGAAGAAAGGGGGTAGGTAGTATGATGATATGATGTATTTAATAAAACAGCACATTACATTCGAATTTGTGCTGCATTTTGATAAAATACAAAAGGGACTAATGAGTGTGTTTTATGACCATAATGCCCTTTAACCCTAATTTGAAGAGTGCCACATGTAATCTTCTTATTCCTTCTTAGCCTACTTAGATAACTAATTATTTTTAGTTGAACCTCTACCTATATATATATATGTAATAAAATTAAAAAAAGCTTTTTCTAACGTCACTATAATTGTATATACTAACAAAAGCCATATTGGTAGCATGTGATGCCCAGAGTCCAACATCTAAGTCTTCTTTATTTAAATTTTTTTATTAGTTTACATTAAGCGTTTTATATAATTACATTTTGACGCTCTTAAATTTAGGGACAATTTGTTGCTTCCCTGATGCATGCTTGTTCATTTTATATTCCTTTTTGGTGATGTTTTAATGTTTGCTGTATGATGGGTACGGTATCATATATCATATAGCTTATATCGTAGGTTTGATTATATGTTGATTTCCTACCTTTATTGCTTTTGTTATCAAGCCGGGGGTCTCTTTGGAAGCGGTCTCTCTACCTATCTGGATAGAGGAAAGACTTGCCACCACCTACCCCCCCAGACCCTACTCTTAAGTGGGATATACTGGGTTTGTTTGTTTGTTTGTTTGTTTACACTTTATACCATATACTTCTTTATTTGTTTTTTAACACTTGTTTTTTTGTGTTTTTCTTATCAAAATTTTAAATTTTTGTGTTTTATAAAATTTAAATATTTTGTTGCGATGTGTTTTTTTATCTACATTTCAACATAAATTTTATTGAAAATGGAGTTGAATGTCATATAAAATCCAAATTTGTATTTACTGACTTTTATACTAAAATTTAGTTTTCTTCCACTACCGACATGCTTATTTTTATCAGTACCCCAACGTCAATTTTTAACGATTTCTTTTATTATATAAAGTTTTGAATATTTTCAACTTTCTAGCCACAAACATGAGTTTAAGACGGTTTTGTCTTTTATATAAATGTTTCAAATGTTATTCATAATCCATACTAACAATTTGACCAGTCATACTTTTAGGTTTAACTTCTGTTAATAATAGTAATCCAGTGACACTTTTGTTAATAATCCATACTAGTCAAAATAGCCTTTTTAGTTAAAAATAAAAAATTAAGATTTTAATAATCCAAAAATACTACTCTACAGTCGATTATAATCTATACTGATAATTTGACCGGTGACACTTTTAGCTTTCACTTTTATTAATAATAATAATAATTCAGTAACATAATTATCAAATATATACAATTAATTTACACTCAATTTTTTCACACAATAATGATTATATATAAAATCACTATACATACAAGTGAAATCAAATAGACTATATATATTAAGTTAGATATACTGATCAAATTAATAACATGATCTATTATCAGCTAAATCAATAATACTATAAAATATTATATCCAATTTTCCTAAAAATGGCATTCAAGTACAACAAATACAAAGTAATAAATAATTTTAGGACGGAGAATATTATTCTAAAAAGTTAAATCTATGCCACTAAAGTTTGTCATGTATATACACACACTTAAAAGCCTATATATATGATCCTTCACCCAAAGAATCTTCCATCGCTCCTGTACTCATCACTCACTCATCTCCCCTAAAGGTAACGCCACCATCTCTCTCTATAACTCAAGAATTACACTCTTTTCTCTCTCTCTACAATTCAAGAATCACATATGTGTTCATCTGTCACCATGTGTTTTCTCCTGCAAATTCAGTAGAAACATAACAAAGTTTTGTGTTTTCTTGACAAATTGGGTGTTTGTTTTCATTCGAATTGAACAGATATCACAAGATCACCATTATCATCATCATCATCAATCTTTGAGGGCTTCTGCAGTGTGTGATGTGTGTGTTATTGATGATGATTATTGGGTGGTGGTTGTGGTGTTTCATTTAATTTGAATGGAAATCAATAAACCATCATATCATTATTGCAGCTGTGTTTCATCTGTCTTGACTTTCTTTAAAAAGATCAGATTTTTTATTTCAAGATTCCATTTTTTACAGTTTTATGGGGGTGCAAATAGTTTTGTGTTGTGTAATTAGATGTGATTACCTTTAAATTATGATCAATGATTGATAATTTTGTTTTTATTATCATGTTTTTATGTGATGTAAGATTTTTGTAATCCAGTGTTGATATATATATGTGTATGATATATGCACATCTCCAGCCATCAATGTCCCTACATGTTAGACTGCATTATTTAGAAAGTGACATCAAGAAAAATGTCCCTTTTGTTCAATTTTATGCTAGGTAATTTTAAGGGTTACACGCCAAAATTCATGGGTTCAGGTTTGATCGAAACATTTTTAAGCCAGTTTCAAATCAAACCCACTAACACGTTTAGCTAAACGGGTCGTGTTTATATTAATGTGACAAGTTTAGGGTTTAGGGTCATGTTTGTATACCATTTTATTTAACCCTATCTATTTCTTACTGGTTGTGTTCATGTCAACCCACAATTAAATATTTTGTGTCAAGTGTTATAAATTTAAATGATTATATATTTTATCTTCAAATTTATAAAGATAAAAGATAAATGAGTATCATGTTCTACATCTATATGCAACTGTATTTTTCTAGAGTATTAATATCGAAATTAACCTGTTTAACCTATATTTATATTCGTATGTCTGACATGATTTTCGATTTAATATCGAGTTTAACTTGTCAACCTACGAACACGACAGTTGGTATGCCTTACTTTTTAATTTTCTTTTAAATTTTTATAACGATTCTCATTCGGCAACTTGCAGCAAACTCATTGCAGAATCACGAAAATGGAGAACAAATTTGATTCAGAGAAAGTGATTGCAGAATTTGAATCTTTAACAAAAGATGCAAAAAGTGTTCAAATTGAAACGCTAAAGAAAATCTTGAAAGAAAATGGTGAAGCAGAATACCTTCAAAAATGGAATCTTGATGGTAGATTTGATCCTCAAACTTACAGTTCTTGTGTTCCTGTTGTTACCCACAAAGATCTTGACCCTTATATTCAAAAGATTGCTGATGGTGCTTCACACCCTGTGCTCACCGGAAAACCGATCACCACCATCACATTAAGGTAGATAGATAGATTCTTCGGTTAACCACAGATTGTATCACGCTTGTTTGGCGATTTACTGATTGCTTGTTCATGTTTGTAGCTCTGGAACTACTCAAGGGAAGCCCAAATTTGTACCTTACAATGACGAGTTGACCGAAACAACAATGCAGATTTACCAGACTTCTTTCGCTTTCAGAAACAGGTATTTTGTGTTCGTAAAATCTGCTATCGATCGTATCCGGTTGAGGGGTTGAATTGTCAAACCCAAACGCCATCCGTATATGTTTATTCGTGTTAAAACACCAGTTCTAACCTGGACAAGCTTTAAATCGTGTAATCTGTATATGATCCGTATAGCCTATATATATGAATGAGTTTAAACATATTGACAGGTTGTAAATAAGTTGTGTTCTAAGTTGTAAAAAGGTTTAACGAGTCATAAACATGTTGCCATGTTTTAATAAATGGGTAAACGGGTCATAATGGCTTGATGGGCTGGCCTTATAAAAGATATATAAATTTTAAAAAGATTAAACGAGTCGAGTCATTTAATTAAATGGGTTAACATGTCAACGTGAAAACGACCCGTTTAATAAACAGGCTAAACGGGTCAACCCAAAAACGGGCTAGAAATGATGACCGATTAGATTACTTTCGTGTGCTACAGAGTTTAAAAAGCGACTCAACTTCTTACTGTCAATTATTTTAGGGAATTCCCAATTGGGAATGGAAAAGCTTTGAGTTTCATCTTTGGAAGCAAACAATTTATAACCAAGGGTGGTCTGCTAGCCGGAACCGCGACTACAAACGTATACCGAAGCGCGCAGTTCAAGAAAACGATGAAGGCCATGCAGACCCCATGTTGCAGCCCGGATGAAGTCATTTTCGGGCCCGACTTCCATCAATCTTTATACTGTCATCTCCTCTGTGGACTCATTTTTCGCGAAGAAATTCAAGTCATATCGTCCACATTCGCCCACAGCATCGTTCACTCGTTCAGGACCTTTGAGTCGGTCTGGGAGGACCTCTGTACCGACATCAGGACCGGGGTTCTGTCAGCCCGGATCACTGTTCCATCGGTCAGAGCCGCGATGACCAAGGTTCTGAAACCGAGCCCTGATCATGCTGATGAAATTGAAAGAAAGTGTTTGCGTTTAACCGATTGGATCGGGCTGATCCCCGAACTGTTTCCTAACTGTAAGTACATTTACGCGATCATGACTGGGTCTATGGAGCCGTATTTGAAAAAACTACGGGTTTATGCTGGCGGGGTGCGGTTGTTGAGTGCAGATTACGGGTCATCGGAAGGGTGGATCGGGGCAAATGTGAACCCTGATATGCCACCTGAGATGACTTCTTTCACTGTTCTTCCTAACATTGGGTATTTTGAGTTCTTACCGTTGGGAGAGGCCGTTGAGGCGGGTTTTGAGCCCGAACCGATCGGGTTAACCGATGTCCGGCTCGGAGAAGACTACGAGGTTGTGGTCACAAACTTTGCGGGTTTGTATCGGTACCGGTTAGGTGATGTGGTTAAGGTTATCGGGTTCCATAACTCGACCCCGAAGCTCCAATTTGTTTGTAGGAGAAACTTAATGCTGAATATCAACATTGATAAAAACACTGAAAAAGACTTGCAGTTATCGGTCGAGGCAGCTGCAAAACTGTTAACCGAAGAAAAGCTCGAGGTCGTGGACTTCACGAGCCATGTTGACCTGACCAGCGATCCGGGCCACTACGTAGTCTTTTGGGAACTGAGTGGTGAAGCAAGTGATTCGGTTTTGAAAGAATGTTGTAACTGTTTGGACAAGTCGTTCGTTGATGCTGGCTATGTGAGCTCGAGAAAA
This sequence comes from Flaveria linearis, assembly GCA_024085815.1. NCBI lineage: Eukaryota > Viridiplantae > Streptophyta > Magnoliopsida > Asterales > Asteraceae > Flaveria > Flaveria linearis. The sequence goes on from CM044009.1 coordinate 13,834,509, forward strand.
GTCAAAGCGATCGGGCCTTTAGAGCTCCGGGTTCTACGGAGAGGAACGTTCCAGAAGATTCTGGATCATTATGTCGGGTTAGGGTCCGCGTTAAACCAGTTCAAGACACCACGGTGTGTCAGCCCGACTAACCAGACAGTGTTGCAGATCCTTTGCAACAATGTTGTCAAGAGTTATGTTAGTAATACTTTCGCTTAAGGACGTTTGTGATGTTTTGTTATCGTGGTTTAATTTGGTTTGGTTTGATTTGGTTTATACGGCTTGGAATAATGTATTTGAATTGTCTATAACTACTTTTAGGGTTACTTTTGTATCCAGTTTTTATATGAATATAAAATGTACTTTATATATGTTTTTGTTATGCGATACGAACATGACCCAATCTAGGATTCAATCCACAAAAATAATAATTTTGATAAAGCTTTTATATTTACAGTGAACAAACACTCTCCACTCTACTTGTAGCATTTGTCTCAACTTTGGTTAAGCGTCTTGTTAGTTTGTAAAATTATATCAAGAACTAAACATTTTGGGTGTGGATTATTTATTACTAATAATGTTACTGAAAATGACGTGGCTACCTTTTCTTAATTTTGGGTGTAAATTATTACGATATTTATATAAATACATAGTTTAAAAAATTTATTTAGTCCACTAATGGATTTGTACACATGCTTTATGAGATGTGATTCATATAAACTACATACAACATATGCCTAAAGTGTTGTAAATCACTTTTTTTTTAAGTTTTCTATTCATTATATAATATTTCGCATCTTACAGAATTTTAGAAATCATAATCTTGTACTAGATTTTGAAACTCATGTCTCAAATTGTCGAGTTATCGAAACACATTACTAGTTAGGTTTGCGGGTTTCTAGCCGGCATTAAATAAACCCATTTATGATCTTATATGGTTAAAAGTTACACTTGATAATATATGTTACACAATCTTAATCTCAGCATAAAAAACCAACTTAAGATCTCCATTATTAGTTGTACCATTAAAAATGCCATCAAATTTCTAACAAATCAAAGTATTGTTTATGTATTTTTCAACAAACTCCAAACAACTACTTATGGGTCAAATGCTGTGTATTTAAAGACTGCATAGCTGTAGTTTGAGTGAATTGAAACTCAAAAATGACATTATACAAGACCATCTATTTATTTTGGCCCGCATCTAACAGTTGTTCTATGACTATTCTCGAGCCAGCATACAATTGTTTCAAAAGGGACGAAACACACCCTTGTTATCAACGGTTTTCAAACCCGCGAGCATCAAACTTTAACTCTCATAGGGCATTTTGGTCAAATCAGCAATCTTTAAGTTCGTCGTTACAGCCAATCCTGAAAGACTATCGATCATTGCAGGGATATCTTCTTGCAAACCTGCGGCCAGGGCCTGTAAAACAAAGAGTTGGAGCAAATACATCATTAGCCAAAAGAAACATGACATTCTTAAGGGAAATATGGTTTTGAATTACCATTTTGTCCTGATTTTTTCGATTCTTTATAACCTCCAAAGGCCATTCGCTAACCAACTTCTCGAGTTCTGATGTTATATCTGGCCTTTTCACCTCTGGTAAAGTCTGTCATTGAGTAATAATGTGTAAAAGGATGATATGGGAGTGTGCAAATAACATTCAAGAAACATGAAGATTAAGATGTTAAAAATAAGATATGAAGCCAATCATGATTCTTGTAAAATGTGTTGTATAAGGTGCATACATACATGCTGGAGAAATAGTAAAAGAAAATGATTTTTTCACTAACTTTGTACTCGTAGGCCATAGCTACATTAGTCTTAGGGTTTTATGCCTTACATTTTATCTTCTGCTACTGATAATTATGTTGTGATACCTTTTTTCCTGGTATGTTTTTCGTATGTGCCTTTAAGAAAAGAGGTTTTTCAAGTTGGGGTCTCTCTAGGATCAGCCTCTGTATCTCATGGGATAGAGGTAAGGTTTGTCGTATGTCACCTTCCCTAGACCAATTGTATGAGTGAGATGTTAGTAACTTCGAGCCGTGGTCCCATTAAACTGTTTAAATTGCATATTAAAAGTGCTCAACGCTTTTTAAATCCTAGTTTAAACTACGGGTACATTTTTCCTTTGTTTTGATATAGTTCCGAGTTCTCTAGGGTGATGGACACAAAACTAACACCACGGAATACACACCATAAGCTACAAGACAACATGAATTACAAGTGCATTATATGGCACGTTTGGTCTTATCCGGTGGTTATATCCTCGGAGACACGTATAGACGTGGAATCTGTTTAAGGGAAATGTGTCTGAAACATATCCACATTCATTCTTCTCTTTTAGACAATTTTGATATTACATCTTCTGTATTATATGCCTACAGTAATGGCTATCATATTTTGTATTGTATTATTATGAACGTATGCGGGTACTCCAACATTACATTTGTTTAGCCATTTTATTTAAAAAAGCACGGGACCACAAGACAATCTAATAATACCTGTGCGACAACTTGAATTGTTGCAGCTGCTTCTTTAGGTTTGCGTTCAAGAAGAAACCCCTGCAAAAAATCAAACGGTTAGTCAAACACAACATCAGAAATGCACACATGTACAAGAGGTAAACAGGATCCGAAAGATTAATACTTTGGCACATGAAAACCCGCTACCAATCGTGTGTGCTTTCATCAATCCCGACCTCAATTTCTCGATCTTCCATAAGTTATCAACATCTCCTATAAAAGAACCGAACAGGAAACGTATTATACAGATTCACTTGTTTTGCAGGAGTTGACAAGTTTACCCCCATAAAAATGATGTGACGATAAAATGTCATTAAACTGTAAGAGGTCAAACATATCGGTTTTTGATTTTGAAGTAGGTGTGTAAAAAAAACAATCAAACATTGGACTTGGTAATAAATAATATCAGTGATTGTAAAATAACAAAAACATCAATATATAATAATAAATAAATAAATAAAACAGGCACCTAGTTTGGCCGCAAATGTCATCCAAGTGTCGAATGAAGTCCGTCTTAATTTTACGCCCGACTTGACAAACCGTTTTGCATACTTACACATCAACTCCCAGCTCTCTGTGTTGTAGCAAATGCTGCATAAATAACATGTGATGTTTTGATAACAGCATTTTAGAATAATGATTAGATATCATTCATTTATACAATGTTTTTGCTAGGGGTGGCAATCGTGTCCCCAACACGACCCGTTATTTTTATTCTTGTCAAAGATATCAACCCTCATCCAAACACTTAAAACCATGTAACTGCCTAACCCGGACATGCCCCGTATAAGCTACGTATCTAAACAGGTCAAACGGGTTGACATATAAAAAAAAGAATGCAAGATTGAGATATTACTTTAGAGAGAGCCCCGCCACTTTTCACGTAAGTGGATAAATAATAGAACAAATATGAAACTTTCTAAACAACCCCCTCAAAAAATGGAACTTTTCAATAGCCCTCCTTACTTATTCTGGCTTACTTATTCTGGTTAGCAAGTCAGACCATTTAATTTTAGCGCAAGTTGAGCATGAGCCATTCATTGAATAGGTTATACAAACACATCCTTTTATTAAATATTTAGATGGTTTAGACATGTCAACCCAAGACCTTATTGTTTTCATGTCAGGTTAGGGTTTCGTGCCAGAAATTGCCGCCCATGGTTTCCATTTTCTAGGTTCCATCAAGTAGAAAGGGAACACAATAATTTCATCTTTTGTAACACCATGGCACCCAAAGGAGTGAAATGGCCGAAACAAAGCATATTGGTAACATGGCTCATTCTCATAAAACAGTTTTCCTTTATTCTCCATATCATGGGCGCCAACTTCATGTATGGATCCAAAAGAACACTTCAATTTCTCCACATTATATAAAATACAAATGTTATTAATTAACATACCTAAGTATGATATCTGCAGTACCAGGCTGCAGGAGCACATCATTTGCTTTTAGGAGTTTCATTACATCCACCATGAGCTTAACATCATTGTGTTGTTTAGCATACAACTGCAATACCACGACATCAAATCTTTAAATTGATAGGTAAAACAGAGAAAAAGGAAATTTATATAGACTTAAAAGAATCAATACCAGTATATTGTGAGCAGATGCAACACTAGGAGTCAGTCCATATACATTGTGTTTCCAAATTGTCTTTTTTCCTGTTGTAGATATATAAACGATTTAGATCCTACCGGCATGCCAGCTAAATGGTTTCACGTTGCAGGTTTCATTTTATACAAGTGACAAGAAATAAAAATATGATTTTGAGTTCTATTCTTTTGTAACAGGAATAAATGAAGATGGATCTGCAACTGGAAAATAATATAAATAAATGAATCATAACATCATTTGTTAAATTTCTTTAGTTCATTTTCTCGGTCTCCTTTTCACTTTTAATAAGATCACAAGGATGGGACCCGGAATCACTATTTTATTTTCCTAGCATCATAATAATGTGGGACGCACAAAATGAAAATGGTGTTTTGAATATTCAATCGCTAACATATCATATCATACCAAAGTCGATAGCCCCTACTCGTATGCATGCCTTGGATACTTCTCGGCAAAGATTCTCATTGAAATTTTCAAAAATTTGAAGATTTGATAGCCTCTGCAAATTGAAAGTTATAGATATATAAAATACTAGTAAATTACTTCTACCTTAAAATTAAAATCACAAGATTATATGATGAACACTAAAGATTTGAACGATCAAAAGCAGTAAAGCAACAAGATTTTAACTAACAAATTTTCGAAGGTTCTCCAAGACATTAAAGAGAAGTTTGACGTCTTCACGATTCTGACATTTTTCTATAAGAGTCCATAACCAATTGTTTGGAGGTGCGGTTCTTTGTTCTATCACGGATTTGAGCAATTTATCATGCAATTCTTTAGCAGCCTCTGCAGTGAAACATATAAACGGCTCTAAACAATGATATATGTTTCTTCAAGAACCATTTTTAAGTTATGCACACCTGTGGGACCAACTTCTTTCATAGCACCATCTGTAGAATATAATGCCCTTAGCATCAGCGAGCATGCTGGATGTTGAATTTTGTGCTCTTGCTTGTTTAAAGCTCCTTGGACGAGATTTTCACTAATGATTCCTATATATTTCAAGGGTTTGATCTTGCTCAATTTTTGGCCACTCAAAAGAAGAAAACTAAATTATTGCCACTAGATGAAGGGGTAAAATTATTGATAAGTAGTATCATTTACATATGCAAGATAGAGGAAAGACATGCCACCATATACCCCTCCCAGACCCCGCTCTCCAGCGGGATACACTGGGTATGTTTGTTTGTTTGTTTGTTTCCTATTAGTAAACAATAAGAGTATTAGTTAAACGATATGTTGTGACTGGAAATAGATTCTCAAAACCAAGTCTAGAATTCAAATCCAGCGCTGACATAATAAAAAGCAGTTTGAGCAAGAGAAATGAACAAAAATGATAATGATAATTTAATTAAGAGGGTAATATGGACCTAAATTCCCTCCAAACTTCAGTGAAGTGTGATAAGAACATGAAAATATGTTTTTAACCGTCTTCAATCCTGAGTTCTGCCTTGACACCTAAAAAAGAAACAAAGTGAGATGAATTTTATCAGATAAACACAATGAGGCATGAAAAAGAAGAGGGGAAAAAAGAAATGGATAAGGGCGTTAAAATAAGTCACTTGACTGCAGAAATTTCTGGTAACATATGTTAGCGATTGTTAAGCATTAACCCCTTCATACGATAATCATAAGAAACATTGGATAGCAAACTCAAACATATTATTACTTGAAAGATTGTTAACCAATAACAAGTCAACTTGCAACTTTCATTTGTACCATAATAAAAAAAAAGTGCATTAATATAATCAAACTTTCTTGACAGACTGGATAACTAGTCTTTCTGTTGATTGAAGCATTTTCTTTAAATTCATCAAGTAGACTTCTTTCGAAGAATAATAAACTGAAATACTCACCACTACCATTTTTTCCTAGATTTAGACATTTTCAGGGTCAATAATTATTAGTCCCTTCAAAGAACATGAAACCAACTGTTAGCCCATTGTTAATTACATTTTGGGATCCAAGTACTCTAAACGAGGTGCAACTTTAAATCAAACTTATCATTTTTCTTTCTATATTCTGTTGGGTGGATATGAAATCTACACTACAATTAACAATACCAAAAGGCATGAACTATCTTGGTTGAAAATTTATGTTGCTAGTACTGGGTTACAATGGTAGATAGTAGGTGGCTAAGTCGGTAGGGCTCTAGAAGCATGTGTTATGAAGAGGGAAATCCTCATTTTGAATCTTTGAAGCAGTTTACTCGATAAAGTTTCTTGTCATCCTCCAATCCTAACTAGAGTATTTACAGATGATAAAATGTTTTCATGTTCAGAGCACTAGGCTCAGTAAAGGCGTTTGATTCAGTTAATTGTCACGCATTGGCGTCAGTTGATCTCATTCTTCATTGATAAATGGAAATTGCTATCAATTCAGGTTTTCTAGTTAGATTTACCTGTTTCTAGTCAATTGTTTTCTTCATCAACTGTTTGATTAGATAACATCTGAGGCAGAACCAGAGTCTCACACTCCAGAATCAAATGTGTATAGTTCGAATAACGATCCACTTGACATTGCGAATTCAAATCACCCAGGAATGATCTTGACAAACACTCCCTTCCATGGCAGTAACCTTCTTGGCTGAAGCAGGACTATGAAGATGGCACTAGGTGCGAAGCTAAAGCTTGGATTCATTGATGGAACCTATCCTAAGCCAGCTATTGATATAAAACTTATCAGAGATGGACCCAAAGCAATTACATGCTAACTTATTAATTTTGGAACCCAATGTTGTCAGAATTATCAGATGCCCTTCCTGCATTTGCAATCAGCGTATGAGTTAAGAAGAAGAGTGACATGGCCAAAGTAGTGGACCACTCATCTATTAAACTAAACGAGAACTAAGCAATCTTTTCCAAGGTAATCTCACTGTTTAAACATACTTAAATGTTGGCCTAATTCCCTCCTTTATCAACTTTATCCTCCACCTATTTTGTCTTCCCATTTTTTTTGTCTTCCACCCACTTGCTTTTCCTCATTTTCTGGCAGATTGTATGGGATACCAACAAGTTGGTTGGGTCTCAAGTTAGTTTATTATTATAGGTTTGGAGTGGTTGAAGTCCAGCCTATAAAATCTGGCATATATCGAGTCATGATGTATGGATACACCTTACTAAGTTTTTGAGCTATTTTTCTTAGTAATAAGATTGGGAGTTATCTAGTCTTAATTGTGTGTGATATCAATTTCATATCTTTGAATTGGTATCAGAGCTTGTTCAGTTCCTCTTCGATTAAGTTGATCTTTTCAGCAATCAGGAGCGTTTCCAGTGAGATAGAAACATCAGCAAGGGCCTGCAGTAAATCCGATCAGCAGCAAGCAACGAGTCTGCTGATATGGGTTGTTTTTTTCTCTGTTCTGTTTAACCAAGGAGGGTAACAGCAGCAGCAGGCAGATCAGTTTTTTTTAAGACTTGAACCAGGCGGGTTCGAGTTATTTGCAACAGCAGCAAACCGGACTCAAGTACAAAGGCTGGAACATCAAGGTAGTACACCTTTGCTGGTTTAGAAGAAGAAATCGAAGATGGCGGACACTGAAGGTAATCAATCGGGGTCAATTAAAGAACCAGGTGGTGCTTCTACTTCCTCACTCGCGTGCCCCATGTTGACTCAAACAAATTATACAATATGGGCCATGCGGATGAGAGCTATCTTTAACGTACACGGAGTTTGGGAACAAATTGAACCTGGTACAGCAGCTGATGTGAAGAAAAACAACATGGCCATCGCTTTTTTGTTTCAATCCATTCCGGAAAATCAGATTCTTCAAGTCGGAAATCTGAGTATGGCTAAGGAGATGTGGGATACGTTGAAGACCCGGAATCTCGGGGCGGATAGGGTTCGAGAGGCACGGCTTCAAACCCTTATGTTTGACTTTGAAAATGTGAAGATGAAGGAACAAAGCACGGTGGACAAGTTTGCTTCATTATTATCAGGTTTTTCATCGAAGGCGGATTCTTTGGGTACTAAGATCGATGAACCCAAGTTAGTCAAGAAGTTTTTAAATGGCTTACCGAGAAAGTTTATTCACATGGTGGCCTCGATCGAGCAAGTGGTCGACTTGAAAACTATTACCTTTGATGATGTGGTAGGTCGTTTGAAGGCATACGAGGAACGAATTAAGGAGGAAAAAGATCCGGCTGGTAGTCAAGGACAATTACTATTTTCTCAAGGGGAATCGACCTCAAACCACAAATACAATAATGGAGGTCGTGGTCGTAATGGTCCTGGAAGGAGGGGACGAGGTCGTGGACGTGGTTCGGGTCAGGGACAATACACCAACCAAAACCGAGACAATGGTAAAGGTAGTGGGTCAAAGGGCTCGGGTCAAAGAAACAACGACAACCGACAGAAACCGAAGAAAGATAAGTCTGAAATTCAATGTTTTAGATGTGACAAGTTTGGTCACTACGCTTCGACTTGTCCAGAACGGAAGCAAGAACAAGAATCAAATCTTACTGAAGAAACTGATGCAACCTCGTTTATGATGATGAATTCAAGCGAGACGGTATACTTGAATGAAGAGAATGTGAACCCGAAAAAATTCAAATCCATGCATGTGGAGGAGAATTTATGGTATTTAGATAACGGAGCTTCTAACCACATGACAGGGAACAAAGAATTCTTTTCGGAGCTAAACGAACGAGTAACTGGCAAGGTACGTTTTGGTGATGATTCTTGTGTTACAATTGAAGGAAAAGGCTCGATTTTGTTCACAACTAAAACCGGTGAACATAGAATACTAACGGAAGTTTACTATATTCCGAGCCTTCGTTCCAACATCATTAGTTTGGGACAACTTACCGAAACGGGATGCAAGGTCGTGATGGAAGACGATGTTTTGCTAGTGTATGACAAAGCACGAACTCTTATGATGAAGGTGTTTCGTGAAACTAACCGGATGTATAAAATCAAGCTCGTGGTTGGTTCTCCGGTATGTTTACTCTCTAAGCTTGATGATGTTTCTTGGCTTTGGCACGCCCGTCTAGGGCATCTTAACTTTGATTCAATGAGGAAGATTGGGTCAAAGAACATGGTTCGTGGTATGCCAGTAATTAACCACCCATCAAACATATGTGATTGTTGTTTGATTGGGAAACAGACTCAAAAGCCGTATCCGACCAAAGCCATGTTTCGGGCCACTAGACCACTCGAGCTTCTACATGGTGATCTCTGTGGTCCCATCACACCGTCTACACCAGGAGGTTGTAGGTATATGTTCTTAATTGTAGATGATTTCTCACGCTATATGTGGTGTTTTCTTTTGAAATCCAAGGATCAAGCGTTCGAGACATTCAAACGGTTTAAAGCTTTGGTTGAGAAAGACTTAAGTCTAAAGATTGGCACGTTTAGAACTGATCGCGGAGGTGAGTTCACATCAACCGAGTTCAATGATTGGTCTGAAAACAATGCTATCCGAAGACATCTTACGGCCCCATATACGCCACAACAAAATGGGGTCGTTGAACGACGCAATCGAACGGTAATAGGTATGGTGAGGTGTATGCTAAAGCAAACCAAGGTGCCACAAAGATTTTGGGGTGAAGCAGCTAAACATTCAGTTTATGTACTCAACCGGAGTCCTACGAAAGCGGTTGATACAAAAACACCATACGAAGCATTATTAAAAAAGAAACCGAATTTAGAGTTTTTGCGCGTGTTTGGTTGTGTGGGTTTTGCGATGGAACCCAAAGTTGATCAACATAAACTTGATGATAGAGGAAGAGCGATGGTATATTTTGGTTCGGAACCGGGGTGTAAAGCTTTTCGTATGTATGACCCGGTCGAGAACAAGATTTGTATCCGAAGAACGCTTAGATTTGATGAAAAACGTGGCTGGGAATGGAAGCAAAACAGGTCTGACCAGGAATTCTTTACAGTCGTTCTTCACTCGGATCATGACGGACACTCATCCGAGACGACTACCGAGTCAGACCTTAACCTAAGCACTCCAGAAGGCGCATCTGCAACAGTAAATCAGCAGCAAAACACTGCTGCGTTTCAGCAGCAAATTGCTGTTTCTGGCAGCAGTTCAGCGAGTTCAGCAGCTGCGCACAGCAGCCCGTTGTCGGCAGCAGCCTTGGCTGCCAGTTCAGCCTCAATGGAGGCAGGTTCGGGAGAGCCTATGCCTGTTTTTGCTGACCATGTTGAGGTTGAAACTCCCCTACGGCGTTCGACGAGACAGAGACGTATGCCGGTAAAATTTAAAGATTTTCATGTCCAAGATGGGGTAAATCGAGAAGAACCGGAAGAATTATTACTCGCAGCAGAAGATGAGCCGACAAGTTATTCTCAAGCTAAAGGAAATAAGTTTTGGGAAAAAGCAATGCGAGTAGAGTTAGAGTCCATTGAAAAAAATAAAACTTGGACTTTAACAAAACTCCCGGGTAATATTAAACCAATCGGTTTAAAGTGGGTTTATAAAGTTAAGCGTAATGCATCCGGGGAGATCATAAAATACAAGGCAAGACTCGTCGCGAAAGGATATGTTCAACAATTTGGTATTGATTTTGACGAGGTCTTCGCACCAGTGGCTCGAATGGAAACGGTGCGTTTGTTACTTGCACATGCGGCTTGCAAAGGATGGCAAGTTCACCACTTAGATGTCAAATCGGCGTTTTTGCACGGTGATTTAAAGGAAGTGGTTTATGTTAGTCAACCGGAAGGCTTCGTTAAAAAGGGCCATGAAGAAAAAGTCTACCGGTTAACTAAGGCATTGTATGGGCTTCGACAAGCGCCACGAGCTTGGAATCTCAAGCTCGATGGTACATTGAAGATTCTTGGTTTTAAGCGGTGCTCGAAAGAACAAGCAATTTACACTAAACATGAGGGGAATGAATTAATTATTACGGGTGTTTATGTAGATGACTTAATCGTGACAAGCTCGTGCACTAAGAAAATCGAAGAATTTAAGAAGCAAATGAAGGAGAAATTCGAGATGAGTGATCTCGGGTTACTATCTTATTATCTCGGTATTGAAGTCAAGCAAACCGAGAAAGGCATTACAATCAAGCAAGAAGGGTACGCGAAGAAGATTCTAAAAGAAACAAGCTTGCTCGAGTGTAATCCGGCTAAATGTCCTATGGATCCAGGTCTAAAGTTATCAAAGGACAAGAAAGGTGAACCGGTTGATCCAACGAATTACCGAAGATTAGTTGGTTGTCTACGTTATTTATTACATACAAGACCGGATTTATCTTATGCGGTTGGAATTGCGAGTCGTTATATGCAATCTCCAATGGTTTCTCACCTAGTTGCGGTTAAGCAAATCCTTCGTTATATTGCCGGTACTACGAGTTATGGGTTACGGTACAAACGGGGAGGAAGTCACAAGATCATAGGCTATAGTGATAGTAGTCACAATACCGATACGGATGACGGTAAAAGTACTACTGGACACATATTTTATTTTGGTGAAACACCTATTTCATGGTGTTCTCAAAAACAAAATACGGTAGCCTTGTCATCTTGTGAAGCTGAGTTTATGGCGGCAACTTCGGCGGCATGTCAAGCGATTTGGCTTCGAAGTTTATATGGTGAAATCGTAGGAGGTGAGATGCAAAAGATAGTGATTTGGGTGAATAATAAATCAGCTATAGCATTAATGAAAAATCCCGTGTTTCATGGTCGGAGTAAACACATCGATACACGATATCATTTTATTCGTGAATGCGTTGAAAATGAGTTGGTGGAAATTGAGTATGTGAGTGGAGACGAGCAAAGGGCCGATATTCTCACCAAAGCACTTGCGCGAGTCAAGTTCATGGAAATGCGTGGGTTACTTGGTATGGAAGGCCTCTCTCTATCCCAGTTCGGGAATTAGGGGGTGATTGTTGGCCTAATTCCCTCCTTTATCAACTTTATCCTCCACCCATTTTGTCTTCCCATTTTTTTTGTCTTCCACCCACTTGCTTTTCCTCATTTTCTGGCAGATTGTATGGGATACCAACAAGTTGGTTGGGTCTCAAGTTAGTTTATTATTATAGGTTTGGAGTGGTTGAAGTCCAGCCTATAAAATCTGGCATATATCGAGTCATGATGTATGGATACACCTTACTAAGTTTTTGAGCTATTTTTCTTAGTAATAAGATTGGGAGTTATCTAGTCTTAATTGTGTGTGATATCAATTTCATATCTTTGATTAAATAAGATGATGAGATATTGGGATGGATTGAAAAATCTCAAAGGTAATCCTAGTTTCCTGTATCTAAAACTGGCAAAATGAGGGAGCGATCATGTCAAATCACTGAATTTTTTGGTGATATAATTCACCCTAAGCTAATGCAATTCTTTATGAATCCTTTACCAAATATCAATAAAGCCTACTATATCGTTTAGCAAATCCATATTTCTCCACATATAACCCTCTTTCATTCCATTATAACTTTTAAAAAGGCCCATTAGAGTTGATTTTCCTACACCCTGATGGAAGGTTGTGAGTTGTGACAACTGTCAGTCAAAGCAACTTAATTCATCCTTGAAACTGTTTATTTTTTTTATGTCTCTCATTTCAAGTCTAGCTTACTGTCTTACTCTCAGTTGGTAAGCTCCTCAAATTTCAAAATCTTGTTGCCTTTTTTCTCCTAATTGGTTCATTTTCTAGGACCTTTCAACTAACAAGGTTGAGGCTGTTTGAAAGACAACCAGGAACCTCCACACTTGTAACTATTCTTCAAAACCAATATCCAAAAATAATACTTTTCCTCTCTTGCTGAAGTCTCCCTTGTTAACAAGATTGCTAATATTAATCTTGATGCACCTAAGAATAGCCTTGGCATACATAAAAATCATGCTAGAATAGGTCATACATCTTTTGTAAAATAAAATAAAAAAATAAAAAAAAACAATTCGTATCTATGCTTGTAAGCATAATAATATTGTCGATTTCTTTCGTGACACTTGTTTGCCTTATAAGCACCATAAACTTCCCTTTGCCGGAAGTAGTATTTCTTGTTATGCCCCTTTTGAACTAGTGCATAATCTATACAAAACAAACAAACAAACATACCCAGTGTATCCCGCTGAAGAGCAGGGTCTGGGAGGGGTATGTGGTGGCAAGTCTTTCCTCTATCCTGAAAGATAGAGAGACCGCTTCCGAAGAGAACCCCCGACTCGTTAACAAAAGTAACTATTTTCCTCCAAAAGTTTAAAAACATCAATTTCAATCCAAAAGTTTCATCATTTGTTTTTCAGTCCAAAAGTTTTATTTTTGGATTCAAGTTGAAACAATTTATGAAACTTTTGGATTGAATTGAAATAACTTATGAAACCTTTGGAGTTAAATTGATGTTTCTAATCTTTTGGAGGAAAATGATTATTTTCACCAAACCCTAGGGAGCAAAATCGAATTTAACTCTAGAATTTATTTGTTTCATAAAACTTTATCTAATAAAAGGTATATAATACGGTTAACTATTAGAGTACTTAATTTGATGGGGTATTTTGACAACAAAAGAAGTAGGGGATAACATGTATAAGAAACCAAAAAGGCTCAAATCATACTATGGAACTATGCTCCTTACTAAGTCAAACATATGAAGTAAATTAGTGTTAGATCAACTGGTTAAAGCTGGCTAGTTGTAATTTAGAGTGTATCACCTACATAGAACCAAGTATCTAGCAAACAAGCATAAAACATTGTAATCCTAATGTGTCCTAAGTACAAAGACAAACAAAATCATGATATGAGCCAAAAAGAGATAACCAATCAAAACATATACCTTGTGCCCGATATATACCTTGTGCTACAGTTGTCTTATCTAACTTTCACAAAGGAGCATTTGTCATGCTCATCTATTAGTCCTTCAATTGAGTGTAATGCTCAAATAATTCAAGAGTCTGACCAATTTACCCAAGAAGCATCTAGAATAAATCTCAAAAAGTTTTAATAAGCATAGAACATACTAGTAGAACCAAACTAGGTAGCTAGTAGATGGTATAAAAAACACCAACTGTGAAACATGACATGAGTGGTGTAGATATCGACTCTACAACTCCTAAGAAGTCCATTAAAAAAATATCCACAGCCTCCTACTATAAAAGGAAGGAAGAATACAACTTTGTTTTGTTTATAATAGAAGTAGATATTACCAATTACCACTAACAACTTATCTATAAAGTGATAAATGATAAACAATCTACTAAATCTGCATAAATCCACAGGTACAAAAATCATTAGTTAGCATTCAATTAGCGTATAATATTTCAAGGTACATTATCAGCATTTCCAAGTTTCTCGTGAACCAGGACTATATGTGTGTCTTCTACTAGACTCCCGGTTTCCATCGAACTCGACTACTTTGAAAATTAAACTTGCAAATCCACCTACAAGACTCATAATTTGCCAGGGTGGAGATGAATCTATTACTATTAACCTTTATGTTTTATCATCTAATATAAAAGCTGCTATACTTAAAATGCAAATAATAAACAAAGCAAAATGCACAAAAACTGAATAAGTATATGATAGTATACACATAAATACACAAACAAAATTACAAATATGCATGCATGTGACCATGCATAAATTTGAAATTCATTACTGATTTCTATCATTGAATTGTCCTTAAGTTTATAATGGAAGATTTCACTTACATATATCTCATTAAGTGCATAGCGTTTCTTAAGATTGTCAAGCACTCCAGGTTCATTCAAGTAAGCTAATTTGGTCATATCATCCACTCCACCATAGTCTGCATCAGCATCTCTAGTGCATAATCTATAGGGACCTTATATTATTATATAACACCTACACTTAAAAATTATTACTATTTCTTGATTATTGTTGATGATAAATGTAACATCATGTGGACTTGCATTTTGTTGACATTTGTAGGAAAATGCAAGAAGCCAAGAACCATCAAAATTCATGCTAATCTTCCTCGTGTTCTGGGGAGATTGCATTTGCAGCAACCCAAGCAATCAACAAAGTGCCTATGAAGAATCTTTCTTGGAAGAATCCATTTGAAGTTGTTAATTGTAAACCTCCATCATAAGATTCTTTCTTTGCAGCTATTACAACATCTCATAAAAATAAATGCTCACACAAAGTCATTAGATGTGTTCTTTTAGGATACCCTCCAAGAAAATAGGGATATAGGGTATACAATCTGCATGACCTTATAACCAAACATGATGTCTTCCACTCTTCTGTTTCATCCTCTACTACACATGCTACTCATCGTCCGCGGTAAATAATCTTATCCTTTGTTAAATCTAAATGCCCTAATGTTTGTTAACTAGTGGTCAAGTCAAGTTTGGTTGGTAAGGCAGCACTCTAAGGGTGTGTATTGTAGTTGTATACAAGGGACATCTTCATTTTGAAACTTTGAAGCAATTCACTCAATAAAGTTTTCTCCGTCATTCTTTGATCCTATCTGGAGTACTTTAACTTTTAAGATGATGAAATGCTTCCACATTCAACCATTCATGGTGTAAAATTGCTTAGGATATTGTTGTTGCAGCAAAATCACTACATTTGTAGAATTTCCCATAATGCTCAAATTACTTTGTACTAATTACTCAAACAGTTCATAATCAAGGTCAATTATGAAATCTTTGAAAAAAAACAACTTTATCAAACACCCAAATTCAATATTTTCTATCAGAATGTGCTGATCATAAATTCACAAAAGTAAAACAAAAGCAAGAACGTCATCTTCTTCCATCAGTAAACAACTTCATAACTTACACCAAATCAATAACCCCAATCAAAACAAAATTATCTTCCCCTTAATTGAAATCACCTGAATATGTAAGATAAACCCTTCTTAAACCCTTGTATAGTTACGTCTTCTTTTCGAGGGAGATTCCCCAATCCCAATCAAATCATTCAAAGTCTTAAGCCAATTGAAACTGTAAACAAGCTTTAAACCAAAAGGGTAACTAAATTTAAGTTCATTTAAACATGATTATCAGAGCAAAATGAAATTGCACAAATTCATATACCAAATCACACAGAAACAATATTTGAAAGATTTATGGAGACTGAACAAACCTCAAAGAGAATGCGCCTAGAACCCATTTCGATTTGGGATAAACCCAACAGAAATCTTAATTTAATATCGCCCCAATTCTGCAAAAGTGATTAAATTGTGATCTGTTCGGTTCATCGATGAAGACGACGGCCACTTGTGTTCATTGCGACAGTCGTGGGCCTTGAAGCCCAAATGTAGCCCAAATCTATTCTAGAAACCTATTTGAGCTTTGTCTTTGAGGCCCAGTACAAATAAAAGATTAGAAGAAGCACATTGTTTTTTATTCATATTTGTTGTTCATAATTAGGGTTGAAAAAACCAAGTGAACAAGAAATGATTAATAGCATATAGGAGTTTGTATATTTTGGCATGCGTTTGTTTGTGTATATATACATACTAAGTTAGAAATTCATGTGTTACATGGGTAGATAAATTTAACATATTAAAATCACTAAGGGGGTGTTTATTTTTTTAAAAATTGTCCGCGCAGACTCTTTTTTCTGCACCATGCAGGCTTTTCTGTATGTATCGCGCAGACCACGTACAGATATTAACATGTGCAGACTGTTTGTTTTTAAAAAATGTTTCATTAAAAAAAATTCTACGCTAGGTCTTCTTGACCTCTTTTTGGTGCAAACTTAAAAAATAACTTCAAACCCATTTTTGAAACAAATCACCTCCCAACTTCTAACCCAATCCCCCCTCTCGGTTGCCCTACCTCCATCCACCTCCCTCGGTCTCCTACCTCCATCATGTCACCATTACAACCTCACCCTCCCGCCATCGCATATAACACTCCCGGCACCGCTGTCGCCCGCGAGCCCTCCTGAAGCCGTCGTCGCCCGCCCGCGAGTCCTCTCAGCGTGAACGATGGATTTAAGACATTCAACCTGATGATTGTTGTTGATGTTGACTGGTGTTTCAGTCGATGATGATGAAACTAGGCATACGAATCAATGATTTAGCTGTTGAATTGGGTTTGATTCGTTTTGTTGTGTGAATCGAGAAGAAGTGTGTTTGTGTTTCTTGATTGATTTCATCAAACGATTCTTTCAAGAAAGATCTTGCCCTGTTTAGGGTTTGTGATTTGATTTGTTTAGGAGTTTGCAGAAGTTAAAATCAAACATCATATTTCTTGCAAACTGCAGATGTTTTGTCCACATTTTTTATACAGATGTCTGCAAATGTGATCCGCAAACTGCATAAATTTTAACTCTAAAAAAACAAACTGCACCTAAGGTTTATTAATATTTTGTATTTGTATGTTATATGCCATTAACCATTATTTTAAATAATTAATAATAAAAATTTAAGAAATTATAAATAACAAATAATACAATCAAGAATTATAAATTATATTTTAAGATAAATTATAAATTATGTTTTAATAATTTATTAAAACAAGAAGATTTATATTTTTCATATTTAATCATTTAGTTTACTAATTTAATATTATATTTATTTAATATTAATTTAAGGTTTACGTTGTTACGTATCCATCAAAAACAATCTTTTATTATATAGTATAGATATAAATTTATTTTTATGTTGCTTATATTAATAAACTTTACCTTAAAATTAAGAAGAAATCAAAGATGCTATCATCAACATCAAATTTTGGCGTTTATTGGTAACTTTTATGACCTAATCATGTTTATTGTTTTCTTTTTTTCCCAAACAACAATACATAGATTTCTAAACTTAAATAGTGTCTTACAAGATTTAAAACCTTACAGGCATCCTGATAACTCATACATGCTACTGAAATTTTCGAAATACATAAATATTGTCTAGATGATTAAGACAAATTAAAATGTATATATTATATATATATGTAAGTTGTCCAAAGGATTGAAGGGTTACTGTCTTACTGAGATGCTCTAAGGTTGACTTCGTAAGGGTCATTGTCGTCAGTCAACTTGCAGATGTAAAGCTTAATAGTATTACACTATTTTCTCATACAAAACTAAAATTCATATCTAAATTGTATAAATCATCCCTATAGTTTATCAAATTACAGCAAGCACCCCTCAGGAATTTGAGTGGTATAAAGAAGCCTTTCTTTTCAATGGATATGAGAAACAGAAATAATTGAACTTATTATTTGAATAAAATTTGAACATATACTTCGTTTAAATTGTGGGTATGTGTATTAAAATTTGGAACTTCGTTTAAATTGTGGGTATATATGTGTATTAACATTTGGAAGGATATATTTAGGCCATGTGGTGTGGATGTTGATCAAGCTTGCGGAGTGATAATGTGGCTGCCAAGAAGGCGATTGATGGGAGAAAGAAGGGGAAAAACGATGACCCCTCTACATTGTGTAATGAGGACCAAAAAAAAAGGTGAAAGCAACGGGGAATCTTGCTGCACACTGATGTGGAGGCAGCGGGAGACAGTGGTTTCAACACTGATGTTGTGAGGATCAAGCGACAGCTGGGATGAAGGGCGATAAGCGGGGTGTATACCTCATAATCTTATGATTAAGGATCTATTATCCATGAGGGGATGGGTTAAGATTTTCATACATACTCCTTATACTAACATGTTAAACTATCAGAAGCCATCAATTGTATTTGTACATATAAGAAAGTTAGTTAATCGATATTACTCTGTCATATCTATTGACATGAAACCGATTCATTCTTCGACTTTAATCCTATATGTATTGTACTAATGATGATACATCAAATTATTCATTTGGTTATTTAACCAGAATTTAGGTATGTATAAATTCAACACTTGGAAGTAATGATTCTACAAAACATAAATAACAAGAAATATTATGCATCCCAAGTAGCAAAGTGAACCTCAACAAACTTAAATAATAATACATAGTGTTTTATAGGTGTTACTTCCAACTATCTTAGGACGAGAGACTATTAGAAGAATTATATTAAACTTTATGAAAGCATGACAATGCTTGATTGATTTTATTCCATAACATTCTTCCGATATATACAATGAGAGATCCACAATATATGGAAACTCTAACTAATTGATAACTAAATATATACTAATTGATAACTAAATATATACTAAATATATACATGATATTGTACAGCTAATACACCCCCTCAGTTAGAGCGGGAGGGGAACGGATGCGAAGACTGTCCTTGAAGCGATTAAATAACGCACGCGGAAGTCCTTTCGTAAATATATCGGCGTATTGATAATCAGCAGGAACATGTAGCACACGGACAGTACCGACTTGAACTTTTTCTTTAACAAAATGAATGTCGAGCTCTACATGTTTGGTGCGCTGGTGCTGGACGGGATTATCAGACAAGTAGACTGCGGATATGTTGTCACAATATACTATGATCGCCTGCCGAGTCGGAACTGAGAGTTCGAGTAGAAGATTTCGTAACCAGCTCGTTTCTGCAACAGCATTTGCTACCCCCTATACTCAGCTTCTGCGCTGGATTGGATATTGTGGGTTGACGTTTGGAGGACCAAGAGATTAAATTATCACCAAGAAATACACAATAACCTGAGGTGGATCGGCGCGTGTCAGGGCATCCACCCCAATCCGCGTCAGAATATGCAGTTAATTGCAAAGAGCGGAAGACGGAGGCGGTCGATGGCCGGCCTGCTGGCCACGATTTCTGGAGTTATTGAATGATCTTCGGCCATTGGTAGGGCGACCCCCACCACGGGATTGCGAGGTCCAACGAGAATCAGGTTGCTGCAAGGGGATTTCCGGTTGGACAGTTGCTAACGCAGTAGATGCAGAGAGTGTTTCTCGAGCCGATTGGCGTTGGGCTTCCAGTTGAAGCATGCTGCATGCCGTCTCCCACGAGGGGAGAGTTTGGTTGATATATGTTCTAATCGGGTCAAACTCGGCCGGTAAACCACGAACCAATTGCAAGACCAACCGTTTTTCATTGACAGGAGAGTCCACATCGTTGAGTTGATCTGCCAATGTTTTCAATTTTTGGCAGTAAGCTTCAAGGGAACCCATGGATGTGAGATTTAAGTTATGAAATTGAAGTTCAAGTGCAGCAGCCCTAGCGCCTTTGTTGTTCAAGTAAATGTTCTCCAATCGAGTCCATGCCGCGTAGGCAGTGGACTTTGCTTCAAGAATACGGACTAAGATTTTAGTGGAGACGGATCCGTAGATCCATTGTAGGACAATAGCATCGATCTTCATCCATTCGTCATGGTTCGGATCGGTCACAGCAGGTGGTGGCGTCCCATCAATATGATCAAAAACCTCATAGTCGTGAGTGTGAAGGGTAAACAGTTTCACCCAAGCCGAATAGGTGATAGTTGTGTCATCGAGAACCGGAACTTTGCGGGTAATGTCGGTGACGGTATACACCGGATGAAGAGGCTTGGCAGTGACGGCTGGGGGAGGAGGAGGAGGAAGGTAGTCACCCATGGATCGTGATCGATCGTAATCGATGGAAGAAAAAAAAAAGACGTGATTATGCTCTGATACCATGAAAGCATGACAATGCTTGATTGATTTTATTCCATAACATTCTTCCGATATATACAATGAGAGATCCACAATATATGGAAACTCTAACTAATTGATAACTAAATATATACTAATTGATAACTAAATATATACTAAATATATACATGATATTGTACAGCTAATACTTTAATGTTTTTTATGTTACTTTAAATTATGTTGAATATGAAAACCCTAAGTAGAGATTTGTTGAGAGAATTTTACTATGTAATTATATATTGTACTAGTTTAGAAACATGTGTACTACACTGACTGAATAAATAAAAAATTATAAAGTAAAAAAATATTCGCAATTATAATTATATAAACACTTATCCATTCAAACAATTCTTATAATTTATTTGTAACATTATTTAGGCAATCTAATATTAGTAGTTTAAAACAATAATACTATTAACATGGCATAAAATATTATATGGATTCAATTTACGTATAAGTAATATTAAGTAATAAATAATTACATTGAAAATGAAATATAATAATTGAAATTCATAAATCTTCAAGTACTTCTTTGTATACAACATTTGATGTATACTCTTTTTATCTAAAATTAATATTTTAAGTTTCTATACTTTTAGCTTTAGATAATGCAACATGGATTTGACCGTGTGTCAAAACTGGTTGTCTCAAAAACAAACCACAATTTGATAGTGATTATCCTTAACTCTTATTTATTGTTATTGTAAAATAGACAACAATTGAAAATTATCTTTTTTAAAACTTGAATGAAATCCTTTCATCAAAGTCAAATGTGAAATAAAAAAGTCTAATTCAAGATATTATCTCACTTCTATAGTGAGACTGCTTAGTGTGATTATACTTGTAGTCTAGTTTCATTATATAAGCTAGTTTTTCTATCAATATTTCTTTAAAAAATGACCAGAGCACCGGCTTTCAGCACTAACTTATGGGTTTGATAATCGTGATTGTTTAAGCTAATTTAAAACATCAAGTGAAACATAACATCAAAAATTAAACAGGAAGAGGACATAAAAATAAGAGAATATAATGGATTGTGATTAAAAAATAAAAATAAAAATAAAAAAAAAATCTCTCCATTTATAATACTCCTTTTAGGCCATGAGATGAGCTCAAGTGGATCTCATTGGTCTGTCATATAATTAAATAACTTACAGATAGATCAATGTACTTTTTTGGGCAGAATGTTGCTAGAGAAACAATGAGATTAGATGATAGCCAAAGCAGAGAAGGGATATGAATGTATGATGATGATTTAAATTCAGGTATAGTTAGCAGCTGGAGCTAAAGAATGCTTGATGATAAAATAATTGTTGAGATTCGTTTATCAAAGGGAAGTAAAAATAGTTTTAGTTTGAAGTGATTCTAATTCTAAATTCATATTCAAATCACATGCATACTAAGATTTTCGATATAATCCATATGATTAATGTATATCGGATTGAAGTTAATTTTGAAAACGATATTATTTCCATCTGTACAATCATGCATATAAAGTATCTTAACTAGAAGGAGGGTACGTAAATATATAATTTAAGTGTACTTTATTGTTTTAAACGTATGAAGACATGCAATTTCTGTAAATATTTTTGTGTTGTCATTTTTATAAGAAAATTCTCACCAAATTAAAAAAATTATTTTATTAAAAATTAAATATTATTACAATATTAAATTTTCTTTTATTTTATACATGACATTACAATAAAACTTATTTTATAACGATTTTGTTATTATTTCATTAAATAATTGATAGTATCAGTTAGTTGCATGAATCTAATTAAGTGTGTTTCATTGAAATTAGATTATTAATTTATTATATTGCTTTCATGCCGACTCTCAAATTAAAAAATTCTTTACGAATCTGATACTTTTAAATTAAGTGTGTTTCATTGATTTACCGGGATTGCAAAATCACTAGCCTTTCTTTTTGACCATTTGATTTCTCAACTACAACCAATGTTATTGGGACCGGATCGGACCAGCCGGTCCAACCGGTCCGACCGGGGATCGGCTAGGTGGCCGGTCCGGTTCGCTATGATTCGTTTTGGGCTGGTCGAACCGGTGGTCGGGAACAGGAAATCGGACCAGTTTGGATCGGAATTTTTTTTATTTTAATGGATAAAAATGGGGTTTGAACCATAAATTAGTATGTTGGATACACAAATATAGTTAAGTTTTAAATATAACTATAAAATACATATATAAATTATATGTAAATTACTTATATTTAATTATATATAACTATATATATAATATACTATATATATAACTATGATGTTATCCGGTTTTTAAATCCGATCCGATCACCAAACCAGTAAGCTAAGGCTTCCGGTTCGACGTCCGATCCGGTTCTGAAAACATTGATTACAACAATTCAGCCATTTCCTAATATGCTTCGAATTTTCATATCAGTTTATGAAAAGGAAATTGATTTGAAATTGAAAGATTTCAAACTTAAAACACCAAACCCTTACCGTAATTAACAGATAATTGAAAGATTTGTAAGAAGATTAGCGAAATCAATGATGAAACAGAAGAAACAAAGAAGCAATGATATTTTTAGCGGAAAAAATGAGCCAACTACGTCGTAGATTGGTGTCACGTGGTACACTTCCTTTATTAATAATAAGTGTTGCTACACGGATCTTAATCAAGTTATCAAGATGCGAGGAGCAGTGCTTAGCTATCACCAGGATCACAATATGGCTCTATGAGTGTAAGATGTTGAATTTTAGGAGGAGTATTTCGTGTTTTGTGTTGTCCTCCTTTTCAATGCTTTGGAACCTCTATTATAGTGCTTGTTGGTGTTGGTTATGATTCAACGGATTGCTTATTCTGGGAATGTCAAAGTCTAGCATCTGTCTCTATACTTCCTTGGGCAGAAGATTCTGTGTAACACCTGGAAGTATGACTTTTTGGTAGGCTATGCGACTGAGCCTCAGTCGCCTGTGAATTGTGCGACTGGAGGTCAACCGCATGGCTATTCGGCCGATTGAAGCTCAACCGCACGATTGAAGTTCAACCGCCCGAATGGAGTATGAGCCGCATGGAACATGTGCGATTGGGGTCCAATCGCATAGTGTTCATGCGACTGAAGGTCCAGTCGTCCCTGGACCAGATGCGACTGAGATGTGGGTATAAAAGGGGAGCAGCTCCATTCTCCTCCCCATTTTCAGTCGGGGAGAGAGGGTGAGCGACAGAGAACAGAAGAGAAGAGAGGGAAAGTGCTGCCCGAGTTCAAGATCGATCGAGAAGCAAGCTAATTCGAAGCTCATCAACTCCTACCTGACAATGTGAGTTCTAGGACCCCTCATTTACATGTTTTCTAACGATTTTGGGGCTGGAAACACATTAAAACCCTAGTTTTTAAATAGTGAAAGTTTGACCCATTTGGGTAAATCTTGAGCATTGTGTTTATGGTATGAATTAGGACTAGTATATGCTTGTATGATGTCCTAGTATGAATCCCTGAGGCTAGGGAGGGTGATTTGGGCTAAAAATGGGTTTAAGACGAGTTTGGGTGCGGGGGTTCGCGACTGCTGTTTATGAAGAACTCCAGTCGCTGCCCAGTTAGGGTTATGCGACTGAAGGGCCATTCGGCCGAATGAGTGAAAGTTGATGTCCAATCGCCCGACTGAGGTTCAGACGCCCGACTGAGCCTCAATCGCACTATAGTTGATGCGACTGAGAGTTTCGGTCGCATGAGTTCAATCGCAGAGTAGTTGAGTCGTACGGTTAAGAGTTAGTCGCATATAGCCCAGTCGCATAGTGTCTAGTCGTACGGAAGGAAGTTCAATCGCACGTATGAGTACCCATTCGCATGAGTAGCCCAATCGCATGACCCAGTCGCATGGAGGACATGCGACTGGTGGTAGTTCAGTCGCCCGGACAGGGCTGATGTGAGTGAATGTAGAAGTGTATGTATGATGTATGTATGCTAGTATGATGTATGTATGTTAGTATGATGTTGCCATGATAAATGGTGAATACTGATGATATGTAAGTATGTATGTTCCTTATATATATGTGTTTTATCTTTAATAACTTTACGTGAATGAATGAACGAAAGAAAAGAATGTATTAAGAACGTAAAGTGAAAGATAATGAAAGAAGGAACATGATGAATGAATGCATGCATTAATGAAAGAAAGTAAGAAAGGCTTGCAAGCAAATGAAGGAGGTGCACACCCCTGGCAGGTGTTAGCTCAACGGTGTACGGGTTAGCTACCCCGAAGGATGTACATCGGGTCAATCATTGAGATTGATAATGAGGTGAGCAACTTCGTGTTGCAAGAGACTCGGTTAGCAGGCAATCATAAGATTGTCACTGAGGTGAGCAGTCGCGCACTGCAAGAGACTCGGCTAACGTATGTTAGTAGTGAAGTAAAAGATAATGGTGCATGTATCTACCCCAGGTGACTGGATCAGCTTTGTGCACAACGTTCGTGGCTAACCACCACAGGTCCAGCACCAGTAGTATGAATGATGAAAGTGGGGTATTGTACATGTCACCGAATGTAACGAACGTTCGAACGAAAGTAAAGAAAGTATGAATGAATGTAATGAATGTTCGAACGTAAGTAATGTATGTAAGAAATGAAAGTAAAGTACGTACGCAAGTACGTGAAGTATGTATGTATGAAAGTAGATGAGAATGATAAAGAGTACACGAATGAAAGTATGTAATGAATGATGAGATAATAATAATGTTATCTACGTGTACGTATGATGTGTGAAAAATCGGCCGATTTGACAACTCTCCCTAGGCCGGCTCCTAGGGCGGCCGATTTGACTCCTTGGGTCCGCAAGACCTTTGGTCTTTTCTCCTCTTTTCCCTTTAAATGTCCCATTCCTTTCACTTCCTCTTCCACCTTCAAATCTTCTACTTTCAAAATTTTCTTCTCTACTCTTGAGTTCCAAGACTCCTTCCTCTTTCTAGTAAGTTTCTTGTCTTGCTCTTATCTTGTTTATATGGAGTGTAGGAGTGATATGAATGATCAAAGATCGGTACTTTCCCAAGACTATTTGAATAACTTCATTTTTAGGTATGGTATAGCTAGCGAGTTGTGCCCTGTTCTTCCTTCTCCTTCGTTGAGTGTGAAAGACGCTCCTGACGGGATAATTGCCTTATATACTTCGTTTTTTAGTTTTAGTAATTTTTGGATTCCCGTTAGTCGTTTCTTGTGTAGCTTGCTTAGGTATTATGATATGCATTTGACCCAGCTTGTTCCACTTGGTTTGATTAAGGTTTACCACTTTGAGATATCATGTCGTGCTTTCAAAGTTGATCCCGGGGTGACTCTTTTTAGAGCTTTTTATAAGCTTAATCGGGTAGGGGATTGGTTGACCTTTGAAAAGAGAAAATCCCCAAGTCCTCCGTTAGTTTCGCGAACCTTTACTAGTTTAAAGCATTGGAAAGATCATTTCTTTTTTATTTCCGATCGTGTCATTCCTTTTAAAATGAATTGGTTATCACCTGAGACCGTTATAAAAGATTTTTCACCCAAAGCCGGTGAATACGATTCCTCGGCTTATGATCTACTAAGAGCCGAGCCGACTATGCTTCAGACTTACTCCGAACATTTTCTTGTGATGGCGGGTGTTAGCCGTAACTGGGCTGACCCAACTATGGTCCCGTACATGACTTATCGGGGGGAAAGTAAGTTCTTCTTGTTTTCTCTGTGCTTTGTTCATCTTATTTGACTGACGCTTGACATGTTTCTTGATTTTATCCTTTTGCAGGGATGGGTCTTTTTGAGCGAATGAAGCTATCTGCTTCGGAGGATGTTATCGAGCATTCTGAACCTTTACCTGACGGGATTTCGCCTATTCTGGAGACGACATCCAATTTTGTGGTGCAACCTGGAGATTCCTTATCGCTGTCGTCTGGCAAACAAGGTAGCCAAAACACGGCAGGGATACCTCCGGTGGCAAAACGTGTCAAAATGACTCGAAAGGGGCTAGGGGCTGCTGGCCTAAGGCCCCCGGCTTCTCCCACGGCGTCTAAAGGGAAGGTGGTGGAAGCCGCGGCTCCCAAGGCGACGATGGGGCTTGCTGCGGCTGGGAAAGTTAGAGCTTCGGCCGCGGCTCCCAAAGGAAAAGGGGTGGCCGCGACTCAGGGGAAAGAAACTCGTCGCGTGTGCTAAGAAAACCTTGGCTTCTGGGTCTTCCTTCGACAATTCTTCTTATGATACATTTTCAAGCTCTGATAACGGTTTGGATGAATTGTAGGGTGATTCGAACAAGAAGGGGTCTGCTCCTGATAATCTGCCTGCTGATGCGGATACTAATTCGCAAGAGAAGTTCGTGCCTGACTGGGATCTTTCTAATGGTACCACCTTCAAGACTCCTGATCCGTGCAAGAAATTTATGTTTGCCTCACGTACCCCGTCGGAACTTTACCGTGCCGAGGGTTTGAGAAATAAAGATTTGTCCAATGAAGGTTGTGCTGCTATTGTGAATGGTTTCTTTTCTTTTGTTGAGATCCACGGCCGTTGGGCTGAAGGTACTTGACGTCTTTTTTATGCCCTTTGGTGATCATCTATTGTACCACTTGATTTGTCTTAATTTGTAATTTACTGATTGTAGGTCTCAAGGAGATTCGTGATCTGAAAAAGCAAGTTTTTGAGCTGAAAACTCAACAGACTGCCCTTGAGTCTCGGTGTGAGTTAGTTGAGAAAGACAAGGAAAGATATGCTCGAGAGGTTGATGGCGCTCGGGAGGAGCTTCGTATTCAGGCTGCCGCGACAAAACGGGTCACTGTTGAGTTCAAAGACTATAAGCAAACTTCTAAGGACCGCCTTTCGGAACTCGAGCAAAGGGTAGCCGATCTTACGTCCGAGAGAAAGTGGCTTATTACTGATAGAATTGGATTAGCTTTCAACAAGATACGTGATAATGATGAGTGCCTTGATCTGTTGGCGAGAATTAATGGGTTTGCTGACAAAGTTGGGTATAACGTCGGGCTTAAAGATGGTGCTTACGGGGCTTTGAGGGGCAAAAAGCCTGAGGAGACTAGTAACTTTGACAGTGAAGCTTTGGAGAACCTTCGTGTTGAATCCAACCGTTTTGACGAGGCTACTTTTCCCATGGTTGACACTATTGCGGCCATGTGTGACCGAGATATTACCGAGATCAAGTCTTTCCTGAAGCCAAAAGACCCTCCTGTTCCTCAAAACAAGGCGTAGTTGGCGCTTGTTTTTATGTTATTATGCTTGATTGTATGAACTCTGTCGTTTGCCAACTTTTGTTTGAAGTACTGTATTTGGCAACTATCCTATGTATCTCTTTTGCCTCTTATTAGTTTAACCTCTTATTATATGTGCGGTTTTTTTTTTCGCGTGTGGGTGGTGTTCCCTCTTTTTCCAGCCGTGGCTTGTAGCAGGCGGGTGGGGGTTTTATTTTATTCTTGGCGGTTTGGAGGTGTGCTCACCCCTAGCCGCGGCTTGTAGCGCCCTGTCGGGGGGGGTTTCTCAGCCGCGGCAGGTGTACTACTATTTCCTTCGCGGTTCAATTTGATCATTTGCTTTTCTTGATTTCACTTTTTCACGTATAAGCTTGGTTACTTGCTCGCTTTTAAACATGTGAGCTTGGTGACTTGCTCGTTTTTAAACATATGAGCCTGGTGACTTGCTCATTTTTCTTAAACATATGAGCCTGGTGACTTGCTCGTTTTTCTTAAACATGTGGGCTTGGTGACTTGCCCGTTTTTCTTAAACATATGGGCTTGGTGACTTGCCCGTTTTTTAAACATATGAGCCTGGTGACTTGCTCATTTTTCTTAAACATGTGGGCTTGGTGACTTGCCCGTTTTTCTTAACATATGGGCTTGGTGACTTGCTCGTTTTTCTTAAACATACGGGCTTGGTGACTTGCCCGTTTTTCTTAAACATACGGGCTTGGTGGCTTGCCCGTTTTCTTGTATACTGGCATAGACGCTAAGTGATTTGATGTAAATTCTGGCATATTGGCATGCCTTCTTATAACAGAAAATTGAATTACATCAAGAAAATACATCTATTACATGTAACATTTCCGGAGCTGAGCCCCGTTCCATGTGCGTGGTACCGTTCTTCCGTCCAAGTGACTAAGCTTGTAAGCCCCATTTTCTCCTGCTTCTGTGACTACGTATGGTCCTTCCCATCGGGGCCCCAGCTTACCTTGTTCTTCTGTCCGGCTCGCCTCATTACTGCGTAGGACGTAGTCTCCTTCTTTGAAAATCTGTTTTTTGACTCGGGAGTTATAATACTTTTCGGCTTCCTTCTTGTGCCTAGCCTCTCTAATCGCTGCCATCATTCTTCGTTCTTCCAGCAGCTCCAGATTTAACCTTAGCTCCATATCATTATCAACCTGGCTGACCTGCGCAACTCGAGCGGTTTGCATTCCTACTTCCGCCGGGATCATGGCTTCCGAGCCATACGTCAAACTGAATGGCGTTTCCCCATGGCTCGTTTTAGGCATGGTTCGATGTGCCCAGAGAACGCTAGGTAGTTCTTCCACCCAACATTTTCTCTCTAATCCTAGCCTTGTCTTGATTCCTTCCACAATGCTTCGATTGACCCTTTCCACCTGACCGTTGCCTTGAGGATGGGCGACAGAGGTGAAAATCTGTGTGATCATCAGCTCTTGACACCATGACTTGAATGGGTTGTCTGCGAACTGTTTGCCGTTTTCCGTCACAATGAACAATGGTAGACCGAACCGGCATACTATATGCTCCCACACGAATTTTTTCACCTGCTGCCCTGTGATGGTTCTTAAAGCCTTCGCCTCCACCCACTTTGTAAAGTAATCTACGGCCACTAAAAGGAATTTTGCTTTCCCTATTGAGACTGGAAAAGGGCCTACAATATCCATTGCCCACTTCTAGAATGGCCAAGCAGATGTAACCGGGATCATGTCGTTCTTAGGTCGATGGCACATGGGAGCGTGTCTTTGGCAAATTTCACACTTCTGGATCTCACTCACCGCACTCTTATGCATACCGGGCCAATAATATCCAGCCCCTATTGCCTTGGCCACCACCATCCGTGGTCGAGCATGTATGCCACAGATTCCTTCGTGTATTTCTCGGATAACATAGTTGGCCTCTTCCAGTGTTAAGCATCTCAGTAGTGGACCCATGAATGATTTTCTGTACAAGACTCCCTGCTGTAACTCGTAATGCAATGCTTTGCTTGCAACGCCCTGGCCTCTGCTCTGCCCTTTGGTAGGTTTTCATTCTTTAAGTAATCCATGATTGGATCCATCCAACTTTTTCCTTCTTCCACTCTGATTGTCGCCACTTCCTTTTTTCTATGGATGGGGATTGTAAAACCTCCACCCTTACTTTCTTGGCGAGATGGCTGAATGTAACTGAAGCCAGTTTACTCAGGGCATCCGCCTTTTTGTTCTTGGTGCGAGGTACATGCGAGACCTCGCATTTACTGAATTCGCTTATCATCTTCTTTGCTTTAGCCAAGTATTGCTTCATCGTGTTTTCCTTTGCGTCATAAGACCCATTGATTTGATTGGCGACCAGTAATGAATCAACATGTGCGTGTAATCTCCTAATGTTCATCTGTTTTGCCAATCTGAGCCCCGCCAGTAGTGCCTCGTACTCCACTTCGTTGTTGGAGCTGTTGAAAGCCAGCCTTAAGGCATATGTTATTTCTTCCCCCTCAGGCCTACCAATATCAACCCTGCTCCGGATCCTTCGTCGTTGGAGGCTCCGTCAGTATGTAGGGACCATTCTTCTTCTGACTCGTGCTTAGTTTGATTCATTCCAAGGGTTGGGTCCTCATCATGAGGTGTTTCTGCTAGGAAGTCGGCGACTACTTAGCCCTTCATCGCTGTCCTGGGCTTGTATTGTATTCCGAAAACACCCAACTCGATGGCCCATTTTGCCAGCCTTCCTGAAATTTCTGGTTTTCTTAACATCTACTGTATTGGATGGCCCGTCCTCACCTCAACCTCATGAGCTTGGAAGTAACGACGTAGCCTCCTAGATGCATGTACTAACGACAAGACGAGCTTTTCCATGGGTGAATATCGAGTTTCTGGTTCCTTCAGGACCCTGCTAATGAAATATATTGGCGTTTGCTTCCCCTCCCTGTCTGTCATTAACACGGCGCTTACAGCTTCTTTCCCAGCAGAGAGATACATGACTAATCTCTCTTTTGGGAATGGGGCTACAAGTGTCGGTAAACTACCCAAGTATACCTTCATTTGCTGAAATGCTTCCTCCGCTTCTTGTGTCCACACAAATTTCTTTTTATCTGAACAGTTTTTCAATGTGGACATGAATGGTAAGGTGCGCTCGGCATGTTTCGACAGGAACCTGTTTAGGGCCACAAGACGCCCATTGAGGGTCTGAACGTCTTTGACTGATTTCGGGGAGGGCATTCGAATCACGGCTGCAATCTTTTCGGGATTTGCCCCAAAACCTTCTTTTGTTACCATTACCCCTAAAAACTTTCCTTCTTCAACGCTGAAGGAGCACTTCTGCGGATTCAGCCTCATGTTCATTCCTCGTAACGTTTCGAAAGTCTCGGCTATGTCGTCTAGCAGAGACTCTTCACCGCGGCTTTTGATTACCACATCATCGACGTAAACTTCGATATTTCTCCCGATCTGTGAGCTGAAGGCTTTATTCATTAAACGTTGGTAAGTGGCTCCTGCATTTTTTAATCCAAACGGCATCTTCGTGAAACAAAAGATGACGACGTCCGTAAAGAACGCGGTTTTATACTCGTCTACCGAGCCATCTGTACCTGGTGGTAACCTTTGTATGCGTCTAAAAAACATTTCAAAGGAAAAAGAGCTAAGGAGTCTACCTTTAGGTCAATTTCTGTCAACGGATAACAGTCCTTCGGATAGGCGTTGTTCAAATCTTTAAAGTCGATGCACATTCTCCATGCGCCATCTCCCTTCTTTACCATGACCGGGTTGGCAACCCAGGTTTGGTAATATACTTCCCTGATGATCCCGGCTTGCAGTAGTTTTTTCACCTCCTCTACGACGGCTCGACTCCTTTCCTCGCCTATGTACCTACGCTTCTGTACCACCGGCTCCTAGACTGATATGTTTTTAACTTGTGTTCCGTGATATTTTGGGGGACCCCTACCATGTCTGCAGGTTCCCATGCAAAAATGTCTAGGTTGCTCTGTAACAAACATCTGAGCCGGTCCTTCGTGGAGTCCATCAGTTGGCCTCCTATCGTGATTTTCTGTTCTGGAAAACGCTGATTTATCACCCACTTTTCACTCGTCGGGTGGATGGGATCTTCTTCGGAGAGCGAGGCCGCCGGTGCCAGCATTCTTACATTCTTGCATTCTCTACTAGAATATATGGTGACGACTCCTGTCGGCGTGGGGAATTTGATTGCGGCGTGAACCATGGATATGACCGCGCCCAGAGTACATAACCCGGGTCGCCCCAGGATTACGTTGTGCGCAGATTCCGAACGCACCACCAAGAAGGTCATTGTTACTTCGCGCCAGCCTACATGATTTCCAATGACCACAGGGAGTTGGAGTTGCCCCAACGGCTGAACCACTTCCCCTGTGAATCCCATCAACAAGTGGGTCTTGGCGTCCAGCTTCTTCCTGACCTCCTCATCTAACTGCAAAAAACAATGCTCATACATAATCTCAGAACTGCTCCCACTATCAACATATACCCGGTGGACCTGATGACCCGCCACTATTGCTGAGACTGTGATTGGACCGCTGGCGAAACTTCCCCCGTAGATTGGTGGGAAAGAGATCTCCTGGGACATCCAGGGTTCCATGTGATCTGTATGTCTTTTCCCTTTCCCGTTGGCAAGCTGGACCATAAAAATTTCCTTTCTTTTTTCGTTCACCTTGGGGGGTTTTCTTTAGCTCTTTCAGGAGATGAGCCAGTTTTCCCGTCTTGATCGCCTACTCGATTTGCCTTCTCAGTGAAAAGCAGCCATCAGTCGTGTGTCCACTTTCCCTGTGAAATTCACAATACCTGTTTGCATCCCTTTTTACTCCTGGCTTCAGCGGGGTAGGTTTGATAAAATTCAGGTTTTCGGTGGCCAGAATTTCGCTGGGGGTTTTCGTTAAGGGTGGTAGGGTTATCTGTGAACTGGGTGAGCTCCTTGGTTGAGGAGTGAATCGGGACTGGAAATGTTTATTTGATTGTAGAGGGCGTGGCTGGAAACGTTGTCTTTCCCATACTTTCGCTCCCGGCCTTCTTTGCGGATCCCTTGTCGGTGGCGTCGGCTTTTTCGGTGTTTTTTCTCGTAATTGCTCACATGCCCTTTTACCCCGAACGAACGCCTTAGCTCGTTCCAACATCTCTTCCACTGTTTTCGGGAGGCTTTCGTGGAATCTTTCCACAAGTTGATTGTTCTTCACCCCGTGGATGAAAGCAGAAATCCTGATAGTTTCATCAGCCCCCGCACCTGCATGCTTTCCTTAGAAAATCTGACAATAAAATTTTCGACAGACTCATGGCCCCCTCGCTTGATGTTATGTAACTCTGTGGGATCCTTTGCGGCCAACTTCTGCTGGCTAAAATTTTTTAAGAACCCATTTTCCAATTCTTCAAAGTTGCTTATCCCACCAGCGAGGAGACTGTCGAACCATACCCTAGCGGCCCCGGTGAGTGTTTGGGCGAACATGTGGCACCATACCGGTACCGACCACTGTTCTACCTTCGCAGCTCCTACGAAGATTGCCAGGTGGTCTTCAGGATCTCCAAGCCCGTTATATTTTCCCACATTGGATGGCATTTTGAGTCTGGGTGGGAATGTGAATTCTGCGATTCTTGGAATAAACTTGGACCGGGATTTCGCCGTTGAGGGACGGTATGGTCTACTAAAGTCGTCTTCGAAGTCTAGCCTTTTCACCACACCGTCTTCATCTTGCCGCACAGTCTTCTTTCTTCTTTCTCCTTGGATGATCCTGGTCCGTCATGGTGGTTTTCTTCTTCTTCGGTCCTTGGTGGTTCTTCATATTCTAGTACATCCGGAGGTCCTTCCACCGTCTTTCCTTCTCTTCCTGTTGGAGCAGCAAAAGAATTTGCTCTCGATTTTGGTTGAGGAACTCCAGAGTTCTGACAGCACTGTGGGTGTTGCCTCCGTCAAAGGTGGTGTTTGTAACGTTAGGGGGAGGAGAGTTAGCATTTGGATTCTCGACATTGTCGGTGTCGTTGTGACAAGGAGTAACTTG
Source organism: Flaveria linearis (assembly GCA_024085815.1). NCBI lineage: Eukaryota > Viridiplantae > Streptophyta > Magnoliopsida > Asterales > Asteraceae > Flaveria > Flaveria linearis. The sequence goes on from CM044009.1 coordinate 13,868,256, forward strand.
GCTTGAATCCATGGTGATAAGTTTTAGGATCGTTGGGTCCCACGGATGGCGCCAAATGTTGCTACACGGATCTTAATCAAGTGATCAAGATGTGAGGAGCAGTGCTTAGCTATCACCAGGATCACAACATGGCTCTATGAGTGTAAGATGTTGAATTTTAGGAGGAGTATTTCGTGTTTTGTGTTGTCCTCCTTTTCAATGCTTTGGAACCTCTATTTATAGTGCTTGTTGGTGTTGGTTATGATTCAACGGATTGTTTATTCTGGGAATGTCAAAGTCTAGCATCTGTCTCTATACTTCCTTGGGCAGAAGATTCTGCGCCTTTTTGGTGCAAAGGGTTTTTTACTTAGAATTAATGTCTTTTGTCTTCTTAGTTGACTAAGGCACTTCTGGTTTCCTTAGCTTAGTCAGGGTTTGTCTTTATTTGCTTTGTTTCCTTTTGTTCTGACCGTAATCGTTGGTCCACCAATGAGCGTCTCTTTTGCTTGTGATGTGTTTTCTAACACTTAGAAGTGTTGGGGACTTGTGTTTCATACGTTGTTGTGGTTCATACTGAGGTGTGCCGTGGCTGAGGCCTTGGTGTTCCACCTGTGCCGCGGCTTGGTCTTGGGGACTCCTCTGTGCCGCGGCTGCCTTCTTATCTAGGCGTAGGCCGCGGCTTGGCCTTGAGGTTTTTTCCGAGGGTCGGTGGTCTTCCACGGCTGAGGCTAAGCCCTCTTTGAGCCGCGTTATCGTAATTATTGTTCTCTAAGTGTCATGCTTAAGGGATGTGATCCCATCAATAAGTACATAGATATATAGATAAATAGATTACAAGCGCATGTATGTTGAGCTTGTGAACGACATGAATGTTTAAAAGATAGATCATATGTTCATCATCTTAAGTTGCTTATTATATCAGATGTTTTATTTTGTAAATCGGATAAATATTCACCAGAAAGAATCATGGTTAGTAAGTGTTAGTCATTATGATATCTTATGGTTTATTGATGATCAAATGTCTCATATAGGTGAAGTAAGAGGTTGAAACTCAAAGCTTAGCAGAAGAACATTTTTCTAACATAGCACAACACTAGTCGGTTTTCTAAACTATGTTTTTTTCATAATTTAGAGTTGTTTAGAAGATCAAAGTATTAGGAGACTATATTTATTTATAATTAAGTTGATCTAGTTCCTATATTTAAGCATTGGTTGTTATGGCTATATATGTATCATGATTCTCTCTCAATGAATTCAATCAATCAATTTATGTTATTTATCAAATCTTTGATGATATTTGGGGAGTGTATGATTTGGTTTAATTTGTAGGTTTTGTTGGGAAGATTATAAAAAGCATTATCGGACCCAAATTGGCTGCGTGCCATGAACGACGAATTTAGTGCATTACAGATTAATAACACATGGGAGTTAGTTCCTAGACCGTTACATAATCCTGTCATTCGATCCATGTGGCTTTTTCGCCACAAGTATAAATCAGATGGTACATTGGATCGTTATAAAGCTCGTCTTGTGTGCAATGGCAAGTCTCAAACTCCGGGTATTGATTGCATGGAGACATTTAGTCTAGTTGTAAAACCGGCAACCATTCGTACCGTATTATCATTGGCAATGTCCAAGTCATGGCCGGTTCATCAAGTTGACATTAAAAATGCCTTTTTACACTGGAACCTTCAAGAAACAGTTTACATGTTTCAACCGTCGGGGTTTGTCAACCCCCAATTTCCAAATCACGTGTGTCGATTACAAAAGTCCCTTTATGGATTGAAACAAGCACCGCGAGCATGGTTCCATCGGTTCTCAACATTCATCACTTCATTAGGCTTTCGAGGTAGCAATTGTGATACATCTCTATTTGTCAACAGAAATGGGCCTCAATTAGCTTATCTCTTGTTATATGTGGATGATATTGTATTGACCGTCAACCACCCGGATCTGTTACAACACATCATCTCTCGGCTTTCCAAGGAGTTTGCCCGGATGGACTTGGGTGGACTTCATCACTTTCTTGGAATCACAGTCACTCGTGACCATCAATCTTTAGTCCTTAGTCAAGCCCAATATGCTCGTAACATCCTTCATTGTGCAAACATGACCACGTACAAACCTTGTCATACTCCGGTTGATACAGCGCCTAAACTCAGCGCTACCGCAGGAGAACCGTTAAGTGACGACACACTATATCGTAGCTTGGCCAGTGCCCTTCAATATCTCACCATTACCCGACCGGATCTGTCACACCCCAACCTTGACGGCGGAAACATCGAGGTGTGAGGGTTAAGATTGTTCACAGCCACATAACGCTATGTTAAAGTATAAAATGCCATTAATCGATTGTCTCAAACACCACATACATCAATGTCTCAAAATAAATCAAATGAAAACAAGAATTCAATTGTCTTTATTAAGCCTAGGTCCATGTTCTAGGTTAAGCATTTCTTCAATCATCGCTAAGCTTGCACATTACCTGAAACATGTTGAAAATAAAGTCAACTAACTAGTTGGTGAATTCTCATGGTTTTAAATACAATAAGTATACAAAATGTGGCAATTCTAGTCAATGGTCACAAGATAGCAAGTATATAGAACATGCATAGTTACAATCAAGCCTCGACTGAATAATATGAATAAGCATGATTAGCTAAGTGTATTTGGTTCCCTAGTGCACAAGCATACGGCTCCTAGGAGTCGGCAATACATCGACTTTAGCACCAAATAGGCTTGTCAGGCCCAAAGATCTAAGACTTCGCTAGGCTAGCAATAGTTAATGATTGCACACGTATGTCACATCTCATATAATACTTAACATATCCAAACAACCACGACTATGTAAAGAATTGCACGTGTGTAATAAGTATCAAAGCGTGTATGTGTAAGTGATGTGTGCTAGACTATCTAAATAAAACTAACAGAAATTTATTCTAAACTAGACACTGAAAAGCTTTAAATTTATAAAACTAAGACTAAGACTCGATCCTAAGCAACACAACCGGCAGTGTACCGGTCAATTGCAGAATAGCTTTAAAGTCCGAGTTATCGAACCCAAAGATTTCTGTATGGAAAACGTAAAGTAAACTTACCTAAGACTCGACTAAAAATACTAAATGAAAGTAAATGGGGGGTTTGTTTTAAATTACTTTAAAAGAACTAAGACTGGACAGAAAACAAGGAATTGACTAGATTTAAATCAGGAGAAGAAAACACTACCTAGGCAAGAATCCTATACATGTTTTGGCTTTTCTTCTAACGGTTTTGGAAATACTTGTGTAACCGGGATCTGAAGATACAAACTTAAAAGGGACCTAGAGAAACCTCGACACTTTCAAGGGAAGCAACTAGATTGACCTAATAAGCCGATAAAACACCGTTAATGGATTCCCCTCACAGGTTCTCCAACTATGCTAACAAGGCACCCGAAAGACACTCTACCTCACGGCGCAAGTGACTCAATACCCTAAGACAGACACTCTACTTCACAGCGCGAGCGGTCCTAAGGCAAGGGGATAGATATCGGGTGACTGATCAGATTCGGTAAACAAGATGTGAAGGGTAAACTAGACAGAACTCCTCACAGAGACTCTAACCTAGCAATCGCAACACACTAGACAAACCGATAACCTAATCAACTTCACAGTATTAAGATTAGTTGCATATTTAGTTAGTCAATTTCAAGACAAATCATTCCAATGACTCACTACGTCTAGCAAATCATCCAAAATCGCAAACATATAGTAAATGATCTAGCATGTACCTATTCTATGACAGACAATCACCAAGGAACACGTGGAATGATAAATCACTACTCAAAACTGATCTAAACACACGTCCACAACTGATCATTCAAACCAATATCTTCTCATTAGCAATTAAACACAATCATTGTTCCAAAAACCGATAAAATTCATAATCAAACATGCATATTCATCAAAACCTAGGTAGCTACAGAAGTTTACCCAAGAACCATATCAAAACAGTAGCTAAAGTTCATAAACAACTCAGTAAACATGATTCAAAAGCAAGAGTAAACAAGAAGAAGATGAAACCGATGAATAACACCCTTGAATCTTCAATCCTCTTGCTCAATCCTTGTTCCTTGATGCTTCCAATTGCTTGTTCTCTGCTTGGGATCTCCAAAATCGTCTCCTTTTTCGTCTGGAAGTCGCCTTCTGCCGTCCCCCCCATTAGGTTTTTTATAAAACCTTAAATAATGATCTAGGGCAAAATTTCTCGGTTTAGCAATCTTAGCGCGTCGCCAAAATAACCACCAAAATCTTCGCTACGCGCTAAAAACAAAATAGTCGATTTCTGACGCGGGAATCTTGGCGCGTCTCTCAGATCCTGTCATCATCTTGGCGACGCGCCAAGATAAGGATTTTCAGAAATCTCCCATTTGACCAAGCTTCTTCCGTTCCTTAGCTCGCATGCTTGTTTATTCTTCAAAAATCAACCATTTACGCTCCTTGAATCACAAATACCTGCAAATACACAAATACGTAAATAGAAACCGAAAACTAATAAAAACGGAAAATAAAGACTAAAAATATATATAGAAATCGCATGAAAAACATATGTGTTTTGCAACACATCAGTAAGTTTGTATAAGCAACATGTTTCACCCCGAAAGATGTGAAATAATCATAAAGCGGGGCATAAGAACTCATATGTTTAATAAAGGAGACTTGTAGATGTAATAAGAATAACCACGAATAAGATTTCCAACACAAACGTCACAACGCACCTAAACGAAATAAAGTAGCGCGTTATAATTTGTTTGATGATTAATTGTAGGTCTAATATGATTTAATAATTATTCGTATTTATTACATGTTAATAACGTGATCGGTTTAATGGAACGAATGGATTATACTCGGTTTAATCGATTGTTAGCGCGTAAGAGAATTAATAAATAAAACTTGATTAACTTGTACGTTAAACCGGTTTATAAGGACGGTATATAATAGTGATTTAGCTATTATAAGGAACTATATAAATATATATATATTTATAGGTATAAGTAATTAAACAATTTAATTGTTTGAATATATACATATAAATATATATACTAAACAATTATGATATTGTGTATAATAATCAATATAAATGATTTAGCTATTAAAAGAACTATGTATAAATATATATATATGTATATAAGTAACTAAACAATTAAATTGTTTGAATATATATATATAACTACATATACTAAACAATTATAACATTGTATAATCATAATAAGTGATTTAATTACTAAAAGAAATATATATAAATATATATATATAGGTATAAGTAACTTAAATAATTTAATTATTTAAAAATATAAATTTACATATTCAAGTATTATATTTACTCATTTCTTTTGTATTTTTAAAGATACAAAAATGTATTTATAAATACAAAAGTAATTTATAAAAATTTAATTTAGTCATATAATTAATTAAACAAAAGAAAGAAAATAATCTGCATTTTATAAAATTAATTTTAGAAATTTTCAGAATTTAAAAAGGTTTAATAATTAAAAAAGAAATAACGAAAAGAAGAAAAAAAAATCAGAAAATAAAAAGAAAAGGGAGAAGGGGTTGCCCGGGGTCGAACCCGGGGCTCCCTTGTGGACGGGGGATGCAGGAACCAGTGAACCAGGGCCAATGCCTTGGTTTCACTTTGGTTTGCTTTGCTTTTAAGCTTTGTTCCCCGGTTTCCCCTAATTTCGAATGAACCCTGGGTTCAACAGGATCAAAATTGGCCCTCGATTCGGTGTTAATCACCTAAATCGTCATAGGGCTTTTGATCCTTGATCAAAAACGAATAGAAAACAGGTTTCAATTACCTGTTTTGATGAGATAAAAGGTGATTTCGAGTTCGGTTTTGTTTCGGGTGTTCTTGGGTTTGGGGCTTCGCGATTGCGAAGTGTTCTTGTGCAATTGAGTGATCAGCGAGTTGGGGAACTTCAAAACGAATCCGAAACCTTCAATATATAGCTTCGGTTACACGGTTTGGAGCTCAACATTTTCGGTTTGAATCCGCGTTTGAAAAATTACCATAGTTAATATATTCGCACAGTTAATTGGCAATTCAAATTGATTATTGATTGGTAAAGCCGCGTACTATGATTAAGGGTGATTAATTTGATTGAAATGCAGATTTAGGCAAGGTTTGATTGCGGTGATTGACTCGGTTGGTTCGAGGTTCGATTTGGAAAGGTTAAACGCGTGATTAACACCAATTGAATTGGGGTTCGGGTTCGAATCATGGGGCCGAGGGGTTTGGGCGGTTTGATTGAAAGAAAAACCACAAAATCGAAAGTTTTGAAGCCTTGCCGAAGCTCGCCGGCCGGTGGCCGGAAAATCGGGGAGAGAGAAAGCTGTTTGGTTTTTGAATATTTACCAAATGGCCCCTCGACTTCAGATTATTATTATTTCATGTGGAAAACTTCTTTTTAAGTTTTGAAATTGACAAAAATACCCCCTGGACTTTAAATTCTAAGTTTTATTATTATTATTATTATTATTATATTATTATTATTATTATTATTATTATTATTATTATTATTATTGTTAATATTATTATTATTATTATTATTATTATCTATTATTATTATTGTTATTATATATTTATTTATTTATTTTTTTTATGTATATATATATAAAAATTTACTAATGATGCTATAAAAATGGCATAAATAAACCGAACAAAAATACAGGATGTTACAGTCTCCCCAACTTAAAAGAATTTCGTCCCGAAATTAAGAATCAAAAAGGGTTACAAGAATAAGTAAGGGTAAGTCTTCTTCATATGTTCTTCACGCTCCCAAGTGAATTCCGCTCCTCGTTTGTTCTCTCATCGAACCTTTACGATTGGGGTCGTAGAGGTCCTAGTCTTCTTCATAATGTGATCCATGATTTCGACGAGTTTTTCAACGAAGTGTAGTGACTCGTCGATCTGAATGTCTTCCAATGGCACATGCAAATTATCGTCGGCCAGACACTTCCTCAGATTCGAGACGTGGAAGACAGGGTGAATTCCACTAAGGTCGGAGGGTAGTTCTAGTTTGTAGGCCACTTTCCCGATTCTTTTCTGAACCTTGAAAGGCCCTACAAACCTTGGAGCTAACTTGCCCTTCCTTCCAAGCGAACCACACCCTTCCACGGTGAGACCTTGAGAAGGACCATCTCCCCAACTTGGAATTCCAGTGGCTTGCGACGTTTATCAGCGTAGCTTTTCTGTCGACTCCTTGCCACTTCCAGGTTCTTGCGGATGATAGCGACTTTATCGGTCGTCTCTTGTATGAGCTCGGGACCGGTAATAAGATTCTCGCCAACGTCGGTCGAGCAGATTGGTGAACGACACTTACGACCGTAAAGTGCTTCGAACGGTGCCATTTGGATGCTTGAGTGGTAACTGTTGTTGTAGGAGAATTCTGCGAGCGGTAGGTGCGTATCCCAGTCGCCCCCAAAATCAAGGACACAGAGACGTAACAGGTCTTCCAGGGTTTGGATCGTCCGCTCGGTTTGCCCATCGGTTTGGGGATGGTAAGCCGTGCTTAAATCCAATTGTGTACCCAGAAGTTCTTGCATAGTAGACCAAAAGTGAGAAGTGAATAGAGCGTCTCGGTCGGATATAATGTGAAGAGGCACACCATGACGGCTTACGATCTCGTCGATGTAAATCCGGGCTAACCTTGACGTCTTATATGTGTCGCGTATGGGTATGAAATGTGCCGACTTAGTCAATCGGTCGACGATTACCCATATGCTATCGTGCCCGCGAGATGTCCGAGGTAACTTGGTTATGAAGTCCATGGATATATGTTCCCACTTCCACATGGGAATTTTGGGTTGTTCGAGTAATCCACTTGGACGTTGATGCTCCGCTTTAACCTTCGTGCACGTAAGGCACTTAGCAACATAGGTTGCTATGTCTCGTTTCATTCCGGGCCACCAATATTGACTCCGTAAGTCCATGTACATCTTATCGGAGCCCGGGTGGATAGAATAACGAGTCCGATGTGCTTCGTTCATGATAGAAGCCCGAAGGTTATTGCGTTTGGGAATCCAGATTCGGTTTGCGAAATACATTAACCCATTGGCTCTTGTTTCCAATTGGGCTAAGAGATTTGGCTCGAGTTCTTCCTTCATACCTCCTTCGGTTTGCACCGCTTGCTGTGCTTCTCGAATACTTGCCTCGATGTCACAATCGATCTTTAAGTTCTGCAATAACACTGTAGCATTGTTGACATCGAGTCGGACTTCAGTGTCAAACTCTCCCAATGTATCGAACCATTGGCGTCGGTCGCGAATCTCTTGAACGGAAACCATCTTTTGATGCGTCTTTCGACTCAATGCATCGGCTACGACATTTGCCTTGCCGGGATGGTAGCGGATATCACAATCGTAGTCGCTAATTAGTTCCACCCAACGACGTTGCCTCATATTGAGGTCCTTCTGATTGAAAACGTGTTGGAGGCTCTTGTGGTCCGTGTAGACTATACATTGCGTGCCGTATAGATAGTGTCTCCAGATTTTTAAAGCAAAGACCACCGCTCCGAGCTCGAGATCGTGCGTCGTATAATTTACCTCGTGAACCTTCAATTGTCTCGAGGCATATGCGATGACCTTTCCCCGTTGCATGAGAACACAACCAAGGCCTTGTTTCGACGCGTCGTAGTATACCGTGAAGTCATCATTTCCATCCGGTAGCGTCAGAATAGGGGCATTGCACAACTTGTTCTTCAATGTCTCAAACGCCTCTTCTTGCTCGGCTTTCCACTGGAAAGGCTTGTTCTTCTGAGTCAAGGACGTGAGTGGCTTTGCGATTTTTGAGAAGTTGGCAATAAATCGCCGGTAATACCCGGCTAGACCAAGAAACGATCGAACTTCCGTCGGAGTTGTGGGAGCACTCCAATTCTTTACGGCTTCAACCTTCGCAGGGTCGACGTGAATTCCTTGACTATTCACAACGTGCCCTAAGAACTGTACTTCTTCAAGCCAAAACTCATATTTCGAGAATTTCGCGTACAGTTGTTCCGTCTTCAACAGTTCGAGGATTTGACGGAGATGAAGTTCATGATCGGAGCGAGACTTGGAATAAATAAGAATGTCGTCAATGAAAACGATGACGAACTTGTCTAGGTATGGCTTGCACACCCGATTCATAAGATCCATGAAGACCGCTGGAGCATTGGTTAAGCCGAAAGGCATAACCATGAACTCGTAATGCCCATACCGAGTGCGGAATGCAGTCTTTGGGATATCGTCGTCGTGGACTCGCAGTTGGTGATAACCCGAACGCAAGTCGATTTTTGAAAAGATTGCAGCTCCTTGAAGTTGGTCGAAAAGATCGTCGATACGAGGAAGAGGATACCGGTTCTTGATGGTCAACTTGTTGAGCTCACGGTAATCGATACACATGCGGAAAGACCCATCTTTCTTCTTCACAAATAAGACAGGTGCACCCCAAGGAGAAGAACTGGGGCGGATAAACCCCTTCTCGGATAATTCCTGGAGTTGGCTAAAGAGTTCTTGCATTTCCGATGGTGCGAGTCGGTAAGGTGATTTAGCCGCGGGGCTTGCTCCCGGAATCAAGTCGATTTTAAATTCTACTTCGCGTACGGGAGGTAACCCTCTAAGATCATCGGGAAAGACCTCAGGGAATTCTCATACAACTGGAACATCTTTGAGTTCCTTCTCCTTGGCTTTGGTGTTGACTACATATGCCAAGAATGCCGGATAACTCTTACTTAGGCATTTCTGAGCCTTAGTACATGACATAAGCTTGAGACATTTGGAGGACCGTTCACCGAACACCTTCAACGTGTCCCCGGAGGGTAAGGGCATGCGAATGCACTTTTCGAAACAAATGATCTCGGCATGGTTCTTAGATAACCAATCCATGCCAATAATGACGTCGAAACTCCCGAGCTTCATAGGAATAAGGTCGATATGAAACTTATGGTCGTCCAGACACAATAGACAATCGCGGATAACCATGTCGACAGTGATGGGTTCTCCATCAGCAACTTCGACGGTGAGAGGTCTCTCTAGATTTGAGCGAGGTTTAGAAAGTGTCGGCTCGAACTCTAAGGAAACGAAACTTCTATCGGCGCCCGAATCAAATAATACGTATGCATAGGTGTCATTAATAAGAAACATACCTGTATAGGTTTTAAAGGCACTTAAGGACACAAGTAAGGAATTTTAAGAGAAATTCTATAGGGATAGGGTTGCAATTTTTACGTACCGTTCACCACCTCGTTGTTCGCCTGAGCTTGGTTCGCGTTGATGTTGAAAGCACGTCCACGAGCTTGTGGAACATTGCCCACAAGACGAGGGCACTGGGGTCGGTAGTGACCTGGTTCTCCACAGTTGTAGCAGACCCGATTTGGTTCCGTCACTGCGTTTCCCAATGCTCGGCGACACGTTGCCACAAGGTGCCCGTACTTGCCACATAGTGTGCAGATGTGACACGGAAGGTTTCCCGGATGATGGTACCTACACGTGTTGCACATAGGTAGAGGGCCTGCATAAGCCCTTGCCACGGGCACTTGTGCGGCCGGTGTAGCCCCGGTAGTACACTGTCTTTGGGGCGGTTTAGGAGCAGCCACGGCGTAGTTCCGTGCCGGTACAAACTTCCGTTTCTTGTTATCAGGCTTGACCTCCTTAACCTCCTCGGGGGTCGTCTTATCAGTCTTCTTGGCACCCTTTGCGGACATAGTGCCCGCTCGGATGTGGTTCTCCGTCAGCTGTGCCGTGATAGTGATGGCTTCTTCCAAAGTTGCGGGTCGGCTACCCACAACGGTATCCTGAATCTGAGGCGGTACACCCTTATCAAATTTTTCCACGTTTCGGGAAACAGTATCCACCATGCGTGGCAACAGTATGCTTAGTTCATGATGATGGGTAGAATATGCCAGATGGTTCTCGCCATCCTGTTTCAAATTCCAGAATTCCTCCTCCAGTTTCTGGATTTCACTCCTCGGGCAAAACTTGGCTATGGCTATGTTTTTGAATTCCTCCCAAGTTAAAGCCAAGATTGCATCGGGGCCTCGGTTCCTCTTTTCACTGTTCCACCATGTTATGGCCCGTTGCTGCAGCATACTGGTGGCATACCTTACTTTGAGTGCTTCGGGGCACTCACAGTTGACGAAGGTGTTCTCCGTTCCCTCAAACCACTCTAAGAGACCGGTGGCACCTTCCTTGCCACTATAATTGGGAGGCTTGCATGAACTAAAATGCTTGAAGGTGCAAGACTGGTTGTTACGCCGTTGGTTTGCACTATTTTCCCCTTGACCGTTGCTATTGTTCGTGACGTTTGCGATCATAGTGCTGCTGAGTTCAGCCACCATGGTCGGGATGACCGCAGCCATTTGCCGGGCAATCATGGCAGCAAGCTTACGGCCGGATCTTCCTCGGTTTCCGTGATAACGAGACATGCTGGAAAAATACAAATTGGGTTAGGATCGGTTAAAGGATAATATGGGTGGGCAATTAAGGTAAGAATCATGAATTATACGGAATGATTCTATTTGGTGACGCCTCACCATTTGGAAACGTTGACACGTCAAGATGAATTGACCCATTCACCTCAGAAACTCGTGTATGTTGGTCATAGTTTATCACTCATCCCGGAAATCCCCAGGTAGCGTAACGGTTCCCTCAATGAGATTTATACGAATACGCTTGCCTTAGCCCGAGGGCCTTTTGCCAGAAAATCCAGAATACAGGTGTCTATGTACCACACTAGTTCTTTGGTTTATGAAATCAAAAATCTTGATGGGGTATTTACAAGATTAGACCTAAAGTCTAAAGAATTCCTATCAATAGATTCTACTTGGAGACGAGAATAAGTTTAAGAAATAGTAACTGTCGGGGAGAGTTAACGTTTAAGATAAGTCTAGGGGAGACGGGTAACAATATGTAATCATGTAGAAAGGCACCTATGCTAAGGCATCACATTGCACATAATAGGGCATAGCGTTAGGCAGCATGCAAACAATAAGTATGTATTCATAAGAATACTATTCTATAAGGATCATGCATAAACTATAGCCTAGGTCACCATTTCTAATAACCTAAATCCCTATAGTAACCTGGCTCTGATACCAATCTGTCACACCCCAACCTTGACGGCGGAAACATCGAGGTGTGAGGGTTAAGATTGTTCACAGCCACATAACGCTATGTTAAAGTATAAAATGCCATTAATCGATTGTCTCAAACACCACATACATCAATGTCTCAAAATAAATCAAATGAAAACAAGAATTCAATTGTCTTTATTAAGCCTAGGTCCATGTTCTAGGTTTAAGCATTTCTTCAATCATCGCTAAGCTTGCACATTACCTGAAACATGTTGAAAATAAAGTCAACTAACTAGTTGGTGAATTCTCATGGTTTTAAATACAATAAGTATACAAAATGTGGCAATTCTAGTCAATGGTCACAAGATAGCAAGTATATAGAACATGCATAGTTACAATCAAGCCTCGACTGAATAATATGAATAAGCATGATTAGCTAAGTGTATTTGGTTCCCTAGTGCACAAGCATACGGCTCCTAGGAGTCGGCAATACATCCACTTTAGCACCAAATAGGCTTGTCAGGCCCAAAGATCTAAGACTTCGCTAGGCTAGCAATAGTTAATGATTGCACACGTATGTCACATCTCATATAATACTTAACATATCCAAACAACCACGACTATGTAAAGAATTGCACGTGTGTAATAAGTATCAAAGCGTGTATGTGTAAGTTTGTATAAGCAACATGTTTCACCCCGAAAGATGTGAAATAATCATAAAGCGGGGCATAAGAACTCACACGTTTAATAAAGGAGACTTGTAGATGTAATAAGAATAACCACGAATAAGATTTCCAACACAAACGTCACAACGCACCTAAACGAAATAAAGTAGCGCGTTATAATTTGTTTGATGATTAATTGTAGGTCTAATATGATTTAATAATTATTCGTATTTATTACATGTTAATAACGTGATCGGTTTAATGGAACGAATGGATTATACTCGGTTTAATCGATTGTTAGCGCGTAAGAGAATTAATAAATAAAACTTGATTAACTTGTACGTTAAACCGGTTTATAAGGATGGTATATAATAGTGATTTAGCTATTATAAGGAACTATATAAATATATATATATTTATAGGTATAAGTAATTAAACAATTTAATTGTTTGAATATATACATATAAATATATATACTAAACAATTATGATATTGTGTATAATAATCAATATAAATGATTTAGCTATTAAAAGAACTATGTATAAATATATATATATGTATATAAGTAACTAAACAATTAAATTGTTTGAATATATATATATAACTACATATACTAAACAATTATAACATTGTATAATCATAATAAGTGATTTAATTACTAAAAGAAATATATATAAATATATATATATATATGTATAAGTAACTTAAATAATTTAATTATTTAAAAATATAAATTTACATATTCAAGTATTATATTTACTCATTTCTTTTGTATTTTTAAAGATACAAAAATGTATTTATAAATACAAAAGTAATTTATAAAAATTTAATTTAGTCATATAATTAATTAAACAAAAGAAAGAAAATAATCTGCATTTTATAAAATTAATTTTAGAAATTTTTAGAATTTAAAAAGATTTAATAATTAAAAAGAAATAACGAAAAGAAGAAAAAAATCAGAAAATAAAAAGAAAAAGGGAGAAGGGGCTGCCCGGGTCGAACCCGGGGCTCCCTTGTGGACGGGGGACGCAGGAACCAGTGAACCAGGGCCAATGCCTTGGTTTCACTTTGGTTTGCTTTGCTTTTAAGCTTTGTTCCCCGGTTTCCCCTAATTTCGAATGAACCCTAGGTTCAACAGGATCAAAATTGGCCCTCGATTCGGTGTTAATCACCTAAATCGTCATAGGGCTTTTGATCCTTGATCAAAAACGAATAGAAAACAGGTTTCAATTACCTGTTTTGATGAGATAAAAGGTGATTTCGAGTTCGGTTTTGTTTCGGGTGTTCTTGGGTTTGGGGCTTCGCGATTGCGAAGTGTTCTTGTGCAATTGAGTGATCAGCGAGTTGGGGAACTTCAAAACGAATCCGAAACCTTCAATATATAGCTTCGGTTACACGGTTTGGAGCTCAACATTTTCGGTTTGAATCCGCGTTTGAAAAATTACCATAGTTAATATATTCGCACAGTTAATTGGCAATTCAAATTGATTATTGATTGGTAAAGCCGCGTACTATGATTAAGGGTGATTAATTTGATTGAAATGCAGATTTAGGCAAGGTTTGATTGCGGTGATTGACTCGGTTGGTTCGAGGTTCGATTTGGAAAGGTTAAACGCGTGATTAACACCAATTGAATTGGGGTTCGGGTTCAAATCATGGGGCCGAGGGGTTTGGGCGGTTTGATTGAAAGAAAAACCACAAAATCGAAGGTTTTGAAGCCTTGCCGGAGCTCGCCGGAGCTCGCCGGCCGGTGGCCGGAAAATCGGGGAGAGAGAAAGCTGTTTGGTTTTTGAATATTTACCAAATGGCCCCTCGACTTTAGATTATTATTATTTCATGTGGAAAACTTCTTTTTAAGTTTTGAAATTGACAAAAATACCCCCTGGACTTTAAATTCTAAGTTTTATTATTTCTATTCATATTAATCCAAATTGTCGGTGGCTACAGTGCCACCGACCTCCACACCATCACCAACAAAACCCTAATCCCAGTGGTGCTGCTCATAGATCTGCGAAGAAGTGGAAGCAGAAGAAAGTGCCCCAGAGGGAATGGGTGTCGCTAAGCTTGAGAAGATCATATCGGAAGAATACCCCGTCTCGCACACACCGATCTAAACCAACGCTACGCTTTCAAGGTACCGATTCATCTTCATCTTCATCTTCTTCTTCATAACCTCTACTTTTGTATCGTTTGGGTGTTTAGGCGGAGGAGGGTGGTGGAATCGTCGCCGTAGGGGAAAGCAAAAGATTTTAACCCAAGAATATAAACATTAAAAGAAACAAAGAAGTTGAGGTTTTTCTTTTGCAATCTCCTCACACACCCAGAAAGATTTTCTTGAAATTCTTTATAATTTCAACATTGCAAAGACGAGGAAACATGGATGGCAACTTCCCTACCATCCTCTTCAGGTATTTAAAATTTCATATATTATGCTTATTATTATTTAAATTTTCTAGGGTTTTGGAATTTGACTATATGATTCTTTGTTTTTCACCAATTTCTGCAGGTGGTAGCTGTATCTGTGTTTTTGGCTTTGGGTTTTGGTTTCTATGTGTTCTTTGCTCCTTTTGTTGGTAAAAAGATGTACCAGTATATTGTAATGGGGATCTACACTCCTCTTGTAAGTTCCCAATAATCAATACATATTTTTTGTTGCCAATTATCATAGATCTGTCTCTGTTTTGTGTTTATAGTCTGTACACTCTGATTTTGATTGTAAAGTTCATCTAATTGTATGTTATTGACTTATTGATAATGGGTTCTTTCTGATTTTGTGTTATTTGTGGATAATTCTGCTAGATTATATCTTCATTCGGGTTGTATATATGGTGTGCTGGTGCGGATCCAGCAGATCCGGGTGTTTTCAAGTCGAAAAAGTATACGAAAACACCAGTTAAGAAAATGAGTGGTAGAGTTAAGGAATCTAAGCTTGGTGGGGAGTCGACCTCATCGATACAAGATGCAAATGCTGCAAGTGTTGGAGGTAAATCTTCGATCAAGAACACGAAGAATCAAGATTCAAGAACAGAAGATAATGTGTCTGAAGCTGTAAAAAAAGAATCGAAACTGTCTTGCTTTTGGGCTTTGATTCCTTGTGCTTTAATGTGCCATTGCTCAAGTTCAAATGATGAATCTTCTGAACTTCAAACCAGCGAAGATGGCATGTTTTATTGTAGTTTGTGTGAAGTTGAGGTAAATTTTTTGCTGTAAAAAGATTTAAAGATTAAATCCCACAAGTAAAGTATCAAAATTTGTATTAGTTCTTCAATTCCAACAAATACCGTGGACAGATTGATGTAACACTTGTAATAATAAGTCAATAAGATAGAATTGAGAATTTACTAAATTGGCCTTTAAAAATTTGTATATTATTTGTTTTCTGCAGGTTTTCAAGTACAGCAAGCATTGTAGAGTCTGCGACAAATGTGTCGATCGGTTTGATCATCATTGCAGGGTATGTAAGAATAAAGAATTACGATTATATGAACACTCTCTATACATTATACAAGACATTTGACACGTTTTGTTTTGCAGTGGCTGAATAACTGTGTAGGCAAGAAGAACTACAGAAAGTTCTTTACTCTTATGATCTCCGCTCTTCTTCTTGTAAGATCAAATCTCTCTATTATAGTCATGTTGAATTTGTAGTCAGTTTTTACAAATAGTCAAACATTGACACGTGTTATTTCTGTGATTGAAAAATGTAGCTTGTACTTCAGTGGTCAACTGGGATTGTTGTGTTGATATGCTGCAACATATAGTTTTAAAAAACCATACCTTGATTGAAATCCCCAATTTGGATTTTGCAGTTTCATTGATTACATTTGATTGATTGAAATCCCCAAATTTGATTTTGTAGTTTGATTATGTGGAGGCCATTGGGGTTTTTTTTCCTGGATGATCTATTCCATGCAATTTCGAATCATCGACTGGTCCAGGTAACGCATTTGTCCTCTCTGAGCTTCAATTGCAGTTCGATATGATTTTGACGGTTGTCGGTACGGGTTAATTTTTGCCCCGCATCATGTTTTGAAAATTAGTGTTTGATGATCGAATGTTTTTTGTTAATATTAGCAATGACTTGGAATTGGACTTCAATTTTGGATATTATCTTAAGAATCAGTATCGAATTAGTTGTTATTTTTTGTGATTAGCGCCAATTGGTTGATTTTAGCGTTTATCTTGCTAAACCTTTGTAAATGGCATATGCTAATGGCTTACAAGCATGTAGTCATACAAAAGTGGTAATTTTTCTTTCTGTGTAGAATTCCTAGGTTGCTAAAATGTCTAAGTTATTTGGGGGAAAAGATCCATTTGATGACCCCTTTTTCACTGAGCCATTTGGTAGCTATGGTGGGTCGAGAAAGGAGATAACCATCGAGGAACTAGACAATGATGGTCAGGATTCGGTTCGTGATAGAGAAGTAGCAGTCAGCAAAACACCAGCTCACAAATCTCATGGTACACTGCTTGAAAGTTAACTTATATTTATCATGAGTATGAATAGCTTTATAAAGTGATTATGACAACTTGAAGAATCAGAGTCAGATAAATTGTTGACTGAGAGTGAAGATCATTAGGCACTAATGAGAAAATAAATTAAACAGTTTGAATATCATTTCCATCTACTATTAAACCATCTGCAGGTTCCAGTGGTTTTAGCTTCCGAAGAGTGGCGTATGGTGGTGTCGATGGAGTGTACTACAGTTCTTCTGTTGGGTAAAGGATTGGTAGTGATGGGGTATGATCGCTTTAAAGTTTAATCTTGTGTTTTAATTAATGTTTTCATAGAAAATGTTTCTTGGAATGTATTCGTGAATGCAATATCCATGGGTGTACAGATGGTTCTTCTGGAAATCAAAGAGGAAGATAAGACTGCAGGTCAAGCACTGCATACAATCTCCAGAGGAATACATGAAAAGGCATGCAACTTTTTCTTTAGCTTATTTGATTATAAATCCATGTAAAGATATACCTTGTAATTTCTTTTGGTGGTTCCAATATGAAATTTAAATACAACTGATCAACAACTTCTCATCTACACAAACTACTTAAAAATGAGTGTATGGTAGCAAGTTCACTTAAATTGGAAAACTAATCATGCAATTTATTTTAATTCCTGTGAAGGGTCATACCAGGCCTTCAACATTTGAGGTAGATTCTAATACAAATCCATACCAACAACCTAACAACTTATGGTCACACAACGCCTTATTAGAACAGGTTAGTCCTAGAATAACATCTTCCTAAATTATATATTCACCATAACTACCTAATACAAAGACAATTTTGGTGGTTCTTCTGGTTATTTAGATTGGTAAATACCATGGTTTGATGGTTATCTTATTCATTGATCAGCTGTTTCATATTTTTTTTAGTTTTGGCAAGGAAAATATATATAGAAGCAATCGTGAAACAGGCTACAGATAGTAAATACCTGGATATTTGGAATAACCAGAAGCTGAGCTCTGAACTGGATTTGAAGCGTAGACATATATTAGAGCTAAATCAGGTTTCTAGATATTTTTACTGATTATTTGGTTCAATTCGAATGAGACGTACACGTACCATAATAACAGTTTTGAATACCAGAACTTGACAACCCAGCTAATAGAACTTGAAAGGCATTTAAACACCCTTGAGCTTCAAAGATTTGGTGATAAAACGGATACCCAAATGATCCGTAAATCGTCCCTTACGAAACATAATCAACCAAGGTATGAGTTTTCATGTTAGGACATTTATATTAATCTATTAATGAAGTTTGACAATAATGTAAAGTATGCTGTTTTGCAGGCACATTCAGTCTGGGCTTTGTATTTTTTTTGCTACAAAGTAAGATTGCAGCTTCATTTTGTAAGGAATCGTTGTGTATCGGTTTGAACTGCACGTTTCATTTTGTCGCTAACTAGCAGCCATGATTCATCGGTTATCATTAAGAGTACGTGCCCGACTGGACATATATAGGTCTGGATGCCAGGTAAAATTACAAAATGTCGTAAGCTAGCCCAACCCGCACTTCGAACCCGCGGCGAAGCGCGGGATAAATTCCTAGTTATTATTATTTATATTTATATTATTATTATTATTATTATTATTATTATTATTATTATTATTATTATTATTTATTATTATTATTATTATTGTTAATATTATTATTATTATTATCTATTATTATTATTGTTATTATATATTTATTTTTATTTTATATATATATATATATATATATATTTACTAATGATGCTATAAAAATGGCATAAATAAACCGAACAAAAATACAGGATGTTACAGGATCTCTCATATGCGGTTTAACAGATTTGCTTATTCATGCACGCTCCAAGAGAACCTCACTTTGTCTTCATGAAACGAGTGTTACGGTATGTTCACGATACAATTAACCATGGTCTTTGCCTTTCAGCGTCTCCCTCTCAATCCCTCGTCGCTTACTCCGACGCGGATTGGGGGGGTTGTCCGGATACGAGACGATCTACCTCCGGATATTGTATTTTTTAGGAGACAATCTCATATCTTGGTCATCAAAACGGCAACCCACAATCTCTAGGTCTAGTGCCGAAGCCGAATACAGGGGGTGGCAAACGCAGTGGCTGAAGCAACATGGATTCGTAACTTACTCCTTGAACTTCATGTTCTGGTTTGTAAGGCGACAGTGGTATATTGTGATAATGTTTCGGCGATTTATATGTCCGGAAATCCAGTGCAGCACCAACGTACGAAACACGTGGAAATGGACGTTCATTTTGTCTATGATAAAGTTAATATTGGTCATATCAAAGTTTTTCATGTTCCATCGTCTCTTCAGTATGCAGACAATTCACCAAAGGCCTCCCTCGACATCTCTTTGAATCTTTTCGGCCCAGCTTAAACGTCTCCGAATATCGACGCTCAAACTGAGAGGGAATATTAGGAGACTATATTTATTTATAAGAGTAAATCTCGGTTTTGGTCCCTGTGTTTTGCAAATTGACTCCACTTGAGTACCAACGTTTATTTTGTCTCCATTTGAGTACCAAAGTTTAAAAAAGTTATCTGTTTCAGTCCTTTTGACTAACTGTGTTAACATTTTCTGTTAGATTTTTTAAAAAAGACCAAAATACCCCTAAGGGCTAAAAATATCACCTATCTCCACTACACACCACACACCACCACCCCTAACCTCTCAAACAAACCCCACCACCACCGGAGCCATCATCATCGGCGCCGGCCTCTCCGGCCTAGCCGCCGCCGTCCTCTCTCTCTCTCTCTCTCTCTCTTTCTAACAAGTAAAAACTCGAATCTTTCTAGATTGAGAGCCTTCCTTTGATCCAACATCTGCGACAACAACAACAACTTCTGATCTCCATCAGCAAACAATTAATCAGGTCTTCAATCCGATTATAGAAATGAGGGAAGAAGATGATCAGTCCAATTGGTTCTCAAAGTGGGAGGATGAGCTGCCGTCGCCGGAGGACCTTATGCCCTTATCTCAAACCCTAATCACCCCTGATCTCGCAATCTGCAAAAATAAAAAAGTTGTTACCACATCGAACAAGAAACCAAACCCACAGCTGACGGTTTACCAATCATACAGAGGATGAATTGAACCTCAAATCCACAGCGGACACAAACAATTTGGTTCATAGTGGAAACTTTTGATTCCACGGCGGATAAACAATTCAAACCGACAGTGGACACAGACGACTTGATACACAGCAGACAACCAAAAACACCACATAGTCGGTGTCAACAACAAATCGACCGCAATAGCTTCAAACAACACCATCCCCTGTCGATCGATCACCCACCATCGACCACAACTTATCCCCTATCGACTGAACCCCTAAAATTGACCTCAACCACCTAATCTCCAACCACAACCTAATCCCCCAAATTCGAATTCGAACCCTTGTACCACCAAATCACCTTCAACCGACCGACAACATCATCTTCGGTCGACCTTCAAACAACCTGAACCCAAATCGTCGGAGGACCTTATGCCCTTATCTCAAAGTGGACGGGTTGACCCGAGAAAACGTTGCTAGCCATCTGCAAAAATACAGGCTTTATTTGAAACGTATGCAGGGTCTTTCTTCCGGTAGCGCTGGACCCGGCAACGTCGGAGATTCCGCCACCGATCATCTGTTTGCGAGTTCTCGATGGTGGTGGCCGGATTTGGTGGTGGTTGGTGGGTTATAGGTGGTGACAGTGCGTGACGGTGGTGGATGCGATCATTGGAGGTGGTGGCGATCTGGGTGCGGACGACGGAGGCTTCGAGGAGGAGTAAGGGATGTTGTGGGAGTGGAGGCGGACGGCGGCGGCTAGGCCGGAGAGGCCGGCGCCGATGATGATGGCTCTGGTGGTGGTGGGGTTTGTTTGAAAGGTTAGGGGTGGTGGTGTGTGGTGTTTGAGAGGTTTAGAAGAAGAAGATGGTGTTTTGATTGAGGGGTATTTTAGTAAATTGACAATCACTTAACGGAAAAAAGTTAACACCGTTAGTCAAAAGGACTGAAACAGACAATTTTTTTAAACTTTGGTACTCAAGTAGAGACAAAATAAACGTTGGTACTCAAGTGGAGTCAATTTGCAAAACACAAGGACCAAAACCGAGATTTACTCTATTTATAATTAAGTTGATCTAGTTCCTATATTTAAGCATTGGTTGTTATGGCTATATATGTATCATGATTCTCTCTCAATGAATTCAATCAATCAATTTATGTTATTTTACACAAAGCACTTCAATCAAGATTGAACACTAAATGACACAATCAACATGTTTGTATGCGAAGCACATAAATTTATCAACAATTATCTTATAACATGTGTATGTGACACGTATTTGTTAGAATGATTATTAGCCCAAGTGGTTAAGGTGAAGTACCAAAGACATATAAACATGACGGGAAAGGTCTTGTATTCAAGTCTTACTCTGAGCAAAAATACTATAGGGTTGAGACACTAGGTTTTTCTCTTGAGGGAATTGGGGGTGCGATCTCGACTAGAAAACTGATAGGCGGACCAGATTAAGATAACACCTATCATCCGAACCAGAGTCGTACGTTTATCGTTAAAAAAAATTATTTGTTAGAGTTTATTATAATACTATAAAAACATCATGAGTTATTATGTACATTTACCACATAAAGAATCATTATTTTTTTTCTTTTATTTGAACTTCGAAACATAAAATTATATTATTTTTATCTTCTGTTTTTTCTTTCTTCTTAGTTCTGTTTTTTTCTTTGGTTTGTTAAACCCAGAAACCCCATAGAGATGGCGGTGCTCCTCATGAAATGCAATTTCTACTGTACACCAGGTGATCATGTTGTCTTTTACTTTGCATGTTTTGTTTGTGTAAAAATGTTTGTTACTCATCTACTTTGATGGATTGCATCAAAGTAACGATTTGCGAGTAGAATTTATACGTTGAAAAATAGAGTAAATTAATTACACGGATCGTCCCTGAGATTTGTTAAAATTTCACCTTGACTGGCTGCAAAATAGAGTAATTAACGGCCGTTAGACCCAGAGACGAAACGTGTTATTTTTTTTCAAACCTGTAAATTTTCAATCCAAGGGATGAAATATAAAATTTGATCAAAGCTCAGGGACGGTCCGTGTAATTTACTCTTGAAAAATATTATTATTCTCTTCAATTTTATGTAGTATTTCTTTTTTTCTTTTTTCCTTATCCTCGTTGAGACAGTGAGATTTATAATTGATACATTTTTGTTTACTCTGTTCAAATCACATGTTTGACTGCGTCAACTTTTAATTAGTGGGCCTCTAGGACTAGCAGTCAAGCTTTCCACATCTTACAAACAACGAATTCTCACCAATACATAAATATATAGAGAGTTGGTCAAGATGAATAATTGATATAAAATTATAAATAAGCAATATATAACGTATTAGAAGACTTTTAGCTCACTAAATTTATATATTTAGATTTACATTACTTTTACATATTAGAATAAATATAAATAATAAACTTATAAATTTAAGTTATATGTATATGTTAAATCATAAATTCATAATATATGCATCGTAACATGAGTGCATTCATACACAATCCATTATAAATAGAAAGTCATGATAACTATATATTAGATTTGTACATAATACTAAGAGGAAAATAAGAGCTATGTAGCTAGTGGTTACATAGCCAGCTTAGTAACATATCTAAAACATGTAAAATCGGTTGTGCAATTCTCACAATTAAGGTATTAGGAGCACAACACAATACTAATTCTACAAAAATATCTGAAAAACCCGAAAATATCCTAAAATTTTAAATAATATATGTTATTTAATAACTTTTTAAAAAAATATTTCGGATTATTCGATTATCCGAATATCCAAAATTCTTAAAAACACTATTTGAAACCAAAATTTTGGATATCTGAAATTTTGGATATTTCGGATTCAGATTTTCGGATATGTTGGATTCGGATTCGGATACGCATATTTTTTAATACCACTGGCCCCTGGGTACAACCTAAACTACCCAACTTATTCTTTTATTTGTAAATTTTAATTAAAAATATATTTAAAAGCACAATAAATACCATTTTATTAATTAAAAAATAAAAAAACAAATTACATAAAAAAGTTTAAAAAAAAATAAAAAACTATAATTTTCACTAAAAGTTATGGTTGCAAAAGTTGCTAGCGCGCTGCCAGGTCGGTCAACTGGGGAGCTGTGAGTACTCGGCATAGGCGGGGAGTACTCAGATATGGTAAATTATAAAGAAAATATTTTTTTTAGAAATTATATATATGTAAAATATAGTATGTTTACAAATATTTATAACATAATACGTGAAAATCAATATATATTAAAAGATATCTTCAATTACTATACTATAGTATTCTAAAATATGATATTTATTTTTTTGATATGTATACACATAGTAATCACTTAATACTCATTTTTCAAAGTAAATTATTGAAATACAACAAAAATACAACAAGAATCGGTGAAAAATAGCAAAAATCGATGAAAAATAGCAAAAATCCGAGTTGGACTGATTCCGAGTAAGGTTGACTGAGTTGAAGAAAAACGGCCCATCACACTTTCGTGTTCCGAGTACTCGGCCGCCTAAGTCGAGTTTTACAACACTGCTAAAAGTACATAAATACTATTTTTATTCGACCTTAACTTATAATGTGACAATATCGGTGAGAAATTGAATACTTCTTCAAACATCCTTTCTTAAGGGTGTTCAAATTCTGATATCCGAAAATTTCGAATAGTGGATTTCACTATCCGAATCTGAATTCGAAATTTTGGATATTCGAATTTCGGATTTTCGGATATTTCGGATTCGGCTTCAGATTCGGATATTTTTTAACACCCCTACCCTTTCTTAACCCGAACTCATCTAATGTTTTCGGGTGGAAGAAGTAATTTACGATTCATACAGTTGCGAAAAAATTGTATGAGAAAAATGAGTTTGTAGAGTAGAAGACATGAGAGTATAAATTTGGTATACTTGATGTAAAAATGAAATAAAAAAGAGTTTATATATATTGAGTATTTTTTATAAATCTTAAACAGTTTTTTGACCGTTACATAACAATAAAAAAGGGGGAAAACACGGGTTGTAGCTGCCAGGTTTAAAACCAGATTTGACTAACGGAATGGCCGGTGGTGATGTTGCCGATCAAACCAAAGTGCCCGAGGCTCCTTGCGGTGGGTGTCCTGATTAACATTATTATTTGAGACTAGTTATGTATCCCATGAACATTACCCACCATGCAACGATCCAATAAAGTACACTTTCAAAGTAAGAATGATGATGTCAAATAACAGCCTTTGATGTGTCTAGTCAACTGTTGACAAGAGCTTAATCTTACACCAACTTTTGTATTTAATAAGGGTTCTGCTGGTAACACCGCGGATGTTTTGGTGGAGAAACCGGACCTAACCGTCACGGTTAGGTCTAACTGTGAGAGTTTGAAGCCTAAAGGTTACGGTTTGGCCAAACCGTGACACTTTGAGATATTTTTTTGAATCAAAAGATCACGGTTTGGTCAAACCGTGACATTTTAAGATATTTTTTTGAATCTGATTTCATCTTGATTTAATTTGGCTCAAAAAAAATTTCTAAAAATAAAAACATCTGATAATAATAATAATTATAATATTTTTATACTAAAAACTAAACATATAATTATATTGTGTAAAAAAAATAAAACGTCACGCATACATACGTGTACAAACCGTGACGTTTTAAAGCTACCCTAAACCATCATTAAACCGATTACGATCATCTATATAATAATAATAATAATAACCGTAATGTCATAAAAACCGTGACGTTTTAATATATAAAGTCGTAACGTCATAAAAATATTAACTCGTAATGTGATAAAATAAAAACACAATCGATGTTTATAATAATGTCAATATTCGTTTTTATGGTTTTCGACGGGACTAAGCGTAACGGCAATATTCGTTTTTATCGTTTTTATGATAAAATAAACACAAAACACAAACTCTTAATTATATCACGATTAGGTTCAACCGTGTGATAAAATAAAAATAAACACAAAATAGGTATGATTAAAAAAATTAATATTATACCCAATATGTCACGGTTTGACCAAATCGTGACATATACACCACCAAAACCATAAAACTCACTCTCAATAATTAACCCAAACCCGAGGTACAGAACATTCTCTGAAGCCCAATATGTCACGGTTTGGCCAAACCGTGACATTTAGGCTTCAAACAATCACGGTTAGTCCAAACCGTGACGGTTTGAATCGGTTTTTCTCCAAATTATCTACGGCGCGCCTAAAATTTCCGTTTAATAAAATAATTGAGTCACTAGGATATTAGAGATTGCACTTTAGGAAATATAAGCCACGTGGTGCTTGACATATGTGGTAATTAAGATTAATCAAAGTTGAAACACATGCATGTGCTAAGGGATGCACAAATAGACAGAATAAAGAATCTTGAAGCTAATATCTTGTGCCAAAACTTGTACCAAAGTAGTCGTGACCTTAGCATTATCAGTTCACTCATCCCGTTTATTTAAGCTAAGAGCTCATCTTTAAATTCTTGTATTTATATGTATACTTTTTATAAATATAGTTTAAGAAACACAAGTTTTATAAATATTATACAGATGGTTTATAATTTCTAACTTGTAATATTTATATTAGAATAATATATAAAAATTGATCCTTATTACTTTTGAATTAAATAACATCTTAATAAAAATTTGTTTATGACTACGAATTTCAGACATTTGGATAATGATAATGCTAAACGTACAATAATCTTGCTACCCTAATAAAAAGTTAACTAAAAAGACACGTGTTAGTATCACATTCTTTCTTATCAAATTTTTATCATTTCTCTCTCCTATTAAATAATCATATTAAATACTAATGATATTATTTAATATTTTTTAATTTAAAATAATTTTTTAATAAATTAAGAACAAGTTCTTTTTTTATTAGTGTCATTTCTAAAGAAAGAATTTTTTATAAAATAAAAGGTAATAAAACTTCAAACTTTCTTCAAATAAGAAATATTTAAAATTGATGTTTTTAAAAAGTAATTTTTTGTTAAAAAAATTAAAATTGATAGTTGTAATAAGAAAGTTTTTGAAAATAAACTTTTTTTAAAATGTTTGTTTTTAAACAAAATTTTTATTCTATTTATAACTACTTTAGATACTCGTGTGTCACACATGTTGAAATAAAGAATTATATAATAGATTATATATATGAATAATCTAATAGATGTTATGTATAACATATTAATAAAATTAGACAAAATTACAGAAAACGTCCTTTAGTTTTATAGAAAATTGTAGGTGTCATCATTTATGTTCAAAAAGTACTCTAATCATCTTTTATGTATACCTTTTATAATAGATTTCGTCATTCAACCTAAAGGGCGTTAAGTTTTGCCGTTAAGTCAAAGGCATTTTAGTCTTTCTACCCCTTAAAGGACTATTTATTCTAAACTTAATGATAGGATGTTTTTTGTATTAGCCTTTTCTTTAAATTTATTATATCTTTTTGATATAGATTGTTTGACATAGTTGGCGGCGGCGCGGGTGGCCGGTGGTTAGCGGCAACGACGGTGGCTTGTGGTTGTTGGTAGTCTGTGGTGGTGGTGGTTGCCAATGACGAACGATTTTTGTGATCGGTGGTGGTTGTTGTGATGGGTGAGTGAGGGATGTTGGTAACTAATGATAGAAGAAGGGATGTAATGAAAAAAAAAGTGGGGGTAGATTAGGGCTGTTCAAACCGCTCGACGCTCGACGATCGCTCGACGTTCGTTCGGAATTTGCTCGAAAAATGTTCGTTCGAATTTTTGCTCGGTTGTAAACGAGCCGATCGGATCGGATCAGTTTGTAAACGAGCCAAGCACGAGCAAAGATCCGCTCGGTTCGGTTCGGTTTGAATTAATATGTATATATAGTTTATACGTTGCACTCTAGTAGATTTGGCTCATATAAAAATACATAATTATATTTATACATACTTAATCAATCAACCTAGTAAAAAATTCTATATTAAACATAACAGTGAAATCCTAAACCGTTAAAAGATATTTTTTGATCATCTTTCGCTTTCACCATTATCGTTATCTACGCTATCCGTATTATTTGCTACAGCCTTAACTTCATCGTCACCCACAACATACTCTCATCCATGAAAATATTATGTAATGAAATGTGGCTGATTTTTAGGTCATAATTAAATCTTATTCAATGCGGTATAAATCGTATGACACATAAGATAGTTGGGTCGTATAAATTGTTCGCTGCTCGTTTGGGCCCGCTCGACGTTCGCTCGAAAATTTAACGCTCGAAAAATGCTCGTTCGATTTTTGTTTGGTTGTAAACGAGTCGATCGGCTCGGTTCGGTTTCGAAACGAGCCAAGCACGAGCAAAGGTCCGCTCGGTTCGGCTCGGCTCGTGAACAACCCTAGGGTAGATGAAATAAATTTGAGGGAACAGAATCAAATATGTAATGGTTAATTGTATTACCTTTACCAACAAAAAATGTATTTATTTATTCACACTTAATGATTCATTCCATTCCGCTCTTAATTATCGCGTACCAAACGCTACCTAACAGTTCAACCATACAATTCATGTTTTGCTAGAACTTTTCTTCTTTTTTAAGTTATCGATTAACATATACACTCTTGACTCTGGACCTAATTTACTTTTAAGATCACATCTATAATCTATAAGTTTTCAAACCACGTGCTTTAAGTGTAAAATACAATAACTCTAACATCATAGATATCTGTAGAGGACTATGTTTTGGTTTGGTTTGTACACATGCATATCATCATCATCCAACCGGTGTAGTTAGGTTGTTTTTGTTGAACACCTTAAAACATATATCTTTCTTGTACACAAAACTAATTAGATCCAATTAAAGGTTTCATCAAAAAGGGTTTTGCTTGTTTTATCCCACTGCATTATTATATTAAATCTTATCAATGCTTACGAACCTCAACATTATTAATATTGACCTCATAAATAATGGATTATGATTAAAAGTTAAAACCATATCGGATGATGTATGCAATTGATGTAGTCAGAATATTATTTGACGGAACACCATGACTAAATCAATACATACTATAAATAAACACTTAGAATAAAAGTCTTCGTTTCGAAAAGTACACATCTACATCTACCTTTATTAGAGGATAGATGCAAAAAAGGATCTAAATCGAATTTGAATGAGTCCAGCCGAGTGTGAGAATAGTTTATTAAGATTAGATTATATTTTTAATTTAAGAATTAAATCTTTAACTCAGTTTGTTTTATATTTAAAACTTGAGCAAGTCTTGACGATAATGTTTCAAGCTTTTGCTAAGCGCAACTCAATTATTTTTTAGTTGATTAATCAATTAGTTTATAAACATTTATAATTAACATATATAATTATAGAAAAGAGTTTATAAAAAAACCAATAGTTATATACAAACCAAAGAAAATCATGAAAACAATCAACATAATTTATAGTTTTTATGTTTTTTTAAGTGCTAATGATATTTAAGCATATATTACATGTATGGTGAACGTAAATAAGGGAATAAAGACTGTTACGTACACGTAACACTATGTTGGATGAATAATGTTATGTATATGTAACTTATGTATGATGTATATGTAAAACTATGTTACGGTTTTTGTTTAATCTCTACCCCTATTTATATACATACACACACACACACATAGAGGGTAATGATAAAAAAAGTTTATAGATTACATGATCGATTTTTATTGATTTTCTCTAATTTTCACATAACTATACCTCCACTATGATCATATATATATATATATATATATATATATATTATATATATATATATATATATATATATATATATATATATATATATATATATATATATATATATATATATATATATATATATATATATATATATATATAGGAAGGTTCCACTACAAATATATTTTGCCTAAGAAGGCTAAGAAGAAATGAGGTTGTAACATGTGGCAAAACTAGAAAATAGGGTTAAAGGGTATTTTGGTCTATTAACCATTTAATTTAATTTCCTTTCTCCTTTTAAAAATATAGCATATTTCTTTTACACACTTTGTTTACCCACAAATCCTATAAAAAATTAACCTCAAAATACAACAAAAGACTAAATATCTCTCGTTGTCTTAAACTTCATAATTACATACCACAACTAATCGGTGATTAGAAATGATAACTTGAGCGGTGGGTATTAACGTAAATAGTGAACATTAAAATAGCAAAGAAAGTGTTATTTCTATTTTGTTTGATATTTTGACATAATACACCACAGAAACAACATGTGAGACCTTGTTGTTTTGACGTAAAACAACATAGAACATGCTACGTAAAACCGCATAAAACTGAGCTATTTAACAAAACAACACAAAACTGTGTTGTTTGACGTAAAACAACACAAAACTGTGATGCTTTTATGAAAGACAACACATTTTTGTGTTGTTTTGATAAAATCCAGCATAACTTTATGCTGTTTTACGAAATATAACACAACTTTGTGCTGTTTTACAAAATACAGCACAACTTTGTGTTGTTTTACGAAATACATCAGATTTTTGTGCTGTTTTACGAAATACAGCATATTTTTGTGTTGTTTGATGAAATCTAGCACAAAAACGTTAAAATGCATCACAATTTCATATAATTTGTGTTTTTTATAAAAAATATAGCAATACTATACTCAATTTAAAGAGGAAAAAAATGCTTTATTTTATGGTACAATTTGTTTTAAAAAATAATCTAACATAAAAAAAGATATAAACGTTTAAAAAATTAAGGGAAACTAAAAAAAATCAACAAAAGTGATTACATACCCAAAATACCCTTCCACCTTTTTTATTAACAACAATATCATCTTAGTTATTAATTAAAAAATGGAAGGCTAAGATCATTTCTTAGCCTTCTTAGGAAAAATATATTTTTTAATGAAACCTCTCTCTCTCTCTCTCTATATATATATATATATATATATATAACATTGATAGTATGATTATAAATTTACAATTTCTCAGAAAAACTCTATTAGTTTATATATAAATAACATCTTCTCTATACACTTCATTGAATATAAAAGATCAGAATCAAGTATGTATTTTTTTTCAGAAAAGCTCTAGTTTATGTTTCAATTCATTTAAATTGAAGTCAATTCAATAATTTTACAATACAAGCAATTAAGGTGGTGGGGGCATTCACATCACATTCATCTAGGGTTGTTCACGAGCCGAGCCGAACCGAGCGGATCTTTGCTCGTGCTTGGCTCGTTTCCAAACCGAACCAAGCCGATCGGCTCATTTACAACCGACCGTAAAATCGAAAGAGCATTTTTCGAGCGAGCGTCGAGCGAGCGCAAACGAGCGATAAACAATTTATACAACTCAACCATCTTGTGTGTCATACGATTTATACTGCAGCGAACAAGGTTAATGACTTAAAAATCAGTCATATTCATAACGTAATATTTTTATGGACGACAATACGTTGTGACAGACAGTGAGGCTAAGGCTATAGCCGATTAGGCGGAGAACATATTGCAGAGAATAATGACAGTGAGAGAAGGAGATGATCGACAAATTTATCTCTTAACGGTTTAGAATTTCACTTTTATGTTTAATGTAAAATTTTTTTATTAGGTTGGTTGATCAAGTATGGATAAATATAATTATATATTTGTATATAATATGTCAAATCTACTAGAGTGCTATGAATAAACTATATATACATATTAATTCAAGCCGAACCGAACCGAGCGGACCTTTGCTCGTGCTTGGCTCGTTTACAAACCGATCCGAGGCGATCGGCTCGTTTACAACCAAGCAAAAATTCGAACGAATATTTTTCGAGCAAATTCCGAACGAATGTCGAGCGAGCGTCGAGCGACAAACGGTTTGAATAGCCCTACATTCATCACACTACACACACCTACCAATCAAAACATCTCACAATCACATTATACCACACCACACTACACTACACTACACCAATTTAAAGGGGACACTCATACCATACTACACCACATTATACTCTCAACCACGAATCTGGATGATTTGACGTTTCCGTTCAAGTACGTTCTTCAACATCGGTTCAGGGACATCATTATGCGATTTTAAGGAAAATATCCATGTCTTGGTCTAACATTTCACGAAGCAACATGTCACGTTGTAAGTCGAGTAAGGACAATTTAGATTCGGTTACTTACATCCGAAGCGCTTCTCGGTTTTTTATTTCATTTCTTTTTCACGCATTGTTTTATAGTCGCTAATAGTCTCATTTAATGTTGATTTGCTCGAAGAAGACTTCCCCGTTGTTTGGCTTTGCGTCTTGGACCAGTCGGTGTGGCGTTCTCGTTGAGGTCGGGGAGGGGGCTTGAAACCGGCTCATTAGAGCTTACGTATTAGCCCGATTCCAAAGTTTTACTCATCTTTATTCTTTGAGTACCAAACTCCGGAGTATCCACCGACTCCCAGTTTACATGGTTTCTTACCACCCTCCAAGCACTAATGCTCATAAAGCTTTTTTTCTCGTAAACTTTATTGTATCGCTTAAGGCTTTTAGAACGATATCCTCATCGTTGCTTCCGCTCACCCAACAATGTTTCTATATTTTTGAAAACATAAGTTTAATTACACATAAAATAAAATAATAAATATAAAATGTAAATATATAAATGTAAAAGCAACAAATTTACCATTTGAATATATATTTTGTTAAAACAAGTCATCGTGTGGTTCATTCTTCCACATTTTGAGTTTAGTTGATCAACGGTTCGATTGGTCGAACCAATAGTTGCGTTGAAGTATCGAAACATATTCTTTCAAAACGAGTCACTTTTTTGGTGATCTCCAGTTGTAGGGTCTTCGGATACATATATCAAACCCTTTGCAAATGCATACTCTTCATTTACATTCCAATTCTTGTTAGCGGCCCCGATTATCGATTTTCCTCTCGACTTAGAATTCAGTAGGGGTGTTTCTCCGACACGGATATCTTCATCTTCGCTTTCGTAAACTTGAAGATCATCGAACGATTGGTTTTCTTCTTCATTTTCTTCGGGTTCTTCTTTTTGTACGTATTGAGATGAGTTTTGAAAGGGGTTTGTGATGTTAGTGTAGTAAGAAAATTGTGATTAGGTTTAAAACTGAATCATAGTTGGGCGGTAGATCAATGGTTGGAGGGTTTCGTACGGATTTTGAAACCAATCGATTGTATGCGGTGGTGGTTGATTGAACGCTTGGGTAGAAAATGCCGGTTCACTTGGGCCCGATTGTACCTTCGTTCTATATTTTTTTGAGGTTTGGCCTCGGGATTTTAAGGTTTTTTGGTGGGATCCAGTTTTTAAAAGTTTAATGTGAATTTATATAAGGGAAGACAAGAAATATTTGAGAATGTTATAAATTATGAGTTTGAGTTTAATATTTATAATGTAATTTTTTTTTAAATGACATTATAACTATTGGGGTGGGGTAGCTTCTCACCGTAAAAATATGACCGTTAAACGGTCAAATGTAGGGGTGTGGCACGGCAATGCAATGTAACACGGCGAGGGGGATTCACGGCGTTAGGACCGGCGGCAATGTTACCGCGCGACGCGAACACCCCACCGCCCTTAACCTTGAGAACAACTTGACTAGTTTACGTGTTTTTTTTAAACCACTAATGTACACTTAGAACAAACCCCAGGATAATCATGCAATATTTACAAACCCCAAGATATTGCAGAAAAAAGTAGAAAGTACACCTTTACGCCTGAGCAGTGACTTGCTTTTGATTTTTAACGTCTTCCCTCTTCCCCTTTTCCCCTTTGGAATTACACTCATTACTTCACCATAAACTCCTTAATTTCTCTTTTCTGCAGGTTTCATGGGTTTCCCCTCATTTCCCCCATAATTTCTCAAACAAGAATCTTTTCACTTGCTTCTTCAATACCCACAAAATCTAACTCTTTCTGCTTGCAATATCGAATTGGGTCAGTGATTTCTGCAAAAAAGTCACAATCTTTGTTGATTTGGGTAAAATGTCTGAAAGTCAGGCGAAAGTGCGGTTGGTTAGATGCCCTAAATGTGAGAATCTGTTACCTGAGGTTACTGATTATGCTGTTTATCAATGTGGTGGCTGTGGTGCTGTTCTTCGTGGTAAAGATCGTACCTTTTTACCGTTTTTGTTTGATTGCGTTTTAAGAAGGTGGATTATTGTTGAAGTGAGTAGGGTGTGGTTGATCTTGTGAAGAACATGTGGAGTTTTGAGTTCTTTTTTGTGGAAACATAAGATGATGATTGTGTTGTTTACTTGTGATTTTGGGGTCAAATTGATACGATGTTATGAGGGATTTTTTGAAAATTTTGCATTAAGTTGCTTGCTAATATCCTCATTCTTGATTTCTTCCGTGTTTTTGTTTAATTTTCTTGAAGAAACTCAAATGTGGGTCTACAAATGTATGATTTATATTATTGATGCATTAATGTTGAAATGAACTGGGTGTGCTTGATCTTGTGAGGAACATGTGAATTTTCTGAATTTTGAGTTTCTTTTTTGGTGAAAACATGAATTTAGATGATGTTTGTGTTGTTTTCTTGTGATTTGGGTTCGAATTAGTTCGATTTTATGAAGGGTTTCAGATGGGTGTTTGAAAATTAAATTGCTTGGTAATTGTAGTATTCTCATCCTGATTCTTGAGTTCTTCTGTTTTTTTGTTTGATTTTGTTGAAGAAACTCAGATGTGGGTCTATAAATGTATGATTTGTTATTGATGGGTTCATGTATGCATGTAGCAATGAATTGGGTGTATTTGATCTTGTGAAGAAGATGTGAAGTTTTGAATTTTATTTGAAAGTTTCTATAGGGTTTGGTGAAAAACATGAAATTAGATGGTGATTTTTTGTTTTCTTATGATTTGGGCTCAAATTTATGTGATTTGTGAAGAATTTTTATATGGTTTTATAATTTTTTTGCATTATATTGCTTAGTAACATCCTAATCTTGACTTCTTCTGTGTTTTTTTTGTTTTTGTAGCAGTCGAAATCAAGGTTGTTTGTGGTTTTGAATAAGTTCAAGTTGGTGTTGGGAGACTTTAATTTTTTATATTTTTTGCACATTTTGATTGTTTCATATGATATTGTATGTGATTAGGTCAATATTCTGTGTGATTCTCTGCTTCTTTATGGTTGAAGTGTTCTCCATACATATTTTTCAATCAAATTTCTATTTGCAGCAGGGGATAAACATATGGATCATCCTGGTGTATCTTCAGAGCAAGCAGGTGATGAAAGTGATGTGGTTCCAAACAAAATCCCCAAAGAATCAGTGAATCTTGATTTCTCAAACAGAAGGGTTAAGAACATGAGTTTAGGGTCTGAAAATGGAGCCAGGTCTAATGGAAGTTCTAGCACGAGACCAGAGAAAAACGACAGCAACTTTGAACATTCGAGGCCGCGAAGATCGGTTTGGGCCGCGAATTGGAGACAACGTGAGATGGATCTTCAAGAGGGTTCATCAAGCTATCATCATGCTCCTCATCATGAATATGCCGAGCTAGTTCAAACCACAAATGATCTAGAGGTTGATGATGATCGGGCCGAGCTCTTAAGGAAATTAGATGAACTCAAATATGAAATCGTACGATCGCGTAGTAAACCTCAAGAAAAAGTTCCCGTGCATCAACAAAATATTCCATCTCATATACAACATAAAAACCATCCTTTAATGGCTAGTTCGAATCAAGTTCAAGTCTTTAGCGACCCGTTTGGGTCACAAAATCATAGAAGAAATCCGATTATGCCTTTTGAGCATAACCCTTATCAACCTTATTATTCTGGGCCGTATGTTAGCAATGATATGACCGACAATCGACTGTTTCACCACCCGTCTTGTTCTTGTTTAGCTTGCTACAGTAAACACCAACAAGCTCCACCACCACCACCGCCGCTGCCTCTGCCGCCTATAGTACCACCTGTTTTGCAAAACGATCCAGTTTTCCACCACCATGATTACAACCACCGGTTCTCCAATCTTTCTATGAACTCACGTAGTTCTGAACCCCACACAAGATGGTCTAGTGAAATTCGCCGCCCTCCAAGGGGAATCTTAGCCCCGGAGTGAGGCGGTGCAGCACTGTGGCCGGTGGTTCTCCGTTTGTGGTGTGTTGTAAATGTTACGAGTTGCTTCAAGTACCCAAAAAGAATATAAAGAAAATGAGATGTGCAGCTTGTTCTGAAGTGATGTTGCTTTCTGTTGTCAACAAAAGACTTGTTCTTTCTGTTTATACAGAAACCAACAAAGATTTCGACAAATCAAGATATGATCACAAGACTCGTGGAGATGCAAAATGGGGTGGTACTGAATTTTCATCCGAGGATTGTGACAACTCCGGCAACTTTGACTTAGAGTCAATGGATAAGTTGTCTCTAAGAGGCCCAAATTTGATTTCCTACAAATCTGCTGTCTCGTACACATCAGAGGATGAATTCAAGATTAATATTATTTTAGACGATAATCCTGTTGATGCAGCGGTGAATGTTCAAAACCATCTCCACCGCCTTCGGGATCACCACTCCAAGATCATTTTGACTACTCAACAATGTATAATCGTGCAGGAAAAGGGAATGTAAGCAGAAGGTCAGAAATGGAACGGGATGAAAAGCCCGTTGATTTAGGGTCCCACGAGAGCTCCATGAAAGATGCTGCAGAGGCGAGTGAGATGGAGATTTCATCGAATGAATATTATGTCAATACGCTCACTTCTCAAGAATCTAAGGATATAAATAGGGAAACAGGTCAACAAAGAGGAAATAAATCTTTCTTTGTGGGTAAGATCAAGAAAAGCTTCAGGGAGTTCTCGAGGTCTAGTCAACATGTTGACCAGGGAAAAGTCAATGTGACGGTCAACGGGCATCCAATACCGGATCGGTTGGTCAAGAAAGCTGAAAAGCTTGCTGGACCCGTACAGCCCGGTGATTACTGGTTAGTAAACATGAAAATAACACAATGGTTGTATTCTTGAAATTTATGTAACTGTATGCATTTCTAATAATTTTGTTTTCTTTGTGATTTAGGTATGATCCAAAAGGTGGATTCTGGGGTATGATGGGTGGTCCTTGTCGGGGTATAATTCCGGTAATTTTCTTGATCATGATATGTTATGAAAATACGAAGTCTGGTTCAAACTGTTAGCAGCATAAAGTTATAGAATTGTAGTTAGTAAACGTGGTAATTTTGAGCCATTTGCTTAAAAAGGGGCCGATTTGAACTGTGCTTTATTTCAAATAGTTCAGATGGGTAAAACAAAAATAATTAGCTAAAGGGGAACTGGTCAAATGGGCCAAACACGCTAAGCTGGTTGAAAGTCGCCCAAAATGAATTTTAGCTATCACAATTTCCTAAAATCTTTTATGAGAAGTTTTGGATTTAGATTATTACTGTAATAGTGCTTATAAAATATCTTACAATAGCACAATTATTATTTACTACTCAACTCATTCTGACCCGTCTCGTTTCTATTTGTTATGTCTTGTTACAACTAATGTAGAAAATAATCGATTTGGCAGCCATTCATTGAGGAATTCAATTATCCAATGCCAGAAAAATGTGCGGATGGAAACACAAATGTTTTTGTTAATGGGCGAGAACTTCATCAAAATGATTTGGATTTGCTTGTGAGTCGGGGCCTCCCATTGGATGCAGATAGATCTTATATAATTGACATATCTGGGAAAGTGTTCGATGAGGACTCAGGTGTAGAGCTTGAAGGCCTTGGTAAACTTGCCCCGACGTAAGTTTCTGATTTTTATTATTATTCTTTTTCCTATATTAACCACCTAGTTCCATTACTGAGTATGCTATTGCTTATGTGCTTATATTGCTTATGTGATGTATGCAATATAAGCTAGTTATTTTGTTTATGGACATGCATATGCATATACAAAACTCTAGTGTGATGTATGATTATGTGATATATGCACTATAATTTTGACTGTTATCTTTGTCGAGCCGGGGTTCTCTTTGGAAATGGTCTCTCTGTCTCCCAAGATAGAGGAAAGACTGGCAACCACCTACCCTCTCAGACCCTACTCTCAGTGGGACATACTGGGTATGTTTTTTTTTTAGTTCCATTATCATCACTAAACTAGTGACATTAGTGATATGTTGTTTGGTGTATAGTTGAGGATATAGTTTAGTGCAAATTTTTTGAACCAATACGGGTTGGGTTCAGGTTGAGTTGGCAAACTTGACTCGTTTAATTATATAAGGTTGATTTGGGTTCCTTTTTCTATTCTCTAACGGGTCAAATGGGCGAACTAAAATTATTGAGTAAAAAGGAAACAAGTGAAATGGATCAAAGGCTACCCACACAACCCACATTCCATGTCTGCACACATGTTGCTCGGATCTATAGTGAAAGAGCGTTACCATTTTAAGGAGAGAAAGTATCAATCTTAGAGCGAGATATAGATATTGTGAGTGTTAGTTGTGTGTGAGAAAGCTCTATTGTTAAACACGCTTGGGTGTAAGCAATCCAGGATATGTGAGCTCCTGAGAAGCTTCCATATTGGTAACCAACTACAAATGCACGAGTTTCTTGTCGGTAGATCGGACAATATTGGTTTGTATGATGGGCCTTGTACATTCTTGTTACTGTTATAAACTAACAATCATTTGTTGTTTGTTGTATTGACAGTGTCGAGCGACAGAAGCATGGATTTGGATGAAGCCTCCGAGAACAAGAGCTGTATAACGGGCTCATGGAAACTCTACGTGCTCTCGACTGTTGCTTTAGACGTCATGTAAATTCTTCATAGGGATGAATAGGTGAGTTTTGTGTATGGACGTGTATGTTAGTTTGTAGGAATTTCATTGAAGATTTGTTGTTTTGGTTTAATATAATGTGAATTTGATGAGTATGAAGGTATTTGTATGCAAATAAAGTGCGTATTTTTGAACTGCATGGAGGTTTAAAACTTTGTTATAGTAAAACTTGGATCTTGTTCTCAGTGAAAGGTTGATATATCATATATGATGATGTTAACTTCTTTGAAAAAAAAAGAGTAAATTGCCATTTTCGTCCCTGTGGTTTGGTGAAAATTGTCACTTTCATCCAATAGTTTATTTTTTTCGCATCTGGGTCCCTGTGGTTTACAAATCTTGTCATATTCATCAGTTCGTTAACTCCATCCAACATTCTCCGTTAAATGAAGGGTATATTGGTCATTTTACATATATTTTATTTTTCTATTTTTTAACCCCATTTAATATCTCCTTTAAATAAATTGCTATTTTAGTCCCTGTGGTTTGGACATGTTTGCCAATTCAGTCCAAAAACCCACCACCTTTGCATAAAACACCATATCACCACCACCCGTGATGGAACCACTATGTAGACGTAGGGTACAAATAACCCACACAAGACCGAGTACCAGAACCCGAAAGCCCGGCCCATGCGGGCGGAACGGGTAAGCCAACAGGACATGTGCCCCGCATTTAATTACATCGGAATCACCCCAATCATAACCGATAATTCAGTAACGGTCGGAGAACATAAAAGGTAATGGATTGCCGGGGAATAATCCCTGTAAATCAGCACACGATTACAGCAGGCAAACCACTATAAATACCAGGTAAAGAGGATCGAGATCCTCATAAAAGAATACCACAAAGCTCCCTCTTAATTCTCCTATCACATATACAATTCAACCAATACTTACTCTCACGCCGGAGGGTCGTTCCAGGTATATTTCCCCCTGGAACGCCTTAACTGGTGTGTTTCATTGTGCGTAGGTGTGAAGCTTCAGAGAGCATCGGTGGATCGAAGTTCAACAAGACCGGAACCATCCAGAGTTGGATCTCGTATTTACACACCACACCACCACCACGCCGCAAAAACCACCACCACTCCACATAACCACCAAATTATCACCACTACCCTATCATAAAACCACCACACCACACTAGACGGGCACCACCACACACATTAGATATCCACCAACCACACTTAGATCTCCACCATCACGCACTAGATCACCACTACCATGTGGACCCTAGAAACCAACCGTTAATCTCAAACTTATACAAACCCCTTCAAAACGTATATGGAACCCTTGAAAACGAGTATTGTAGAGGTATTAGTAGGGTTTGATATGCATTTCGAAGTGGTATGTTACAAGTCCAATATTGATTGTCGATTTTAGGGTTTACATGATAGCGATGATCTGATGTGCGTGGTGGTGGTGGGCGCTCTGGTATGGGTGGTGGCTTTGTGATGGGGTGGTGGCGGTGGTTCGGTGGTTCTTGTGACGGGTAGTGGTGTGGTGGTTATTTTTGGACAATTAGCAAATACACTCAAACCACAGGGACTAAAATAGCAATGTATTTAAAGAGTATATTAAATTAGGTTTAAAAAAAGAAAAATAAAAAATATATGTAAAATGACCAATATACCCCTACATTTAACGGAAATTTTGGATGGAGTTAACGGACTGGATGAATATGATAAGATTTGTAAACCACAGGGACCAGATGCGAAAAAACAAACTATTGGATTAATGTGCCAATTTTCACCAAACCACAGGGACGAAAATGGTAATTTACTAAAAAAAAATTGTTTACTATTCATGATTTGGATATATATATTTAATAATTCTATATAAATTTATCTTTGGTAGAGAATAATATTAGATCCTTGCGTTGTAGCGGAGGCGTAAAACCATATCAAGTAGTATCAATAACACATCACTGTCAGTGACCTTCAATACTGAAAAAGGTCGCATTAAAAAAGATATAAAAACTAAAAAAATTAAAAGCGAACGAAAAGTAGACGTAAAAACGTTGAACCACGCAAGCGAAAAATAAAAGATCTAGAACAATAGGTACGTTGATCTAGGACCAGCTCGTGCGATGTGGCAGTTCAACGGGGGAAAAAAATCATTAAAAATGTTGAACCGCACATGCACATTACAGGTATTAACTCGCAAAATTAAAACCGAACGTAAAACGAAAAATGTTTAAATATGAAAGGTATAGGGGACCAAGTTAAAAGTTAAAAATGCCAGGGCTAAATTGTAAAATATGTAAAAGTATTGGGTTAAAATAAAAAAGTTAGAGAGTAAACAAAATGGGTACAACCCACTAAGCATATGATACAACTCATGATGCATACCAAATTGATAATTAATAATATATAAAATAGTATTAAGATCCATGCATAGTGACAAGAGTGTAACATTATGAAAACACTAATGTCGAAACATCACTGCTAACCTGCGCGTTGAAGATAAGAAAAATGAAATCTGAACATCTTGAAATATTCAAAGCTTTATATAAAAAATAAAACTGTCAAAAAAAATTTGATTGCGTTGAGAACATTGATGATATTCAGAACTTTCTATAAAAGAGAAACCGTTAGTAATATCTACGTAAGAATGTTAATAAAAATAAGCACGTCACAAAAAAACCAAACGATTAAAGTTATTTGTGTTAATAAAAATAAGCACGTACAAATTCGGATTGGATATGACGTAGAGATTCGTTTTATATGAAGTTTACATCGAAACGTAGATAAATAAGCATGCTAAAACAATATATTTTCAATATTATAAGAGATAAAAAAATGCAGAGGGTGTCAAAAAGAAAAAGAATAAATACACAAGGTAGAATTTTTATATAAATAAAGTTGAATGTTTAACTGTGACTTTTCAAGAAAGTCAAAAAAAAAAATGATGATAACCAATGTTTTCAGAATCTCAAACGGACGTTGACTCGACTGTGGTTGGGACCAGTCACCGGATGACTCATAAATATATATAGTTATTATATATAAAGTATATATATAATTATATATATAATAATAATAAGTATGATGTTATATATGATTTTATTATTATTTTATTTATATATAAAACTTATTATATTTATTATATACAACCCGTTTTTATGTTCATAACCCCCTTTTACCCAAAAAAATCAAATTCTGGTCGGAACCATTCCGGTTTCCGTTCCGACCACCGGTTCGGGGACTAACCGGACGCGCCGGTTGACAGTTCAAAAAAGAATATTACGGACCGGACCCCGGTCACTTGCCGATCCGGCGGACCGGATCGGACCAGCCGTCCGGCCGGTCCGATCGCCGTTAACATCATTGCGATCAATTAGGACCTCATAATGTTAACGATGAATCGTTGTAGGACCGGATCGGACCGGGTCCGCCCGTCTTCCGGATCGGTCCCTCCGGGCCAGGGTGTCTGTCGTCTGTCCTTTTGAATCGTTTTTTTGGAGCTTTGAACCGGCCGGTTCGAACCGTTGCGGTTGGGACCGGCGAAACGGGCCGGCGGTTCCGACCGGATTTGAATTTTTTTTTTTTTTGATTTATTAGTGGGTAAAAACGGGGTGTTAAACCATAAATTAGTACTCGGATACACAAATATAGTTAAGTTTATATATAACTATAAAATATATGTATAATCATATATAAATTACTTATATTTAATTACATATATAAATATAATTAAAATATAGTTAAATCCGGTCCATCCGGTCCGACCGGTCCGACCGGTCCGACCACCAAACCAGTAAGGCGTCCGGTTCGACGTCGATCCGGTTCTGAGAACATTGTTGATTGTTGATGATAACACATAAAAAGTGAATAATTTGATAATTGCAAGTATAGTAATATACTATTTTTATTCGTTTGAATGAACTTTTATAAATTTATTAGACTATTAATTTAGCTTTGGTAAATGTTCACTGCCACGTAGGTGAGGGTGGGCTCAAGTGAAGATACGAGACATTTTCACCCCAGTATTATCAGGAATATGATAGTAGCCCACTCCCTTTGTATGGTTTTTTTTTCGAATGTAACAATTGGGTTTCTTAAAAAAATCAGAAGTCACACGACCATACGTTCATTTCTCGCTACAAAGATTTCGGTTATTAGCAACGACATTTGTCTCCGTAAAAAGTCCACTTTGTCGCCGCTAATGAGTTTTATTAGTCGCTAATGATAAAATATCGCTGCTAATAAGTCATCGTTATTGATGATGCCACTAATAAGCTTATTAGGACGATAATTGTCGCCTCTGAAGATTTGACAAAAAAAAAACTGGGAAGACTATTAGCGGCGACAGAGTGGCCGCTACTGGTCACTGTTTTTTTATATATATTTTTAAATATTTTCTAAATATTTTCTTATTCACAGTTTCACAAACCAACCGGACATGTATAAAAATATATTCAGATTTCCTAGAAACACAAATACACTGTAAAAAGTTTAAAGTTCATAAACGACATACAATGTTCATACGTAAACAATAAGTAGCTAGCTTAAATATCTTGTTTAACTTAAACATAAAACTACCAAAAAGCAAGCTTAAATAGTCATCCGATACACTATTCATCCCCCTCGTCCTAATCATCTTCGCCGGCTTCATTTGAATCCTTTTCCGAATCCAACAAAGGTATGTATGTAGAGTGGTGGTAGCCTCTAGGCGATGGTTGATGGTCACAGTGTAGTAAGCAGCGGCAATAGTTGGAGTAAACAACAAGGGTAGAAATGGTTGAAATTGGCGGTGGAGTAGCAACAAGGGTCGATGTGGCTGTGAAGTAGCGGCAGCGACGGCTAAGAAGGCGGTGTGTGACAGTGGCTGAGGAGGCGGCACGGGTGGTTGAAGTTCATTAGACGACAACTGCTTTGGAGTCGTCAGGAGAGAGAGAAGGATGGCAGATGTGTGGTTAGAGAGGGATGGCGTTGGCAATTTCAAGAGAGAGAGAGCAAATAGGATGAAACGGGTGTGTGTGGAGGGAAACAATTGCAGTTTTTTTGCTTTTTGACTATTAGCGGTGACGGGTCGTGCTATAGAGTCGCTGCTATAAATCCGTATACGATGAAACTTTGATCATTAGATCTGCAGGCTGATCAATGACCAGGTTTGATCTTGTTGTGCATGAAACGGATCATGCATGTCGCCGCTATTGATATCGCCGCTAATAATATTTGTCATCGATATTCCTATCGTCGCTAATAAGAGCATTTATTGTAATGTTTGCCCTATTTCCGATTTGGTTTGGTCTAGTCTAAGCTCTCGGATAAAATTGTTAGAGGACTATTATTGTAATTCTAGATTTCATAAGGGTGTGTATTATGTAATAAGTTCGTCAATTGGTTAGTTAGTGTGTATTAGTATAAAAGTGGTGATGAGTTTGCAATTAAGATTACATTAATAAATTCAGTTCATATTCAATAAAAGTTATTTGATTCTTGGTGCCTGAGTTTTAATTGGTATCAGAGCGAAAGAAGAAATCGCTCGTCTGATCCAAAGGAGTGGATCTAGATACTCGATTCGGTAATCAGTGTCGATGAAGAACAGAGATGGGGGAGGACAATTCGAATGCGAACGTGAACAATAAACTGGTTGTGAGATAAAATCACCCAACTATCCCTTTACAATTCTCTGTTCTCACAAACTCTAATTATACAATATGGGCGGTGAAATTGAAAGTCATTTTCAATATCCATGGTCTTTGGGAGGTTGTGGAACCGGCGGAAGGTGCACAGATCGACTCCAAGAAGAACAACGCTACAGTCGCCTATTTATTCCAGGCAATGCCCGAAGAAATAGTTCTTTAAGTTACAAAACATACATCAACTAAAGATATCTGGAAGGCGTTGAAGACCAGATTCGTTGGTGTAGATAGAGTAAATAAGGCAAGATTGGCAACTCTGAAAACAGAGATTGAAGCGTTGAAGATGTAGGAAGAGGAGTACATAGATGAGTTTGCAGGAAAATTAAGCACAATCTCATCGAAAGCAAGTGATCTTGGTGAGCCCTTTCAAGAGGTTACTCTTGTTCGGAAGTTTTTGAACTTGATTCTTGATAGATTCATTCAAATTGTTTCCTTAATGGAACAACTTCTTGATCTAGAAACCATGTTGCTTCCCAAAGCAATAGGGAGGTTGAAATCCTTTAAAGAACGAACAAATATGAGAGCTAAATAGAACAAAACCAAAGATGATCAGCTACCTCTCACTTATGCTGAATGGTAGTCAAAACAAAAGGAGACCAACTTAAGAAATAAAAGAAGAGGCAATAGAGATTTAAAGAACCAATCTCAGAAAGGAAGGGAGGGAAATCGTGAGAGTTCAAAAACCAACAAACAAGGGGAGAAGGTGAAAAAAGACAAATCCAAGATCAAGTGCTTTAAGTGTGACTTGTATGGGCATTATGCATCTGAACGATGAAGGATAAAGACTCATAGGCAAATCTGACTCGGGCAGAGGATGATGGTCCAACACTCTTAATGTTACAAGTAAGTAACAATAAAGAATATGTGCTCTTAAACAAACAAAGCCTACTCCCCACCTCAATTCTTGCTAGAAACATATTCAGAATCTATATGGTACTTAGATAATGGAGCATCTA
Organism: Flaveria linearis; assembly: GCA_024085815.1. Lineage (NCBI taxonomy): Eukaryota > Viridiplantae > Streptophyta > Magnoliopsida > Asterales > Asteraceae > Flaveria > Flaveria linearis. The sequence continues at coordinate 13,912,940 of CM044009.1, forward strand.
ATCACATGACTGGGAATGACTCCTTGTTTTGAGTCTCAAAACGAATGTGGGTGGAAGAGTGAAGTTTGGAAATGGGTCCTATGTAGAAATTACAGGAAGGGGATCAATCATACTCGAAGGAAGAAATCAAGAACATAAACTACTTCCAGATGTGTACTACATACCACATTTGAAGAGCAACATATTAAGCTTGGGTCGGGTAACTAAGGGGGGCTATGAAGTGAAGATGAAGGACAATTTTTTATGGCTATATGAAAGTTCCCAGATCTTCTAATAGGTTGTGTAAAACAACCCTGAAGATTTGGTCACCAATTTGTTTCCAAGCAAGTTTGGAAAATGAAGCGTGGGTATGACATGGAAGGTTGGGCCACATAAGCTTTGATACATTTAGGATGATGACCACTAAAGACATGGTGAGGGGATTGCCATTTCTTGATCATCAAACTAAGTTATGTGAAGCATGTCTAGCAGGAAAGCAGGCCAGACATCCATTTCCCAAGCATTCTCCATACAAGGCATCCAAACCACTTCAGTTGATCTCAATGGATTTATGTGGGCCCATATCACCAACAAAACAAGGGGGAAACAGGTACTTCATGTTATTAGTAGATGACTGTACAAGATTTATATGGTGCTACATGCTTAGAACTAAAAACCAGGCCTTTGATATCTTTCAAACTATTATGCAACAACTTGAAAAATAGTTTGCATATAAAATTAAGGCATTAAAGTCTGATAGAGGAGGAGCGTTTACCTCTTTGGAGTTCAACAAGTTGTGTGAGAAAGATGGAATAACTTGGCTCCTCACAACACCATATTCCCTCAGCAGAGTGGTGTTGTGGAAAGAAGGAACAGATCTGTGCTAAATATGACAAGAAACATTCTGAAAGCAATAGGAATTCCATAGGAGTTTTGGGTAGAAGTTGTTAGGCATTCAGTGTATATAATCAATAGGGTACATACAAAATGTTTGAAAGACAAGACACCTTATGAGGCATAGAAAGGAAAGAAGTCAAGTCTGCATTAACTAAAGGTGTTTGGGTGTGTTGGTCATGTGAAAGTGGTGACTAATGGTCAAAAGAAATTGAATGACAGGAGTGAACTCATGGTTTATCTGATGCTGAGGAAGGGTCAAAGGCACACAAGATGTTGGATGTAATTAAAAGGAAGATTGTTGTAACCGGGGATGTTCATTTGAAGAACACAGACAATGGGATTGGAATGGTTTTAAAGGGAAAACTAGGGAAGAGATTCTAACTGTAAGAGAGTTTATTGTAAGCAATGAGTGTGGGTATGGTGTTGATGTTGGGGTTTAACATGTTTATCAAAGCTTCATACAACTTGATTATATGAAAAACGCAGCGGAATAAAAGATTTAAAACATGTTAAGATTTGATTATAAAACCCATTTTATAACAACCCCAAGCCATGGATCTACATATACAATGCATACAAATGTAAAACACTAGATAATAAAAGAACCACAACCTTTGTAGCTTCCTAATCTCGAAAATGAGGGCTGTGAAAGATGTCTTGATGGCTGAAACTTCAAAGAAGAAGCTCTCAAGATAGCATACCCCAAGCTTGCACAAACACCTTGCTTTGCTAGGCTTTGAACACCAACTTGTATTCCTCTCTTTCTTGCGTGAAACTTCAGCCAAGAACCCTTTCTTATGAAGCTGAAAATCGTTTTCTTGAAGCTGAAATTGCTTTGTTCTTTCTTCAAACTTCCGTGAAAAACAAAGGGAGAAAGAGAGAGATGAGAGATATTCTTGTGTTGGTTTTCAAGAGAATATTTGAGACAAAGAGTGATGGTCTTTAAAGCATGCCATTAAAACATGCATAAGAAGTTCCCAAGGGAATATATGGGCGGCCAAATTGCCTCCATATGTCCCCACACTCTTCAACTTTTATAAAACCATTTTATAAAACATTCTCTTTCTTTCACCTTTTATAAAATTAACCCATTTTAATTTTATAACACATACAAATTGTCATTTGTCATTGTTTAATTAATTTAAACAATGAACAAGTAATCCCTCATGAACAAATTAACATTTAATGATGTTCATATACAAAAGTAATAATTTAGAAAATCCAATTTTCTAAATTGGTGTCACTACTTACTTGTATGATTTTATCAACAAATAAATTATTTTTCGGTGTTTGTTTGGCTTGTTATTGGGTATGACCCGACTTGGATCATATCACACTAGCCACATCAATTTAATATAAATCTTGGGCAGATCAATTCCTTCAGTTGAGTCAGATGGATGGATCAGCAGTGCACAACAGCAGACTGATTCACTCTCATACTGAAGACCATAGTGCTTCTCAAAGTCAAGGATCAGATTAGCAGGAACTGAGAAGGTCAACACGTACACACAATCTACCATCTAGATTTAATGATTATGTATTGGATGGTAGAGTGGATAATCTGGGTTCTAGACAACAAGGAAGTATACATAAAGAAAGTGAAGATATAGAGTTGCTCCTGGCGTAAGATGGGGAACCGGTGTCATTTCAAGAAGCTATTAAAGATAGAGTACGGAAGCAAGCAATGGATGAAGAAATTAAAGATATTGAGAAGAATAATACATGGGTTCTTGCTGATAGACCACTTAAATGTAATCTAATAGGCTTAAAGTGGGTGTTTAAGCTGAAAGGAGATGCAACTGGCAACATCACTAAGCATAAAGCTAGGCTGGTTGCCAAAGGGTATGTGCAACAGCAGGGTATAGATTTTGAAGAGGCTTTTGCACCTATGGCAAGGAATGAAACGATCGGTTGATCCTAGCCTATGCAGGCAAATAAAGTTTTCCATATGGATGTAAAAACAACATTTTTACATAGAGAACTCAAGGAAGAGGTTTATGTAAAGTAGCCTGAGGGATATGAGAAAAGGGGAGCAAAACTGAAACTTTATAAACTAATAAAAGCTCTATATGGATTGAGACAAGCTCCACAGGCATGGAATCTAAGATTAGATGCTGTGTTGAAGGAATTAGGATTTAAATGATGTCAACATGAACAAGTTGTATACATTCTAAGGAAGAAGTTTTCATTACTTATAGTGGGAGTGTATGTAGGTGATTTGTTATTTGCAGGCAATGATAAGCAAGAGTTTGTGTTTTTCAACAAACAGATGAAAGCTAAGTTTAAGATGACAGACTTGGGAGTTCTTTGTTGTTATCTTGGAATAGAAGTTGCTCAAAATAAAAGAGGAATATCAATAAAACAGTCTGCTTATGCTGCTAAGCTGGTGAAGTTGGCTGGATTAAAAGGGTGTAATGAGACTAAAGTGTCAATGGAACCAAGATTGAAGTAGACTAGAACATAAGGAGGTGAAGATGTTGATCCAACTTTGTACAGAAAGTTAGTGGGCTCTTTAAGGTAATTATGCCAAACTATACCGGATTTGTGTTATACAGTTGGTTATATAAGTAGGTTCATGCAAGAGCCTAAAGAGGCTTATTGGAAGGCAGTTAAACATCTGGTCAGATATGTGAAGGGAACAACTTGTTTTGGTATCAAGTATAAGAGATTTGAAGGAGGAGGTCTTGAAGGTTATAGTGATAGTAATCATTCGACTGACAATGATGATAGAAAGAACACTTTAGGGAATGTGTTTTTCTTTAATGATTTTGTGATTTCTTGGCATTCTCAGAAGTAATAAATTGTTGCATTGTCTACATATGAGGCAGAGTTTATGGCTGCAACCTCTGCAGCTTGTCAAACTATATGGTTGAATGGTTTGATTGAAGAGATTACAGGGAGTAAATATGCAGTAGTTCCTTTGTTTGTTGATAGTAAGTCGGCTATAGCATTGATGAGGAATCCTCATGGTAGAAGTAAACATATTAACACGAGATATCATTTTATTAGAGAATATATAGAGAATAATCAAATTCGTGTTGATTTCATTGGGAGTAGTTTACAGCGGGCTGATGTGTTAACCAAGGCTTTACCAAGGCTGAGGTTTATTGAAATGAGAACCATGCTTGGATTTGAAGATTTGAAAGAATGAAATTTAGAATTAAAGGGGAGTATTGTTAGAGGACTATTATTGTAATTCTAGATCTCATAAGGATGTATTGTGTAATAAGTTCGTTAATTGGTTAGTTAGTGTGTATTAGTATAAATGTGGTGATGAGTTTGTAATTAAGATTAGATTGAAAAATTCAGTTCATATTCAGTAAAATTTTTTGATTCTTGGTGCCTAAGTTTCAAAAATCCCCTCCTTTATACCCTTTTCCCTTAAAGAAGGTGAAAAATGTGATTCACACAATCGTGCTTATAGCTTGTTGTATATATGACATGTCAATCCTATCCAGATTTAAGTGTTACGGTGCTTGGTAAATTAATGTTAAAAAGTATAAAACAACCTTGTAATATAATATACAGTCAAATAATATATTGTTGAAAAGTATAAAACAACCACGTAATATAATGTACAGCCTTTAATGCGAGAAACAATTCATTTTGACAATAACCTAACTCCTACCAATAAAATGGACCACAAAGTACCCTGTCATAACATACAAATTAATGTCACACAAGATTTTTGTACGCAAGCCCTTTGTTAAAAATAAATATTATAAATTCTATAAAGTGTATTTTGATACAGAGTGTGAGAAGACATAATAAGGCTAAAAAGTCATAGAAAAACTATATCTCACAAATCTAAATTGAATTTCAAAAAAGTACTTCGGAGTCTCTGTTTCCATCGTCGTCATCTTTCAGAAAAAAATAAAATAAAAATAAATAAAATGTCATTGTGTCTTTAAAAAATAAAATAACAAAAAAGTCAATTTTTTATTTTATTTTTCATTTATTTTTTTCATAGAGTACGGCTAGGAGAACAAAAGCTCGGATTTACTTTTTTAAAATTCAATTTAGATTGTGAGATATAATTTTTTATGACTTTTTTGTACTCATTGTGTCTTCTCATATTTTGTAAAAAAAAATACACTTTGTATTTAAACTTTTTTCATATTATAAAACTCAAGTAAAGAATAAGATACAAATTTACGTGAAGATTTACAAATCACTATACCATAATTTTCACCACACACTCAATTGGGTCTATTTAATTGATTTTTAATATGAATTACATAGAATGTGCAAAATGTAAGGAGACAAATAAGGATTCCTTCCACTCTAATAAAATAGAAACTATACAAAACACGTGTCAACATCAGATTCGTTCTTATAAAAATTTTCTCCATTCTCATAAAAAAATTTTCGCTTATCTCTCCTATTAAATAATTACCATAATTATAAATAATATTATTTAAATCTATTTTAGATTTTAATTTGTTTTGTAATAAATTAATAAAGATATTTTTTTATTGATGTTATTTCTAAAGAAGCAAATTTTTATCAAATAAATTTTTTTCTAAAACATCAAACTTATTTAAAAATATGAATCATTTTAAATTTAGTGTTTTAAAAAGCAATTTTTTATAACTAAAAATAATTAAAAATGAGAGTTTAATAAGGATATTTATAGAAATGACAAATTTTTTAAACAAATATTTGATTTTTTTAAATTTATTTTATAAAGTTGATCTCGTTGTTTTATTAGTTATAGTTTTTTAATCCTACGTAATTTAAATCATATTTTATCATAGAATATCGTTTTATAATTAAGTAAAATTTTATTATATTTAATATTATATTTATTCAAACCGTGTAGTACACGGTTTTTACTAAAACTAATCTTCCTATTCTAATAAAAAGATATCTGGGATGACACGTGTCAACATCACAATTATTCTCACCAAAATTTTCCCGCCTCTCTCTCCTATTAAATAATTACCTTAATTATTAATAATACTATTTAACACTTTTTTAGATTTAAGAAATTAATAAAGAGATCTATTTATTAATGTTATTTCAAAATAAACAATTTTTTTATAAAATAATAAATTTATTTAAAGCATAAGACATTTTTTAAAAATACGAAATATTTAAAATTGGTATTTTTAAAAAGTTATTTTTTTAAAACCAAAAATAATTAAATTTAAGAGTTATAATAAGAAAATTTTTAAAAATGACATTTTTATAAGGTTTGTTTTAAAACAAAACATTTATTTATTTTTTTTGAAAAAAATAAAGTTTTAAAAAGTTGATATCACTATTTTATAACTTACAGTCATTACATAATTTTCTAATACATAATTTCAGTGATATTATATCTTAAATATTATTTTATAATTAATAAATTTTGTTATATTAATTTTTTATTTACTCAACCAGTGTAACACACGGGTTACTATAGCTAGTTAATAATAAGAGATGACTAAAGAATATCCATAATCACCCACACACCGTTGATGATCATCTGTATAAAACAAACACAACTTACAAGAACTATAGAACTTCTTCACAGGTAAAACATTCTCTAAGGTAAACACAACCTTATATTTCTTTCTACAGTTCTCAAGTTAATGCCATTCTCAACTTCATTGTGTTCTACTAAGATTCTATAATACATATACAATTATAGAAAACTTGACTTCATTACTATCTCATGAAAAACAATTATAATCGCTTTAACTCGGACCCGCTAGTTCTGATTATCTTAATGTAGGGATCTCAAGACTATCCTAATCATAATTGTCAGTAAAAAAACAAACATTAATAATTAATAAGTAGAATAAAAACTTGTGATTTGATGATGATGGTAACCTCCAACCCCCGAATTGATAACATCATGTTTAAAAATAATATATTTATATTAGGTTCTTGAGGTTTCTTGTGTCGCCATCTTCTAGAAATATGTTGACAATGTGTTTTGTGGTTCTAGCTTTAACTATAACAATACAAATAAAAAAATGTCTTGCAAATACTTATCACTGGTCCATGTTTTTTTGACGGTTAACGAATAATTTTTAAACCCGATCATCCGGGTAAATCTATTGGCGAAAGGCCACCCAAGCTCGTGAACACAGATAGCGTTAGTGACCCGGCTCGTCCACCATTCCAAGGGAAACCCACCACTCAAAACGTACTGTGGTAAAATCTTTGGCCCACTTGGAGCATATCGCACCTTCACTTTGTAAAATCATATGATGCCCTCCTCCTAAACCCCCTATTCTAGAACTCATTGACATCACCGGTCCATGTTAACCCACACCTCATATTGTTTAAACCTTGAAAAAAAAACAGAGGGGGCCTATCAAATTTCGGATGTACCATATGCATTTCTAAATATTGAGTGGTGAGAGATGAATTAAAGAAGTTGACAAATACAATGTGAAATAGAGGTGTAATGTCCCATTTTTTTATCAACTCCATATTACTATTAAAATTGTCTTTATTCATGGGTTCAAACTGTGGACATCGTTTTTAAAAATTGTCTTCCTTGTTGACAACCCGACGTAGGCCACGTCCTATAGAGATGTAACTTACGTCCTCCTGTGTTATTCAACTTTCTCTCTATTTTCTTGTCTCATACTTCATATGTCGCTCCAACCATCTTTAAATCTTCAAACATTTTCTTTTAAGCATCCGACACCTACGATTCAAAAACATACCAGAATGATTACGTTCGATGGTATAATTAAACTGTACATATAAGTTTAACACCTTAAATCACATTAAAAGTCGTATCTCATATGACTTTTAAAATTGTTACTGTGCACACATCTTTTTATCAACTCCATATGTATTTTATCATCTGAGACCACATTTGGTTGCAAAATAAAAATTTTGATTTAAACATACTATTTTTTTCAATATGCGAGTAGTGTGTCGTGTTCTTATGCAGATCCATGTTTGTATATCTAACATTTGTATATCAATACAACTTTTGCGTTGTGTAAATTCTAGATTCTTATTAAGTTTTAGGGTTCATGTCGAGTCCGACCTCTTACCCACTGTTATAAAATAATAATAAGCTTTTAGATCTCAAAAATAATAAACTTCGTATCCACCCTTTGAAAACCTTTTATTTTAAATAACAGATGTATTTTAGGATTGTAATAAAGCAAATATTAAAGCTTTTAGATCTCAAAAACAAAACACGAACCCAAATATTGTACCAACTCGAATGTGACATGAGTTTTTACGGGTTGACATGAGTATGACCTACATAATAAAAAATATATAATAACAATCATTTCTTTTATTTCAATTTTTAGCTTAAAATAACAAACTAGTTTCAGTTATGATACAAAAAGTATTTATTTAAAACCATGCATAAAATAAAAGGCATAAAAACATCTTGTGAACCTAATAGCCTAAACACAACCCATTTACCTAAACTTATTCGTTACTTAATAAAATCAAAACGAAACTATGAATTTGAAGTTTAATTGGTGTGTTCTTTCCGTGCGAAATTAACATATGATTACCATCCAATTAAGTTACAAGTTTCGTTTCAAAGAGTACAAAATAATCACGTGCCTATTATATGTGACAAAGCCTTGCGTAGGAATTGCGTATCACTACATTTATGTCATTAACTCATTATGTGTTAGAATCACCAATAATGTTTAAAGATAGGGTTAATATTCCTTTTTGGTATCATTGTATAATCATTATATGATCATTAGAGTATATTAAATATTTATTTTACTAGAAAGGTTTAAAAAAAGGAGACAAATCAAATAAAGGTTTTAATAATAAAGAAGACTAATCAACTAATTGACTAATTGGACATAAAGGAGATAAGATTATGTAAACTCCATCTTCTTTATTTAAAGGATTAATGATTTATATCCTGATGATGATATGTATTTTCTTTATATATCATTATTTATCATAAGACTTAAACCTATAATTAATAATCATGTCGGATCGAATACAAGTAAATCCATTTGTTATATATATTTCTAATTTTTAACATGCTTATATATTATTAGTTGTGCATTATGTTTTATAGGTTGTACTTTTGTTTTTTTTAACCTTAATAATTTTCATCTTTTACAATTAACCATAATATTTTTTTACTTTTAACTTTAGTCTTAGATACTTTTTACCTATAACAAATATTTTATTTTTACGTTTCGGTTAAAATTTTCAAGTTAACCTTCCGCAACATGCGTATGTGGTTCAATGTTTTTACCTTTTTTTTTCAGTTTAATGGTCGTGTTGTGTTTTACGTTTCGGTCTAGTTATTGCATATTAACACGCCATAACGGGCACGCCATGGTTCAACTTACTTTTACGTCCATTTTTCATTTTTATTTTTTGTTTTATGTGTTTTTCGGTGTTGGTGGTCGCTAACGACGTTGTGACATTGATGCTACTTGTTATAGTTTTACGTCCCTGTCGCAACACGCGGGGTTTAATAGCAGTGTAACTCTAAAAACCAAAACATCACATGCGGATTAAATTTGCCTATTTATAACACACCTTCATCCACCCATTCATCATCCCCTTCTTCAACCCCTCACCACCACCACAACCACCGGTTTCAATGGAGAAACCACCGCATATCGCCATCGTCCCGAGCCCCGGTATGGGTCACCTCATCCCTTTGGTCGAATTCGCCACGAAACTCACGTCGAAACACAACCTCTCAGCAACTTTCATCATCCCAAACGATGGGCCTTTATCCAATTCACAATCTCAATTCCTCAACTCCCTCCCTAATGCCATCAATCACATCCTCCTCCCTCCGGTTAACTTCGACGATTTGCCACCCGACGCCAAAATCGAGACCCGAATTACCCTCATGGTGACCCGATCCATCTCCTCCATCCACCAAACCATCAACTCCATGGTTTCAGACACTAAACTTGTTGCTTTGTTCGTTGATCTCTTCGGGACCGATGCTTTCGATGTGGCGATCGAATTCGGGGTCCCGCATTATCTGTTCTTCCCCGCGTCAGCCATGACTCTTTCTTTGTTTCTTCATTGCCCGAGCTTGATCGCACCGTTTCGGGCGAGTATCGAGACGTACCCGACCCGTTTAGGATACCGGGTTGCGTACCGCTCCATGGTAAGGACCTACTTGACCCGGTTCAAGACAGGAGTAATGATGCATACAAAAGGGTTTTGCATAATACAAAGAGATATGTGATGGCTAAGGGTATAGTGGTAAATAGCTTCAAGGAGTTGGAGGGTGGGGCAATTGAGGCATTGCAACAGGAGGGACCCGGTAAGCCGCCGATTTACCCGGTTGGCCCGTTGATACGGTCTGGGTCCGGGACCGGGTCGGTCAAGGCGGGTTTGGGTTTGGGTTTGGGTGTAAACGAGTCGAGCTGTTTGAGATGGTTAGATGGTCAGCCATGTGGGTCTGTTTGTATGTATGTTTTGGGAGTGGTGGGACCCTTTGTACTCAACAAGTCATTGAGTTAGCCATGGGTTTGGAGTTGAGTGAGCAAAGATTCATATGGGTGGTTAGGACCCCAAATGATGAAGTAGCTGATGCTACATACTTCAATAGCCATAGTCACAAGGGTAGTTTTGACTTTTTACCGAAAACGTTTTTAGAAAAGACAAAAGATCGTGGGCTGGTGCTGTCCGACTGGGCACCACAAGCCCAGATCCTAAGTCATAGCTCAACTGGAGGGTTTTTGACTCACTGTGGCTGGAACTCGGTTCTTGAAACTATAGTTCAAGGGGTGCCGATGATCGCCTGGCCGCTTTATGCAGAACAAAAGATGAACGCTGTGATGTTGACCGAGGGTCTGAAAGTTGCTATGAGGGCTAAGGCGAACGAAAATGGCATTGTGGATCGTTTGGAGATTGTTCGGGTTGTCAAGGGTTTAATGGAAGGAGAAGAGGGGAAAAAGATTAGGATTCGGACCCAAGAGCTTAAAGAAGCGGCTATGAGCGCGCTTAGTAAAGACGGGTGCTCGACAAAAACACTAGATCAATTAGCTTTTAAGTTAAAAAGCAGAACTTAGTTTGTGTGTAACATCTTGTTGTGAAATCGGTGTGGGTTCGTTGATGGTTTCGAGTTAACGTATGTTGTTACGGCTCGGCTCTAGCTAAGAGTTTTCACTATTTACACTTTGGATGATATAGGAGAAATTATTGGTTGAGTTCGAGTGTTTATATGAATGTTTTTTTTATTAGTTCGCTTATTGATATCAGAATTTTCGGTTATATGGGTGAATAAAAAGAATGGTTTAGTTGACGAATGAAATATACTTTGGAAATATTAATAGTTGCAATAATTGTTTACAATACTGGAATTTGTAAAATTTTGGAAATAGATATTTTAGTAAAGAAATACCTTTAGGTAATAAATATGGTAAGAGGATTAGACTTTTGAAATTTGGAGATAGTTTATGATATTTTGTAAGAAATAAAATGCAATATTTTTGGAAATAAGAAGTACTAATAACTTTAGAGCCAACTATATAGCAACACCACCTTAAATGTAATCCTATATTACCTGGGAAGAATGGTCGTTTAAAAATATACAAAATGGTTGTTTGCAGGTTAAACCGCCGTTTGAGAAATAGATGAAACGATCATTTGTTGATTATGTTAAATCATACAAACATTTGGATTTTTAATGGTCATTTGAGTTTGTCATCAAACGACTGTTTGAATTTAGGAGTTAAATTATAGCATATTTTGTATTTCATACGATAAAACTTTTAAGTTTTAAGTATAAGTACATGTTGTATATGTTACAAAAATAATTTTCTATAACTTTAAGGTGGTTCAACTTTACTAAAATCTAGAGTATAAGTGTTTAATGCATAGCTTGTTTAGTTATTTTGTATTTTAGTGTGTGTGGGTTTTTTCTTTTCATGGCCCCTCAAGTTATCTACACACATACACTCTAGTGCAAATGCACGCGCGTTGTGACAGTATGGATGTTACGTGTTTTTTTGAGAATTCGATTTAGTTAGTATCGACTAGGTGCGTTATGACGTAAATTAAAAAATCAAAATATAATAATTGAAAAAATTGAATAAGGGCGTACCTGGTGCTGCAAAGAGCTCCCGCGTTTTCGCAGGGTCCAGGGAGGGTCCGTCCCATTTAAGGGAAGATGCACGCGGTCTTTCCCCCACATTTTGTGGGGAGGCCGTTTCCACGGATCGAACCTGAGACCTTCGGTCCCTTAGGAACAGCTTTTACCGCTGCGCCAAGGCTCGCCCTTAATTGAAAAAATTGAATAAAAGAAAACAATTACGTGTATCACAAAAGTATTTAAAATAACTATATCATCTCAACAAAAAGTGAATGCATGGGTGATATTTATGATCGAAAATCACTTATTACCTAGATTTTAAGGGGTTTCATTTTATGAATGTAAGTTACAGTTTTATGATAATCGGAGGCAGCTTTCAGTGGTAATTTACATAGATCGGAGAAAGTTAATGGAGAAAGTGTAATCACAAATTACGATCTTGATTGTTATTGAGTTGTTAACAACCGGCAAGGAAAGGGGGAAGATATATTAGTGCTCAATCGCAATGAATGAACAGCATTGAAAGTAAATGACGTTTTGTTTGGCCACATGTATATGATTTAGCATTTGTATTATAAACATTATATGTTATACTTTATTGTAAGGATATAAATGGAATAAAATGGTTAATATTTTAAAATTTAAGCATGATTTTTCATATGGGTGTCTTAATCCATATGTAAAATTATCGTTTTATCATCATTTCACTTTTATTATAAACGATATAAATAAATATTAAAAACTTTAAACTCACAATATGACCCTAGAAAAATATTAGTATTATAGTTATTATAATATAAAGATATATACAAGGTATATACTTATATATTTAATTAAATAATACTTAATTTAAATACTATTTAGTTACAAAAATATAATTAGTAAATATAGATTTAAATGTCAATTTATAGTATCATAAATAAAATAAAATTTAATAAAGTAAATTAAATAATTCATATTATTAAATAATATATTAATAATGTTTATTAAATACATGAAAGAGACAATGATAAAAATATCAAGGTATATAAAATTTAATGGTTAAATTTACCATATTGCCCCTAAAATGTCTTAAAAATCTTAATCAATTTCTTATTTTATTATTTTTAAATGCATTACACTCCTTTGTACATATTGCTTCAAAACTTGTATGTTTGACAAAATTACATCTTTATCCAAAGAGATGTATTATATAATAGTATAGATATAAGTATTTAAATAAAATAATACTTACTTTAAATAGTATTTAGTTATAAAAATATGATTAGTAACTATAAATTTAAATATTAATTTATATTATTATAAATAAAATAAAGTGAATTAAATAATATCATATTATTAAATAATGTTTTAGTAATGGGTATTAAATAATATAATAATTAAAAGAAGTTAATTATATGGGGGGTAAAAATAAACTATTACATAAAACATTTGTATTCTATGATTAAAATGTTGTATAAATGTATTACACTTTGAATGAAATTATCATCTTACCATTCTAATATATATTATATAGTAGTATAGATATAGACTATATGTTTTATACCTTTTTACTTATTTATTTGGTTTTTTACACATTTATTACTTATTACTTTTTGTCTTTTCCTCTTATAAGTTTCCAAATTTTATATTATACAAAATTTCGAATATGTCGTTACAACGTACTTATTATTATATACGCTTCGGTATATTATTTTTTTTAAATTGGCGTTGTACGTCACAATATACAAATCATTGAAACACGGATGCATAAGCCGCCATTTTTATTTAAGATTTTAATTATTTTTATTTCTTTTCTCTTGCTCCTAGAACTTTTTGTTTTTTCAGGGTCTTGCATCTCACATCCTTTAACGTACGGTTCATAGCAACTTTTCAAGTTAGTTTTGTCTTTTTTTTGGTACCCTAGCCGCAACACGTGGGTCTCTTACTAGTTATTGTTAAAGACAACACGTTGAGAAACACAACCAATCGACTATAATCCTTATAGGTAATCTAGTATGTTGAATAGCCTTTGATTAATTATAAACATTACCGTTATAGGAGGTACGAAATATAAAAAGTTTACAGTTCTTATAGTAATATATTGAAAAGTAAACTTTAATGAAATATGTTTGCTTATGCTAAACTTAAGCTAAAATCACACGGAGTGGCAAATTCCGATAAATTAGAACAAAACTGAAGAAAATAAAATATCTAATGTGTAACCTGAGGAACCCGAGATGACTCTCTCTCCTTATAAACTTGGGCGCAACAGAAGGCACTCGAACGCCTTGAGGCTCAGCGCCTGAATGCATCTGACGAATCAGATTAATTGTTCAATTTCAGGTGTCTGGTAACGTTTTCTGATGTTTTACTTGTTCGTACGGTGGAGATCGAGTTTGGTTTTTCATGACTAAATGATAAGTTCTGATGTGTTTATATGTGCTTTTGATCGGTGATGTGGTTTTTTTAACAACAATGTTTATATTCTTTATATGATCGGGGGATTATATTGAATTTGACCTTTGATTAACATTTGTTGCGGTTTGATGTGCACAAAGTATATCAAATAAAAAAAATTAAAACGACTCCAAATTAAACACTAAGTAATACTCTAGACACTTAAAAACTAAACTACTGACATGCAAGCGTACCTATCGACTCTAGTAAAGCTAAAAGTAAGTCCGGATATCGAACCCACGAGACTCCTAATGAAAACGAAAACTAGACTTAATTAAATAAAATTGGAATTGGGGGGAATTTAGCTACTAATTCTAAAAGACTTAAAATAAGAACTTAAATGAGAGCAAACTAAAGACACACGAGAAAGCTGAGACTGAATTCAGATGATGTTAAAACACTACCTAGGCTGGAATCCTATACTTGACTAACACTTTTTCTATCGTTAATGGAATGATTTGTGAAAACCAGGATCTTAAGGTTCTAAACTAAAGGATGACTTAGAGAATCCTCAATCCTTCTCAAGGATGACAACTAAGAAACCCTAAAGCCCGTTTAACTACCGGTTTAGCTAGATCTCCCTCACAGGTTTTCTAACTTAGTAATAAAACTCCCGAAAAGCAATCTACCTTACGGCACGACTGTCACAACACCCTAAAGTGAAGAGGATAGATCTAAGATGAATAGATATACTCGATTAACAAGATGTGAAAGACACACTAAACGGGATTTTCTCACGAACACTCTCGAATAGCAATTCAATCACACGAGACTAACCGATAACCTAAAAACTTCACAGATTTTAGATTAGTTGAATAATTAGTTTAGTTCAATTCAAGATTACCAATTTAATGGAATACTACGTCTAGCAAACCATCCACAAATTGAGAACACAAAGTAAACGATCTAGCATGCAATTATCCTATGAAAGACATTCATCAAATCACATGAAAACTGGAAATCAATCACAAGAACAGAACTTTATTACTCAAACACATCTGATCATTCATATTAAATCATTCGTTTATTACAAAATCACAAGATCAAACCATAAAACCGATAAAATTCATGTTAATCAAGCATAATCATCACAACCTAGGTAGTACAAGAGTTCTAGCTAATAGTCATCATCAAACCAGAAGCAAAACAGGTTTTTGAAGTCATTGAATACAATTAAAAACTAAACACAAAGTCTAGAAACGTAAAACCGGATTGATTGAATGCTGAAAACTCGATCTTTAACTCCAAAGCTTCAATCCAAGCATCCAAGAGCTCCAAAACCTTCAAACCTCTTCTGCAAATCGTCCTCTAGCCGTCCAATGCCTTCTTGTTTTCTCCAATTCGACAACTAGGGTTTATATAATGAAAAATACATTTTTTGCCGACTTAAACACCCGTCGCGTAGCGCGACGGGTTCTTCAAATTAGTGGCGCGTAGCGCGAGGGTCTGCATAACCCGACAAAAGAGTCGGGTGGCATCTCAGGTAGATCCACGGGTTCATTAAGGGTAATTTGGTCATTTCACCACCTTTTTCAGCTCTCGCGTAGCGCGCCGATGTGATCCAAACCCTCTCGCGTAGCGCGAGAGGTTGTTTTCTGATTTTTTTTATTCTTTTCATCTTCAAACTCCATCACGACGCCCCGGGATCTCGTTCTTTCTCGTTTTCTGACCGTTTTAGCTTCAAATTCACCCGAGCCACTGCAAATACCAACTTGAACAAATACTATGCACTAATAACTAAATAAAACACACAAAGACTCGAAACAGACACGAAACTGACACTATAAACTCAACTAATTAACACTATATCAAATATCCCCACACTTATCTTTTTTCGTCCCTGAAAAAGAATTATGCTATGGAATCATAGTCAAGTTTAAATCCGGTTTCCAACATTTAAGTCTAATTACTTATTAAAATTTACTAACGTGTTAACCGCGATCACAAGGTATGGTTGTCCACTTAAACCCAACCGCCGATCATCCAAGCCCCCTAGAGTATAGCATTTAAGTTCAAGTATTCTATTTTATTAATCATGAGCCTCACAATTGGTATCTATTCCTGTTTTCAAGCCTCCAAAGCAAAGATTAAATCAAAATTCCATGATTTTTCTACCACTGTAACCTAATACCCACGTGTATTTAAAACTAACTTATTTTGGATGAAAGCTAAGCTGCACTATATATATATTTTTTTTCTTTTCAGCACTTATTCTTCTTTGCAACTCTTTTTTATATATAGCATATAGTTTTTCTTCCTGAATTGCGCAAGATTTAAAAACAACAGGATCATGACCCTAACTCAGAGGTGTTGCCAGCCAAGTCGCCATCCTAGCAGTCAAGCACATAAGCTTCAGGCCACAATCATTAAGCACTAGCCTAGAGGCTTTTGACAACAGAGTCAAATCCTCTCGCACCTAATTGTCATCTTCAAACCTCACACAACACTAAGATAGAATCCTAAGGCGCCACCTAATGTGCCAACTATTGCTAATCTTAAATACAAACGGGTTTCAACCTACAGTGGTGGTTTTTCAACCTTCCAACAGTTTTGACTTCCATTTAGTGAGAACACATATATTGAATTAAATATTTAATTAGATGGATTAGAATACATCTATGAAAACCCTTCATAATCGGCTGGGCCTACCCGTGCATCCCAAATTAGACACGTTTTCAATTATTTATTTATCTCATACATATAATAGTTGAAAACCAGACACTTGACTTTACCTATCATCTTCCATATTTTATATAATGCAAACTTCAAAAACAGGGACATTTTTCAAAATTTTTCAATTTTTTAAGACTCAAACAAACAGACAAAAATAATAAAACTAACTAAACACACTCAAATTAACTATTTGACTCAAAACAGACTCAATAAACAAATGTTCCCATCCCCACACTTGAATTTTGCATTGTCCCTAATGCAGGAATGAAACAAAACAAAACCAACTAAAAAGAGATAAATCAGAAAAACTTAGCTGGTAAAAAACAAGACTGTCAAAGTGCCAGTCTTCTCCATCAAGAACCGCCCTCCTAATCGAATGTGCTCAGCAAACAATTCCTACTCATCACACACAAACGAAGCGGCAACCTCCACAAACAAACTCAACAAATGGGATGATTCAAAGCATATTAAACATAGATAAGAAAGATAAAGATAAGTTCAAATGTTTAGAAGTGTTAACCAACCGATCATCCCTTAATTCCCAGTACAGACCATAAATGTAGCAAAAATTTACAGGGATAGAAACAAACAGAAAAAGACACATCAAACATCACAAACCCGCAGCAGCATCACCAGCTAATCCTCATCATCATCTCCATCATGCTCCCCTGACGGTCCCTGTGGCTGAAAGAAAGGAGGTACCTGTATCTGCATGGAACTCATCATGTACCGCAGCGCATCCTCCTGTCGATGCTGTCCCCTCATCACCTCCTCATGGCTAGATCTCCAGAAATCCATACTTCTCTCATAATATGTGTCCATCCTCCCACAAAGTGACTATAGAGTAAGCGGGTCAGGGATAGGCTCACGCAGAGGGTACTGACTCCCAGCTACATCTCTCCTAAAAACTGGCCTCTGACGGTGTGTAGGAATACTAGATCTCATAGCGTCAGCCGCCTCTGACCCCTGTGGAGGAAAAGCCTGATATCCAACCCTAACACCCTCTAATTGGGGAGGATCATCCCTAGTAAGAATACCCGCTTTCTGTAGATCCTTAACCTAAAGTCATCAAATCCGGGGAATACCTGTCAAACACTCCCAAATTCGCAGCAAGCCTATACACATAAGGACCCATATCAAGCCTAGCCCGAGTACCACCTCTCCTACCCCTATTAAATGACTGGGCTATCAAACAACCAAAATTGGGCTCCCGGCCCTGAACCATGCAATAAATAAATCACCGTACATGCTAGAACCCTATGAATATACCTCAGAATCGGGTCTAATGTCAGACTCCACCATGCTGGTGGAAAAAGGTGAATCAGCAATAGATGTCCAGAAAGCACTCAACTCTGTCTCGCCAATACTATAATCCCTTGGCCTCCTATTCGCACCTCTCAACCTAGTCAAGAACCCAGGGCTCTAAACCTCCTCATCAGTGAAAAAACCAGTGGCTACAGCAAACTGTGGAATCGTCATCTCAAATAACTGTCTTCCTAAAGCAAAAGAAATAGTATCAACCTCATCATACTTGTCATCATGGTGAATGAACGTGGAATGGAACTCAACAGTCAACTCCCTATATTGTGGCCAATCACAATTTAGAACATTAAGCCACCGTGGCCCTAGCATCTGCTCTACTCTCTCTCTTTGCCCCAAAACTCCCAACAAAGTCCAGTCAAAAGTCCTATGATGTAACAGGCTCATAGAAACAAACCTGTCAAGCCTCACTGACTCAAATGTATCCAACTCAAACCTGAGCAAAGTATGCTCTCTCAACCTCCTAACTCTACTAACTGGCACCCGTTCATTTTCCAAATATTTGATTTGCCTCCCGTGCCTTTGAGCATCCATGGGTGAATCTGGGGCATCCCTTGGACGGGGAGTTGGACCTCTTCTCCTCTTAGCACCTGCTGCAGATGATTCTCCTCCTGACATTCTTCCCAAACAAAGTTTAATGGCAAAACAGATTGGAAAGCATTAGTAATCATGACAAAGAAATAAAACACAACCGTATAGCATTTCATTCGCGGTTGTGACTAACAAGTTCAAAAATTTGGGCATATTGATTAACACAATGAAGAACTTGACTTTATCTATACCCGAATGGAGATTGAGTACGGGAAAGATAGCCAACAAATTAAGCATCCCAAATTGCACACAAGAACCAAAACAAATTACTAAAGACTAAAGCAAAAACAAGACTCAATATACAAAACTACCCCATCCCGACACTTTAATTGTCCTCAATTAAATCCCAAGTGCCAAACAAAACCATAATTCCAAACCAAGTAAAGATCATTGCAATAGAATCATTCATGAGATAAAAAATCAAATTTTTAAGAAATCTCAACAATTTGCATCATGTTACTAGCAAGAGAACAACCAAGTAGTCAAAATATCTCACGTCATCATCACAATCTAGCAATAAACAACATAACTATCACTATCATGAGGTAGTTCCAACAATACCAAAACAAAGCAACATACTTAAAAACCGACAAAGCAAGACAAAGACTACTAATTTAAGCTATAACTACCAAAAAAGAAAGACAAAACAAGCAGAAATCTAAACTAGAATTACTAAAATGAAGCAAACACAAGGCAATGCTAGTAAAGAGCAACTAAAAGATGAGAAATCGGGATACATACCTTCCAATGATGATTCTAAGACAAATACAAGCAAAGAACAGAGAAACCCTTGAAAACTCGACGAAAATTTGAACCCAACCGGCTGTGGTGGTGGTTTATGGCGGTTGTTGGTGGTGGTGGCTAAATAAGGGATGAAAATGGTGATTTTAACTTAGGAAAAGATGTTTAGATGGATGAATGATGATTTGGTGGTGTTAGATGGTAAAGACGAGTGGTAGATGGTGGTGGAATAGGGTGGTTGGTGGTGGTATAAGAGAAGTGGTGTAAAAATAGGGTTAGGGTTTGAATTTGGGGCTTTTTGCCCCGTCTGGTGTCTCGTCGTGTAGCGCGAGGTGTAGAGGCTGGGTCTGGCACGTTACGCGAGAGACAATGGTTGACCAAAAGTTTGACCAGACCTCTCGCGTAGCGCGAGGGGATATGGTGAGTATGGCACGTAACGTGAGATGGTATTTTCCTCAGAAGGTTTTGAAATTTTTCATGACTTAACCATTTTTTTACCCCTTTCCAACCCATACTTGTTTAAAAACTGATTTTTTTACAAGTTAGGAGTATAAAACTTACCTGGTATCCCTATGATTATGGTCGGTATCCATCAACATAACAATGCCCTGCAAACACTTAAAAAACACGAAAACAAAAGCAAAACAAATACGAAATACGACCCAAAATGACCAATAAACGATCAAAACACCAAAACTACAAACTTTACAAACTCTACACTTGGGAATGCACCCAAGAACTATCACTCACAATCACTCGGGTGTTTCAAGGGGAATCTCCTCCCCCTCACTTGATTCCAATGGTCCTCCTAAGTAATGCTTCAACCTATGACCATTCACCTTCCACGCGTTTCCATCAACCTCATTCTCCAACTCAACCGCACCATATGAAAACGCCTCTTTCACCGTGTAAGGTCCCATCCATTTGGACTTAAGCTTTCCTCCAAACAACTTCAAACGCAAATTATAAAGCAAGACCTTATCACCCTTCTTAAATTCCTTCAAACCTTTAATTCTCCTATCTTGCAATGCCTTGGTTTTCTCCTAAAGATTCAAAGAACGTGCATACGCCGCATCCCTAAGCTCCTCTAACTCATGAAGTTGGAAATACCTTCTCTTAGCCGCTTCGGTTAAATCAAGATTAACGGTTTTAAGAGCCCAAAGCGCACGATGTTCTAACTCGATGGGAAGATGGCAAGCTTTGCCATAAACAATCATGAATGGTGTGGTGCCTAAGGGTGTTTTAAACACGGTCCTAAACGCCCACAAAGCATCATCTAACTTCTCGGACCAATCCTTCCTACTCTTCCCAACGGTTTTCTCTAAGATTCTGTTCACTCCCCTATTAGCATTCTCAACTTGTCCACTTGTTTGTGGATGATAAGCGGTGGACAAACGATGAGTGACTCCGTAGCGTGCTAAAACTTTATCCATCAAGGTGTTACAAAAATGCGTACCACGATCACTAATTAGAGCCCTAGGGGTACCAAAACGAGTAAACAACTTTTTCAAAAACTTAATCACAACTCGGGCATCATTAGTAGGAAGAGCTTGAGCCTCCACCCACTTTGAAACATAATCGATGGCCACGAGAATGTACTTATTGCCACTAGAAACGGGAAATGGCCCCATGAAATCTATGCCCCATACATCAAAGACTTCAAGAACTTGAATGGGATTTTGAGGCATTTCATTCTTATAGGAGATGTTTCCCGTGCGTTGACACGCATCACACTTTCTCACAAAATCAAGGGAATCCTTCACCACCGATGGCCAATAAAACCCACAATCAAACACTTTTTGGGCGGTGGTGTGATGACCATGATGACCCCCTGTCAAACCCTCATGACAATTCCTAATGATCTCTAAACCTTCCTCAACACTAACACATCTCCTTAACACTCTATCTCCTCCAATCCTAAACAGATAAGGATCGTCCCAAATATACTTACTCGCATCCCTGAAAAACTTCTTCTTCTGTTGGGTGGTCATACCCTCAATCACATTGCCATAAGCGAGGTAATTTGCCAAATCAGCGAACCATGGCATACCTTGCTTTTCTGCTGCTATTAACTCAACCGACTCGTGAGGAAACCTATCACCTATCTCCTCTTCACGCATCTCCTCTCTACTAGGATCCTCTAAACGAGATAAATGATCGGCCGCTACATTCTCCGCCCCTCTCTTATCCTTAATCTCAATATCAAACTCGGAAAGCAAAAGAACCCAACGAATCAAACGAGGTTTGGAATCCTTCTTGGCGAAAAGAAATCGTAATGCCGAATGGTCGGTGAAAACGGTGGTTTTAGAAAGCACGAGGTAGGAACGAAACTTATCAAAAGCAAATACTACTGCTAGAAGCTCTTTTTCTGTGGTGGTGTAATTCTCTTGAGCATCATTAAGAGTCTTACTAGCATAGTATATCGGATGGAAATGTTTCTCATGCCTTTGTCCTAACACAGCCCCAACAGCATAATCACTAGCATCACACATCAACTCAAAGGGCAAACTCCAATCCGGGGCAACTAAAATAGGAGCACTAACTAACTTCTCCTTCAAGAACTCAAACGCTTTAAGGCACTCATCATCGAAAACGAAAGGAACATCTTTTTCTAGAAGACGGGTCATGGGGCGAGTGATTTTGGAGAAATCCTTAATGAAACGCTTATAGAAACCCGCATGACCAAGAAAACTGCGAATAGACTTGACACTAGTGGGTGGTGGAAGTTTACTAATCGTGTCTATCTTCGCCCTATCAACCTCAATCCCCCCACTTGATATCTTATGACCTAAGACAATGCCCTCTCTCACCATGAAGTCACACTTCTCCCAATTAAGCATCAACTTCGTCTCAACACACCTCTTCAACATCCTCTCTAAATTCAACAAACACACATCAAACAAGCTACCATAAACTGAAAAATCATCCATGAAAACCTCCATGGAAGTCTCTATCATATCCTGGAAAATGGCAACCATACAACGCTGGAATGTAGCTGGAGCGTTACACAAACCGAATGGCATACGACGATAAGCATATGTGCCATAGGGGCACGTGAAAGTGGTCTTATCCTGATCCTCTGGTGCAATGGGGATCTGGAAATAACCCGAGAAGCCATCTAAGAAGCAATAGAATTGCTGGCCTGCTAAACGCTCTAGCATTTGATCAATGAACGGGAGTGGAAAGTGATCTTTTCTGGTGGCATCATTGAGTTTCCTATAATCGATGAAAACACGTCAACCAGTGACTTTACGAGAGGGAATAAGCTCATTTTTGGAATTCATCACAACAGTCATCCCCCTTTTAGGGACAACCTGGGTCGGGCTCACCCAAGCGGAATCAGAAATCGGATAAACCATACCTGCATCCATCAACTTCATCACTTCTTTCATAACAACCTCTTTCATGTGTGGAATTAAACGTCTCTGAGGCTGTACTACCGGCTTATACTCATCCTCCATGAGTATCCTATGGGAACAATAAACTGGACTAATACCCAGAATATCGGAAAGACGCCAAGCAATGGCTTGCCTATGCTCCCTCAACACTTCTAACAACCTATTCTTCTCCTCCTCCGTCAATCTAGAAGAGATGATGACGGGTAACGTGGACTCTTCCCCTAAGAAAGCATACTCGAGATGGGAGGGTAGGACCTTAAGCTCTAAAGGTGGCGGTGAATCAATCGAAGGAATCCTACTCTCCTCTCTAACCTCATTAATCTCCAGGACCTCGGGTAACAAAGGAATCTCCTCCTCAAACTCATCTAACTCCTCCTCACTATCCTCAACAACTAAATCCGCTCCACAGATGTAATCAAGACACCGATCAACACGCGAGATGAAAGAATTTATGAAGTAAACGGAATGACACGGATCACTAAAATCATCATCACTACCCGGATGTCGCATGGATCTAACTATCTCAAACGTGACATTCTCCTCCCCTACTCTCAACGTGATTTTACCATCAAACACATCAATCACCGCCTTAGCGGTACGCAAGAACGGACGCCCTAAAATGAGTGGAACGGTATCATCGGCTTCCATATCAAGAATCATGAAATCAACGGGGAACACGAACTTATCGACCTTCACTAAAAGATTTTCAACTATGCCTCGAGGATATTTGACTGACCGATCAGCAAGCGAGAGTGTCATGCGCGTTGGAGTCAGATCGCCTAGGTCTAGCTTTTCATAAATCGAATATGGCATCAAATTGATGCTAGCACCTAAATCCACCAACGTGCGACTCTGAGTATCACTACCAAACATACACGGGATCGTGAAGACTCCCAGATCTGTCAATTTTTCCGGTAGCTTATTCAGAATCACCGCAGAACACCCTCCTGTCAGTGTAAAAACCAGGGGCTACAGCAAACTGTGGAATCGTCATCTCAAATAACTGTCTTCCTAAAGCAAAAGAAACAGTATCAACCTCATCATACTTGTCATCATGGTGAATGAACGTGGAATAGAACTCAACAGTCAACTCCCTATATTGTGACCAATCACAATTCAGAACATTAAGCCACCTTGGCCCTAGCATCTGCTCTACTCTCTCTCTTTGCCCCAAAACTCCCAACAAAGTCCAGTCAAAAGTCCTATGATGTAACAGGCTCATAGAAACAAACCTGTCAAGCCTCACTGACTCATATGTATCCAACTCAAACCTGAGCAAAGTATGCTCTCTCAACCTCCTAACTCTACTAACTGGCACCCGTTCATTTTCTAAATATTTGATTTGTCTCCCGTGCCTTTGAGCATCCATGGGTGAATCTGGGGCATCCCTTGGACGGGGAGCTGGACCTCTTCTCCTCTTAGCACCTGCTGCAGATGATTCTCCTCCTGACATTCTTCTAAAAAAAAGTTTAATGGCAAAACATATTGGAAAGCATTAATAATCATGACAAAGAAATAAAACACAACCGTATAGCATTTCATTCGCGTTTGTGACTAACAAGTTCAAAAATTTGGGCATATTGATTAACACAATGAAGAACTTGACTTTATCTATACCCGAATGGAGATTGAGTACGGGAAAGATAGCCAACAAATTAAGCATCCCAAACTGCACACAAGAACCAAAACAAATTACTAAAGACTAAAGCAAAAACAAGACTCAATATACAAAACTACCCCATCCCGACACTTTAATTGTCCTCAATTAAATCCCAAGTGCCAAACAAAACCATAATTCCAAACCAAGTAAAGATCATTGCAATAGAATCATTCATGAGATAAAAAAATCAAATTTTTAAGAAATCTCAACAATTTGCATCATGTTACTAGCAAGAGAACAACCAAGTAGTCAAAATATCTCATGTCATCATCACAATCTAGCAATAAACAACCATAACTATAACTATCATGAGGTAGTTCCAACAATACCAAAACAAAGCAACATACTCAAAAACCGACAAAGCAAGACAAAGACTACTAATTTAAGCTATAACTACCAAAAAAAAAGACAAAACAAGCAGAATTCTAAACTAGAAATACTAAAATGAAGCAAACACAAGGCAATGCTAGTAAAGAGCAACTAAAAGATAAGAAATCGGGATACATACCTTCCAAATGATGATTCTAAGACAAATACAAGCAAAGAAAGGAGGTACCTGTATCTGCATGGAACTCATCATGTACCGCAGCGCATCCTCCTGTCGATGCTGTCCCCTCATCACCTCCTCATGGCTAGATCTCCAGAAATCCATACTTCTCTCATAATATGTGTCCATCCTCCCATAAAGTGACTCTAGAGTAAGCGGGTCAGGGATAGGCTCACGCAGAGGGTACTGCCTCCCAGCTACATCTCTCCTAAAAACTGGCCTCTGACGGTGTGTAGGAATACTAGATCTCATAGCGTCTGCCGCCTCTGACCCCTGTGGAGGAAAAGCCTGATATCCAACCCTAACACCCTCTAATTGGGGATGATCATACCTAGTAAGAATACCCGCTTTCTGTAGATCCTTAACCTCAATCGGTGTGGTCACCGGCCCTAAAGTCATCAAATCCGGGGAATACCTGTCAAACACTCCCAAATTCGCAGCAAGCCTATACACATAAGGACCCATATCAAGCCTAGCCCGAGTACCACCTCTCCTACCCCTATTAAATGACTGGGCTATTAAACAACCAAAATTAGGCTCCCGGCCCTGAACCATGCAATAAATACAGAACAGATCTATCCAGCTCACTTTTTCCTCACCTGAGTACCTACCAATCACCGTACATGCTAGAACCCTATGAATATACTTCAGAATCGGGTCCCTCATGTCAGACTCCACCATGCTGGTGGAAAAAGGTGAATCAGCAATAGATGTCCAGAAAGCACTCAACTCTGTCTCGCCAATACTATAATCCCTTGGCCTCCTATTCACACCTCTCAACCTAGTCAAGAACCCAGGGCTCTGAACCTCCTCATCAGTGTAAAAACCAGTGGCTATAGCAAACTGTGGAATCGTCATCTCAAATAACTGTCTTCCTAAAGCAAAAACTAAACTACTGAAAACCACAGCCGATTGGGTTCAAATTTTCACCGGGTTTTCAAGGGTTTCCCTGTTCTTTGCTTGTATTTGTCTTAGAATCATCATTTGGAAGGTATGTATCCCGATTTCTCATCTTTTAGTTGCTCTTTACTAGCATTGCCTTGTGTTTGCTTCATTTTAGTAATTCTAGTTTAGATTTCTGCTTGTTTTGTCTTTCTTTTTTGGTAGTTATAGCTTAAATTAGTAGTCTTTGTCTTGCTTTGTCGGTTTTTGAGTATGTTGCTTTGTTTTGGTATTGTTGGAACTACCTCATGATAGTGATAGTTATGGTTGTTTATTGCTAGATTGTGATGATGACATGAGATATTTTGACTACTTGGTTGTTCTCTTGCTAGTAACATGATGCAAATTGTTGAGATTTCTTAAAATTTAATTTTTTATCTCATGAATGATTCTATTGCAATGATCTTTACTTGGTTTGGAATTATGGTTTTGTTTGGCACTTGGGATTTAATTGAGGACAACTAAAGTGTCGGGATAGGGTAGTTTTGTATATTGAGTCTTGTTTTTGTTTTAGTCCTTAGTAATTTGTTTTGGTTCTTGTGTGCAATTTGGGATGCTTAATTTGTTGGCTATCTTTCCCGTACTCAATCTCCATTCGGGTATAGATAAAGTCAAGTTCTTCATTGTGTTAATCAATATGCCCAAATTTTTGAACTTGTTAGTCACAACCGCGAATGAAATGCTATACGGTTGTGTTTTATTTCTTTGTCATGATTACTAATGCTTTCCAATCTATTTTGTCATTAAACTTTGTTTTGGAAGAATGTCAGGAGGAGAATCATCTGCAGCAGGTGCTAAGAGGAGAAGAGGTCCAGCTCCCTGTTCAAGGGATGCCCCAGATTCACCCATGGATGCTCAAAGGCACGGGAGGCAAATCAAATATTTGGAAAATGAACGGGTGCCAGTTAGTAGAGTTAGGAGGTTGAGAGAGCATACTTTGCTCAGGTTTGAGTTGGATACATTTGAGTCAGTGAGGCTTGACAGGTTTGTTTCTATGAGCCTGTTACATCATAGGACTTTTGACTGGACTTTGTTGGGAGTTTTAGGGCAAAGAGAGAGAGAGTAGAGCAGATGCTAGGGCCAAGGTGGCTTAATGTTCTGAATTGTGATTGGCCACAATATAGGGAGTTGACTGTTGAGTTCCATTCCACATTCATTCACCATGATGACAAGTATGATGAGGTTGATACTGTTTCTTTTGCTTTAGGAAGACAGTTATTTGAGATGACGATTCCACAGTTTGCTGTAGCCACTGGGTTTTACACTGATGAGGAGGTTCAGAGCCCTGGGTTCTTGACTAGGTTGAGAGGTGCGAATAGGAGGCCAAGGGATTATAGTGTTGGCAAGACAGAGTTGAGTGCTTTCTGGACATCTATTGCTGATTCACCTCTTTCCACCAGCATGGTGGAGTCTGACATTAGGGACCCGATTCTGAGGTATATTCATAGGGTTCTAGCATGTACGGTGATTGGTAGGTACTCAGGTGAGGAAAAACTGAGCTGGATAGATCTGTTCTGTATTTATTGCATGGTTTAGGGCCGGGAGCCCAATTTTGGTTGTTTGATAGCCCAGTCATTTAATAGGGGTAGGAGAGGTGGTACTCGGGCTAGGCTTGATATGGGTCCTTATGTGTATAGGCTTGCTGCGAATTTAGGAGTGTTTGACAGGTATTCCCCGGATTTGATGACTTTAGGGCTGGTGACCACACCGATTGAGGTTAAGTATCTACAGAAAGCGGGTATTCTTACTAGGGATGATCCTCCCCAATTAGAGGGTGTTAGGGTTGGATATCAGGCTTTTCCTCCACAGGGGCCAGAGGCGGCAGACGCTATGAGATCTAGTATTCCTACACACCGTCAGAGGCCAGTTTTTAGGAGAGATGTAGCTGGGAGGCAGTACCCTCTGCGTGAGCCTATCCCTGACCCGCTTACTCTAGAGTCACTTTATGGGAGGATGGACACATATTATGAGAGAAGTATGGATTTCTGGATATCTAGCCATGAGGAGGTGATGAGGGGACACCATCGACAGGAGGATGCGCTGCGGTACATGATGAGTTCCATGCAGATACAGGTACCTCCTTTCTTTCAGCCACAGGAACCGTCAGGGGAGCATGATGGAGATGATGATGAGGATTAGCTGGTGATGTTGCTGCGGGTTTGTGATGTTTGATGTGTCTATCCCTGTAAATTTTTGCTACATTTATGGTCTGTATTGGGAATTAAGGGATGATCGGTTGGTTAACACTTCTAAACATTTGAACTTATCTTTATCTTTCTTATCTATGTTTAATATGCTTTGAATCATCCCATTTGTTGTGTTTGTTTGTGGAGGTTGCCGCTTCGTTTGTGTGTGATGAGTAGGAATTGTTTGCTGAGCACATTCGATTAGGAGGGCGGTTCTTGATGGAGAAGGCTGGCACTTTGACAGTCTTGCTTTTTACTAGCTAAGTTTTTTCTGATTTATCTCTTTTTAGTTGGTTTTGTTTTGTTTCATTCCTGCATTAGGGACAATGCAAAATTCAAGTGTGGGGATGGGAACATTTGTTTATTGAGTCTGTTTTGAGTCAAATAGTTAATTTGAGTGTGTTTGGTTAGTTTTATTATTTTTGTCTGTTTGTTTGAGTCTTAAAAAAATTGAAAAACTTTTGTACTTTGTGTCTTTGCTTGATGTGCACAAAGTTTATTAAATAAAAAACAATTAAAACGACTCCAAATTAAACACTAAGTAATACTCTAGACACTTAAAAACTAAACTACTGACAGGCAAGCGTACCTATCGACTTTAGTAAAGCTAAAAGTAAGTCCGGATATCGAACCCAC
Organism: Flaveria linearis; assembly: GCA_024085815.1. Classification (NCBI taxonomy): domain Eukaryota; kingdom Viridiplantae; phylum Streptophyta; class Magnoliopsida; order Asterales; family Asteraceae; genus Flaveria; species Flaveria linearis. The sequence continues at coordinate 13,941,957 of CM044009.1, forward strand.
GAGACTCCTAATGAAAAACGAAAACTAGACTTAATTAAATAAAATTGGAATTGGGGGGAATTTAGCTACTAATTCTAAAAGACTTAAAATAAGAACTTAAATGAGAGCAAACTAAAGACACATGAGAAAGCTGAGACTGAATTCAGATGATGTTAAAACACTACCTACGCTGGAATCCTATACTTGACTAACACTTCTTCTATCGTTAATGGAATGATTTGTGAAAACCAGGATCTTTAGGTTCTAAACTAAAGGATGACTTAGAGAATCCTCAACCCTTCTCAAGGATGACAACTAAGAAGCCCTAAAGCCCGTTTAACTACCGGTTTAGCTAGATCTCCCTCACAGGTTTTCTAACTTAGTAATAAAACTCCCGAAAAGCAATCTACCTTACGGCACGACTGTCACAACACCCTAAAGTGAAGAGGATAGATCTAAGATGAATAGATAGACTCGATTAACAAGATGTGAAAGACACACTAAACGGGATTTTCTCACGAACACTCTCGAATAGCAATTCAATCACACGAGACTAACCGATAACCAAACAACTTCACAGATTTTAGATTAGTTGAATAATTAGTTTAGTTCAATTCAAGATTACCAATTTAATGGAATACTACGTCTAGCAAACCATCCACAAATCAAGAACACAAAGTAAACGATCTAGCATGCAATTATCCTATGAAAGACATTCACCAAATCACATGAAAACTGGAAATCAATCACAAGAACAGAACTTTATTACTCATACACATCTGATCATTCATATTAAATCATTCGTTTATTACAAAATCACAAGATCAAACCATAAAACCGATAAAATTCATGTTAATCAAGCATAATCATCACAACCTAGGTAGTACAAGAGTTCTAGCTAATAGTCATCATCAAAACAGAAGCAAAACAGGTTTTTGAAGTCATTGAATACAATTAAAAACTAAACACAAAGTCTAGAAACGTAAAACCGGATTGATTGAATGCCGAAAACTCGATCTTCAACTCCAAAGCTTCAATCCAAGCATCCAAGAGCTCCAAAACCTTCAAACCTCTTCTGCAAATCGTCCTCTAGCCGTCCAATGCCTTCTTGTTTTCTCCAATTCGACAACTAGGGTTTATATAATGAAAAATACGTTTTTTTCCGACTTAAACACTCGTCGCGTAGCGCGACGGGTTCTTCAAATTAGTGGCGCATAGCGCGAGGGTCTGCATAACCCGACAAAATAGTCGGGTGGCATCTCGGGTAGATCCACGGGTTCATTAAGGGTAATTTGGTCATTCACCACCTTTTCAGCTCTCGCGTAGCGCGCCGATGTGATCCAAACCCTCTCGCGTAGCGCGAGAGATTGTTTTTCTGATTTTTTTTTATTCTTTTCATCTTCAAACTCCATCACGACGCCCCGGGATCTCGTTCTTTCTCGTTTTCTGACCGTTTTAGCTTCAAATTCACCCGAGCCACTGCAAATACCAACTTGAACAAATACTATGCACTAATAACTAAATATAACACACAAAGACTCGAAACAGACACGAAACTGACACTATAAACTCAACTAATTAACACTATATCACGGTTTTGTTTCTTTTAAAGTTCCTGCAATCAATTTAACCCGCAAGATCGGTGTTTTGTTTATGAATTGTTGTTTTGGTTCATGTGCTTGCTTTTGTCAACTTGCATAGAGCCGCATTTGTTGAATTTGTGTTGTTTAGAGCATTCACATCCCATTCCTTAACTTTATCTATATAATTACACTAAAAATCACTACTTCTTCTCTCTTCTTTCAATTAAATAATATATTTTTATACATTTTTCATTACTTTTTCTCTCTGCTTCACTTACAACCACTTTTAAAAATATTAAAAAATTTATAAGGCTTGAACAGTGAATCCTTAAATTTACAGATGAACTGTAAAATTATCCCGTATAATTTAAGGACTCACACTCACATAATTATAAGGCATGGATTGTGAATGCTCTTATGTTATATATACTACTGTTGGTACGCCTTCAATTGGAAATAAGGAATTTCATGCTTCTGTTCGACGGTGACAATGGAGGTGGCTGCCGAAGGGTGAAAGCAGGAGGTGTTATTTTGCGGTGGAGAGAAAGAGTGAGAGGGAGAGAGAGAGAGAGAGAGGAAGGAGAGAGAGATAGAGAGAGAGGAGGGAGGGAGGGAGAGAGAGAGAGAGAGAGAGAAGAAATAGAAAAATTGGAAAGTAAGGAAGTTGGGAGATTTTTATGTAAATCATTTAAGCTCCTAGGGGTATTTTAGTGTTTTTAAAAAATTCTAACAGAAAATGTTAGCACCGCTAGTTAAAATGATGAAAATAAAAACGATTTGTAAAACTCAGACTAATAATAGAGACAAATTGAAGGTTGGTACTAAAATGGAGACAATTTGCGAAACTCAAGGACGAAAACCGAGATTAACTCTTTAAAATTTTATGAAATTTCATATATGTCGTTACGACCACTTATTATTATATATGTTTTATCGTAATTTCATTCAAAATGATTTTGTGTGTTACAACATACAAGTCATTGAAACACAGAACACATAAGAGGTCATTTTTATATAAGTTTTCAATTATTTCTATTTTTTTTCTCCTCATCCTGGAACTTTTGCTTTTTCACAGTCTTACATCCCACCATGTTTTGACGTGTGGGTTGATAGCAACAAAGTTAGTTTTTTTTGTTTCGCGCCCCTATCGCAACGCAGGGTCTTTTACTAGTTATTGTCCAAAATTACTTTTTCTTTAATTACTCTTAGGTTAAAATTCATGCAAGAAAATGTTTTAAAGTTACATGTGTCTATTAATTTGCTTCGTGAGTTTCTTTAAGTAAACTTCAATGACATGTGCTTGCTTATGCTAAAATTAAGCTAAAATCAGTAGCGTTTGGAAGAGAGTGAGGAATTCCGACCCAGTATATTTCACTCAAGAGCAGAGTCTGGAAGGGGTATGTGGTTGCGAGTCTTTCCTCTATCTTGAGAGATAGAGAGGCCGCTTCCAAAGAGATCCCGGACTCGCAGAGTTGAAAACAACATGGAGTTAAAAGGTGTCGAGTTACTATTATGAAAGGAAATTAAGCTCTAATTTGTTTAGCAAAGCTTTGAACATGTGTTCATCTAATTTAAAGCTTTTTTTATTTTTCCACACAAAACATGAACATAAATCAGGAAACTATATGTGATTGATTTTTGAACATTCAAAGCAATTACAAACCTAAAACGGGAAACATACGATTATCGTTCATCATACTAGGCACCGTTTATCAACTGTCTGCAATATTCTAGAATTTAAAAGGTCAAGCTACCATAGATTTTGTACAACCTTTATCGAATGAGATTTTGTACAACCTTTATCGAATGAGATTTTGTACAACCTTTATCGAATGAGATTTTGTACAACCTTTATCGAATGAGATTTTGTACAACCTTTATCAAATGAGATTATGCATAATTTTTTAGATATTAATTAGTGGAGTTGGGCTTAGGACTTGGTGTCTTGCAAAGAGAATCTTGGGTGCCTTAATCAAACATTCAAATAATTAGTGAAGTTGGCTTACTAGGTCAATTTTATAGCTGTGTGGGGCCTAGGCCCCTCTTAACAATACACTAAATCCGTCCATGGAATTAGGATGGAGCTTTAAAATAAGTATGGACGGTTGGATCCTGTTTCAGAACAATAAGTAATTATGACTCAGATAATTATGTAATTACTCACTCGTGCGGTGTGACCATAACATGATGTTTTGATGACGCATTTTGCACTTGGTGCGCTCGCATCACTGAGAGCCACTTTTGTATTTTTGACGCCTAGCGCAACCGCCATTGTCGTGATGGTGGCACAACATCAACCGTAGAAACTTTCTACTTGTCATCATCAGCTGGTCATCATTTGCGATTGCTCCAGGTTCCACTCATTATTTACGTCTGAACTAGTGTTTCCTACCGACTAATTAAGACCAGTGTGCTAAAACAGAAACCTAGTCAACTAAGATCTTAAAGACATTTTACAAACACTAAATGAGTTTAGTTGTATTAAAAGCATTTGATACAATTTAGCACTTAAAGTTCAATGATGAGGGGTTTCAAATTGTTTCAACAATAATATCAAGGGCATACCTTAGATGAAAAGATGCTAGAACAACTTGGAGACTATGTATGCTCTCAAAGCACACTCAAATGCACAACACCTTATAAATTATGATATGTCAAAATTGTGGATTGAGTTAACAAATTAAAAAACTACATGTTTAGTTCAAATAGTATGTATAAACATACATGTGGGATCCCTACTCCTTAATTTGAACGAAGTCTAACTTTTTTTGTGTAAATGCAAGTGAATTGACCAACCTCTTATCATTAAAAAAAAATTAAAAAAATTACATTACATAAAATTTTGAGTATAATATATATTGGTGGGTCCCAAATCAATGTTTGTTTGTTTTTCTCCTATCACCAAACCAATCTCAAATTCCTATTCCTTCTACCCATCCTTAAATTCTACCAATCTCAAACTTCTACCCGTCTTTGAGCATTATCTATCGATATAATAACAAACTCTTAACTATATGAATTTTTTATTTATTTTGTTTAGACCATAGAAGTTTTATGATTATTATATTTGGCACTTTCTGATTTGCCAAGTTAATTTAATAGTTAAGTCTTATTTTAAATACCTATTTATTTAAATTGTATCATAAAATATTAGAAAACTAGTAATAATTTGATATATTGTTATGTTTATTTTGTTATGTTGATGTTATTTCTTTCCATTTGTTTGATGTCTTCGATTTTGAAGTTTAAGGGATAGCCATTAGTCTATTTTATATTCGGGTTTTCGTATTCAAGTTCGTAATGCAATTACCAGCGTAACGAACACAAGAGCATTTCTAGTAACAAAAATTTAAACTTTGTTAACCGTAGGGAGTAGGAACCAACATGTTACATTCATACATAGCATTTGAACCAAACATATAAACCTAAATCATAATTTTAACATACCATAGTTTATTCTAAGTTAATATTAAAATAACAACAAATACACAAAAATAGACTTGACATAATAGCATGGGACCTCAAAAACACAAAATATGTAAAGAAGGTGACAAATTTGAGGTGCTTTTTTACTTTTTTTTTTCTGAGTAAATCAGTTTTCACGGGTAAAAATTTAAAATTGCAAATTGTACATTGTACATTCTGAAGAATTGGAATTGCTCCCACTGAAAAAAGCAAACCTTTCAACTACCGAATTGGCTCAAGTTACCATCTATAAGAGCATTCACATCCCATTCTTTATCTTTATCTATATAATTACACTAAAAATCACTACTTCTTCTCTCTCCTTTTAATTAAATAATACTTTTATACCCTTATCATTACTTCTTTCTCTCTCATTCACTCACAACCACTTTAAAAAATATTAAAAAATTTAAAGGATTGTACAGTGATTCTTCAAATATACCAATCCACAATAACATTTTCTCTCTCCTTCACTCACAACCACTCAAAATCATTCCATATAATATACCAAACACACTCACATAAATATAAGGCATGGGTTGTGAATGCTCTAAGCAGTGCAATGTACCACCACACATGCAAAGGGTACAACCTTTTTAGCCTTTATGCTAAAGTTGTTCACAGTACTATTTGGCACCTTTTAACAAACGTTATAGGCTGAACCGTTAACTATGCTTCTAGAAAACAACAAACCGATTAGCCAATTTAGGCGGATGGACCGGCTAGTTTTACCGTTTTGGAGGTTGGATCAAACTTTATTTTTATTATTTTCGTTCGTAACTATAATAAATTTATGTAGCTACAAAATAAATACATATACATACAACATATGATAAAGATAAAGGATGAGTTTATTCTACAAATTCTATTTTTATTTATAAGTGTGAGAAGACACAATTATGTTAAAAAAGGCACAAAAAAATTACATTTCACAATTTAAATCGAATTTCAAAAACGTAATTCGGAGTCTCTGTTCCTCTCGTCGTCCTCTTTCAAAAATAAAATAAAATAAAAATAAAAAATTCATTATGTTTTTATGACACAATGACATCATTGTGTCTTTCATAATGACACAATGACGTCATTATATCTTTCATAAATGGCACAATAAAAAAACGTTAATTTTTTTATTTTTTTTTTCTTTTTCGTTTATTTTTTTCTTAGTGAGACGGCTAGATGAACAAAAGCTCGGAATTAATTTTTTGAAATTCAATTTAGATTGTAAGATATAATTTTTATGACTTTGTTTGACTCATTGTGTCTACTCACACTTTATAAAAAAATACACTTTGTATTGAAAACTCTTTCAAACATAAATTATAATAAATTTATGTAGCTACAAAATAAATGTAAATGTATAAATGTATAAATATACATATACATGTACATACAACATATGATAAACATAAAGAGTCGGTCCGGTTTACATGACTAGGTTACCGTTTTAAATCAGACCGAACTATTTGAATCTCAAACCGCTTAAACCAACCTTCTGTTTAAGTGGTTTATCGGTTTCAACATTCATAAACACACCCTAACTTTAAGGAGTCTTAAGACATATATGCATTTCTTCATCAAGATAGAACACCCAACATCACACAAGATTTATCAAATGTATTATAAATCACTTGTGTAAAACACATAATTTGCAGCAGAAAACAACTAAATAGCAGAAACCTTACGGTTTCGATAAGGGGTCGGGTCAGTCATGATTACGGTGAGATTTCGAGTCTGGGCTCGAAGCAGAACCCGGAAAACAGTTGAAGCGGAAACCGCTTAGTAACAGGGCATTTCTGTGACCATTTCCATTGATTCTTTTGCATATCGAACACTAAAAGAGCCGGTGCGCCATAGCTCTGAATGAAGATCAAATCATCGGTCCCGCTACTAGCGAACACATCATCGAGCTCACCGAACCCTTGACAGAATCGCTGTGGCATTCGGGCCACTTCTCGCCATTCTTTCGTGTTTTCAAGAACCCATATGCCAATGCCCGTGATGACATCTTGTCGATCTTGTTTACCGATTCCACCCACCATCACTAAACTTCCCTTAAGGTTCATCAACCGCCCACATGTAAGAGCACACGGGACCGAGATAAAGCCACAAGTCAACAAACCACGAACGGGTTGGCAGGTTGAAAGATCATAACTCACGAGCCCGTGTCGGTTTTCTTGAAATGACCCGGTTGAGTATATCAAGAAATACAAAACCCCGTTACAGATCACGCTCTCGTCACCCCCTCGCCACCCCGTCAGCATCTCAGTCACGGGTGTCGTCCAGGTCAGCGTCATCGAGTCATACACATGGACCGAGAGGTCCCACTGGAAGTAATTCTCGGGCACTTGTCTAGACTTCACCACAGTCACCATATAGTTTGCAGACACCCGATCAACCGAGATCGAGAGAGCACTGTAGTCACAGAACCGCAAACCAGACAGTTCACTGAGCCGGAACCAGCATTTTGTGATCAGGTTACACACGTAGAGCTCGGTTCTACTATCTTTATCCATGAAACAAACTAAACCACATGATGATGCAATGAACCATCTCGAGGTTTTGATCATATGCGGGAGCTCGATCCCATACCAGTTTCTTGAAACGGGGTCGTAAGCGTATCCACTCGATTCATCTGAGCTCGTGAACATGAAGTACCACGGCTTATGTGATGAATCAGGTGATATGTTCCATATAAACCGTCGTGAGTTCACTATTTCATGCCATCTTTTGCACACACAGCCGACCCGAAAGATGCTTGCAATTGGAAGATAAGCTATAATTCGCTCCAGTAAGTCATCTGGCAGGAGTATATCGACAGATATCGCGAGTGAACTGTCTTTATCACCCTCATTATTAACCTCTAGGAGCAAATCGATTGAACTAAGTGATTTGAAATCCTTATTATTATCAAGATAGTTACTAGCCCATGATGTTTCCCCCTTCATGATCAAGAATATTCAAACAATCTGATGAAGAAACAGATTCAAAAGGTCAAAATTGACCATCTTTTTATGTATTTTAACATGAAATTAGAATATTTAACATAGAGCATCTCACCTGAAACCAAAATGCAAGATCAAAACCTGCAAACAACCTCAAAACAAGATCGAAATCGATGCAAATCAGTAACAATCCACATCAGACTCCAAAAGGGTATTTCAAGATTGTTGAAAAATTCATCATCTTTTATTCATGAAAACAGATTGAGTGCAAATCAGGTCAAAATTGAACATGTTTGATTCATGAAAACAGATTCCTTTGCATGCATGAAGACAATTGAAGGCATATTCTTAACAATGGTGATGAGAGAAACAGCAAAACAGAGTCACAATCAAGACAAAAGAGTACAACATCATCACAGAATAATATTAGAGTACTCTAATATTTATAACATTAAATCTGTTTTCTTGCTGTGAAGAAATCAAGAAAATGAACAAGAAAAGATACCCACAACAAAAGTTATGATTTTTACCCAATTGAACATGATCAAACCCTAAAAAAAGGAATTTGAAAGATGGGAAATAAAATTCAAAATCAGGATGATAATATAATAATAATAGTTAGGTAGAGTACTAAGAGCAGATAGAGCTATCAATCAAACATCATTAAAAAAAGCCACCTAAAATCTAAAGAACACACCAATCATAAACTAAAAGAACATAAACAAGTGTGACAGATCATACACTGAATAAAATAGTCAAAATTTCAAGAGATTAACCTTAATCCGCTCTGATGATTCTTGGGCTTTTGATTTAACATATGATTCCAAATGGGTGTTTCAAGATTGGTGAAAAAGATAAAGTTTGAAGATGGATATGATTAAACCCTGAATTTAATCAATGAAAATGAAAAGGGTGTTTGAGTGTTATGAGATTGATCATAAAAAGAATGAGAAAATGGTTTGTGAAGTTCAATTCTTGATTGTTCTTCAAGAAAACAAAGAAGTATGGATTTGAAACGGGTTTTTTTTATATATAAAATCTTTTATTTTTGGGGTTGTTTTGGGCATGAAACAATGGGTGGTGGATTCATGAGTGTAACCAAGAGAGGCTTTTGGGATTTTGCAAATGTGGAGGATTTGATGCATTTTAAATGTAGGAATAGAGAGAGAAAGTGTGATGGTTTTGGGAATTTTACAAATGGAAACAAAATCAAATTCTTCTGTTTCTTGTCCTGTTAGGAATGGCAATATCAACGGTTTTTAAAATTGTTTAATTTGTTATATAATCTTTAATCATTTGTATCCTTTAGTGCAATTATTAATTGTATATGATAACAGTAAATATAAGTTTTTCTAATAGCATCTAGAGCATCAATAATGGATAAGGTAGAGAGAGTGGTAGAGAAACGGCACTGGATCCCGACACGACTAACTAGTGAAGTGTGAGATGAGTACATTAGATGTCTGAAAAAAAACACTTTTAAAAAAATGTCTATAGAATTTACAGAGTAATTAAAATTTATGACAATAAATATTTACGAAAACCGGTATGTAGTGATATTCAACAACTTTATGGTGCGTAGAAGACAAACACATATTTCCTAGAATGTTTGGTATCATCGATTGCACATATTGGAATAGATAAATTGTCCTACCACGTGACGAGCAAGTTTATGAGAGATAATCATCTACACTCTAGTATTATGTTAAAGTAGTGGCCTCGTATGATCTAGGATGCTTTTTTTTCTATTATCTATTCCAACAATCATATAAACATTCTTAATCAATCCTCAATATTCAACATTATCATAACAAAACTACACCCTGGTCATCATACACACTAAGAGGAATAGAGTACAAACAAAGTATTATCCTGTTTATGAATCGTTGACATGTCCCGTGAGTGAGAAACAAATAAATACAAATTACATCAAGAATTGACAACAAAGGATTTGGAACCAGCATTCGATGCTTTGAAGAAGTGTTGTCATGTGAACAAAGGTAGAAATGTGGGTGAAAAAAACAACTTGATTTTTGAGGCCTGTGTGCATGTCCAATGACCTTTATAGATGATTTCTATTTAAAAAGAAGAGAAAGAAACCTAATCAATTTGAAAGTTATCTTCAACAAAGCAAGCATGAGAGTCCTTGACTCAAGTATTAACATTGAACATAAATGTAATAGAAATTAGATCATTACTTCAAGTGGTTATATTAATGTGTTCATTAATGTATAATAAAAGAGGTCTGGTAAGTCAAAATTTGGAGTTGATTTAGACAAAGTTGAATGTGTCTTGAGGTTATAGTAAGGGGTTGTTTGATAGGTTATTAATAATCATTAAGAGGCTACCTATTTATAGTTTACAGTCTTTTTTTTTTTTTTTTTTTGAAAGGCAAAAGATTCATTAATAAAGCCTATCAAGGTGATAGGATATTAATACAACACCAAAAAACCACCAAGAAAGTACAGCATACAAACTGCAACTAACTTAACACAACAGACCACATTATAAGCATTAAAGCTTAAAAGAGACCCAATCATCCCACCCAATTGAACCATGTTTTGTTCTATGTACCAACCAGAGGAAGCCAATTTGCTTAACATCTTCAAAAAGCCTTCTTAAGGAGGGTTGCTTCCTGCGGAATACGGCTTCATTTCTCAATTTCCAAAGACACCACATACCAGCGAGAATCACCAATTGAACTGTTTGGGCCTTCAGACTGGAATCCTGGTGCGGCAGATTAAGAAGGTCACGGGTTGCAAACGGAAATAAAGGAGGGAGGTTACACCAGGTACTTATATAGCTCCACAGCATGGTTGCGTAATAACATGAGGTAAAAAGATGGTCCGTCGTTTCCGGGGCTTCCTTGCATAATGGACAGTAGGTCACTCCCACATCGACATTTCTTTTGCTAAGACCAACCAGGGTGGGCAACCTATCTCTTTCTGCTCTCCACGCAAACAACTTGACCTTCAACGGCACGGGATTACTCCAGTTTATTACGAAACTTACTGGGGGATATCGGCTAGCATCTACCATTTTTCTTAAGGATCGTACTGAGAAGGAACCAGTCGGATCGCCAAGCCATTTCCAGGAGCCATTTTCCATACACATGACCTCATTAAGTATGGTATTATGCTTCTCAAACCAATTATTAATCTTATATATTTGCCCCAAACGCCAGTAATATCGCATCTGTGAGGGATGATCAGACCTGCACGCCGAGTTTTATGAATACTTTCGATTGCCTGTTTCCATATCGTGGGGGCTTCCGTCTTGAATCGCCACCACCACTTTGCCAATAAACTCATATTTAAAGATTTTAGAGAGCCAATTCCTAAACCCCCTTTATCTTTAGGCGCACAAACATCCTCCCATTTGACCCAGTTGATTTTGCTCTTTGTTTCATCACCTCCCCAGAAGAAATTCCTTCTGATTTTCTCCAATATCTCTATTACTTTGTCCGGGGCTTTATAGATCGAAAAATAGTATATCGGAAGGCTGTCAAGCACTGATTGAAGGAGCGTCAACCTCCCCCCGATAGATAGATGTCTGACCTTCCAACGAGACAATCTAGACTTGAAGGTGTCGATGACCGGGGTCCAGTTTCGCCACTTGTTCATATTTGCACCCACTGTAAGGCCCAAGTAATGAAAAGGAATGGAATCCAATTTACAGTGGGCAATTCGGACCAGTTGCTGGAGTTCGGCATCAGGAACGTTAATACCCACCAAGCTACACTTGTTTGCATTAACTTCCAACCCCGAGACCAAGTGAAAGCATCTCAGAATACGCACTAGATTTTTTAAATTCGAGCTGGAGTTTTCGGCCAATATAATCACATCGTCCGCGAAAAGGAAATGTGTTAGAGAAGGGCCGCCATTCGGTAGAGCAATGCCTCTTAAAGCTCCAACAGAAGCAGCCTTATTCAAAATCCAATTCAAAGCTTCGGTAACAATAAGGAAAATGAAGGGCGAGAGCGGATCCCCCTGACGCACGCCTCGCGAAAACCTGAATTCTTTGGACGGGGAGCCATTAATGAGAACGAAGCTTTGGCGGCTTTCAGGACCCCCATGATCCAAACAATCCATTTCGGCGGGAAGTTCATCTGCTGAAAAATAGATTCAATAAAGCTCCAACAAACAGAATCAAAGGCTTTGTTGAAATCAACTTTGAAAAGCAGGCCATGTTTCTTATGTTTTTTCATCCACGATACAACTTCATTTACAACCAAAGGGCCTTCAAGAATACTTCGGTTAGAAAGGAAAGCCGTTTGGACTTCGGAAATAACCGTCGGCATCACTGATTTCATTCTAAGCGCAAGCACTTTTGAGATGACTTTGTTGATACACCCAATGAGGGAGATAGGCCGATATTCATCGAAATAACCCGGGTCGACTGTTTTGGGAATCAAAGTAATGAAAGACGAGCCGCATACCTCGCTAATGATACCGTCTTCATAAAACGAACATAATATATTGAAGAAATCCTGTTCTAATAAGTGCCAAAAATTTTTGATGAAGCCGAAGTTAAAACCGTCCGGGCCGGGGGCTTTATCGCTTCCACAATCCCATACGGCTCGTTTAATTTCAGTTTTCTCAAACGGAGCCACCAGCACATTACCCTCCTGTTCGGATAGTTTGTTGATACCTAGGCAGGTAATTTTTGGCCGATCCCTCAGTGTTTCAGTGTAACGTTTTCTAAAAAAACGGCAAGCCTCAGCCTTGATCGTTGAAGGGTTTGATGCCCAGTCACCATTGATGGAAATACCGTTTATCTTACTTGCGGCAAATCTTGCATTAACCACGCCATGAAAGAAAGAAGTGTTCTCGTCCCCGTCTGTCATCCACTTGACTCTAGACTTCTGTTTTAAATCTTCGGCTTTTCTAGTTTCGAGATTGAAAATGCTACGGCTAGCTTCCAACGGGATTTGCTTTCCTCTTCATTCAATCCAAATAATTCGGCAATCGTATCAAGGCATTGGAGGCGAACTGATGCATTGTGTATCTGATGGTCTGCCATGCTTTTTTGTAAGGGTATCCACTCTTTTAAGGCTCCTTTAACATTTTTAGTTTTATCGCAAGCCTATAATCGGGTCTACCATTAGGGACCGAGAGAGACAAAGCTTGCTCAATAACTTCACTAAGCCCCGGAAAGGAGAACCAAGAATTGAAGAATTTAAATGGTTTGGGGCCATAATCGACTTTGGATACAGCAAGCGTCAGGGGGGAATGATCAGATAAGTGTTTCGGCCATGCTCTAAGGGTAGCCTCGGGCCAGAGATTCATGAAGTCAGAACTAACTAGCACTCGATCATTTTGCTAGCTTTGAGCCCGTTATCACTCATATATGTGAATTTTGACCCCCCCATATTGTACTCCGATAAATTACAATTGTAAATGAAATCATTAAACGCATTTGCACCGTAAAAATTAAAATCAGAGTTGAGTCTTTCCTCGACCGTTCTAACCTCATTAAAGTCGCCCAACATGATCCAAGGGCCAGGGAAGCTTTCCATTGTGGATTGCAAGAAGGACCAAAGATTTTTCTTTGATTGAAGGTCCTGCGGAGCATATACATTGGCAATGTTCATTGCCGTGTTGGAACCCGGAATAGACCCGATCAATATAAGGCAGTTGCAGTTTGTAATAACTTGAGAGATGGTGAATAAACCAGGGTCCCAGATGCTCAAGATTCCACCCGATCTACCAGAAGCCTCAATAAAATCATAAGCCATCGGAAGCCTACCCCAGAACCTACGAATCTGAGATTCTTGGATGCAAGCTAAATGGGTCTCTTGAATGCACAAAAACTGACTTTATGGCTACATTTCAGACTCCGAAGCCAATTTTCCTTCGCCGACGAGCCCAACCCCCTAATGTTGATTGTCAAGAAATCCATTAAGATTCAATGATTTCGCCCTCCTCCATAATTAGAGCACCTAGTTGCTCGGAATGATTCTTCAGATCGATTCCCAGGAGCTCCCCAATATTTATAGTGCGTTCCATCTCAACCTCATTATTGACAGTGTTCGAATTCTGGGCATTGATTCTTCCTCCGGAATCCTTTGAGATTTGATCCATATTTACCTCATCAGCCGATCGAAGAATAGATTCCCCAGCCTCTGTATCACTTCCAAAAATTTCATCCATAATTTTTCTGGAGTTACTTTTATATTTTTTTTGGTCGAATGGTACAGCCATGAGGGTTCGGTTCCATCAAAGGGGAACGGGATTTGGCTTTCCTTTTGGACTTGGGCTGGGCCGCCGAGGAAAAGATGAATTTGTTTAACCCAAAGGGGTCGGAGCCCACAGGATCAAAAGAATTATCATTAAGGGACTTTGGGCCTTCAACTGGGCTTTGGGCCGGGGGGGACAAAATAACAGCAGAACATGAAGGCGCGTGGGGCAAAGAATTTTGGGAATTTACCCACCCTCCGCAGGCGCCACCTTTGCATGGAAACATGAGTTGTTTTTCGGCTGGCTGTTGGGCTCCATGACATTTTCCAAGGTTGGGGACTTTTCCACTTCTTTCACCGGCGAGAGCCCCACCGAACCCTTCTCCGGAGAGTCGCTGTTGACTGCGTACTTCGGAAACCAGTTTTCATTGACCTCCCTGAAACCGATTTTATAGCTTTGATCACCAGAGTCAATCATAAAACTACCTTCCAAGCAATTTTGACCGGCGACAATGATTCCGAGCTGATTGAAAGAGAGGTTATTGTCCTCATCAGATGCTTCCGATTTGCAAACTACTCTCCCGAAATGCTGCCCGATAATATTAAACGTATCAGAGTTCCATAGGTGCAGAGGAACACCTCTAAATTGTACCCATGCAAGTCGATCCATAGGAAGTTCTTGACCATCCCAAATTTCTGTGTTTGAGAGAAAATCCTTATCAAGCAATTGACAAACGGAGTTTCGTGCTTCCAGACTCGACTTGAAATCAATAAGACTCGTAATCCCCAAAGATATCTAATTCCCGTGGGAAAGATTTGAAGCTTTTCCAGGGAATCCTCTAAAGATTCAAGAGAATCCAAGTCTTTTGCTTCACCAACCACTGCGCATTTCTTCCATGGATTGAACGCGCCTGTGATACCATTTACTCGTATGCGTTGGACTTTCTTACCCCCCAATAGTGAGTCCCGATAGGAAGGCATGTCTGGACCCCAGGTTGGATGATTGCTTACTTGTTCAGCATAGTGCTCCGACGAACGAGAACTAGTGTGGAAAACATTCTTCGGTGCCGACGACTGTCCATTGTACTCAACCCGATTCCCGGCTTTGTCAAACTTAGCTAAATTTGCATACAGTTTTAGACCATCAACTTTGATATTGTTAAGAGCTTTTTCCACCGTGATGGGATCTCGAACTTTTGCAAATCTAACAAAACCGAAACGATCACCACCTCTTGCTTTTTTGTTTGGAATGAAGGCATCAGTGATAATTCCCAGATTTTTACATTCATGCCAGAGATCTCTTCCGGAGAAGTAGTTTGGAAAGTTGGACACGAAGAAAGACGTAATGGTTGCTCCTGGTGAAGCCTTAAACCTCCTTTTGCTTTCGACTCTTACCCATTCGGAACCTTCATCAACTTGTTCAAACCTCACCCCTCCCTTACCATTTTTTGATGGCTCTCGCTCTCTTGGTGGCTCTCTCTCTCTAGACATCGTTTTTAGATTTACAGTCTTTTAATGGTTAAAATATAACTTAAATGCTGAATGGTCTTTAAGAGGCTATCTATTCATGGTTCATATCCTCTTAAGAGGTAACCTTTTAATCATTCAGCATTTAGGTTACCTCTTAACCATTAATAGGCTATAAACCATTAAGAGGTAGCCTTTTAATGATGATTAAGGAGCTGTTTGGCAACTTCTGAATGGATAAGTGTTGAAGGAATAAGAGGTCTGAACCAGTAAGAGGTCTGAATCAATAAGTGCTGAACCAGATTAAGTCTGTTTTGTTGGACATCTGAATGACTGTATAGAATGACCTGCCATGGTCGCCCACCACCGATAACCTGCCATGGCCGCCCCCAAAATGCAAAAACTGGCCATGGTCGACCCCCAATCGACAGTCACCGAAGAAGGCCGATAGAAGGGGCGAGAAGATGGCCGAGATAAGGGGCCTGCCATGGTCGACCACCATCCATAACCTGCAATGGCCGACCCGAGAATGCACAAATCGGGCCATGGTCGACCCCCAATCGAAAGTCACCGAGTGGGCCGAGACAGGGGCGAGAAGATGGCCGATCGAAGGGGCGACAAGATGCCGGAGAAGGGGCGAAGAGGCGAGAGAAGGGGCGAAGATGGCAGAAGAGAACGTACCTGTGAAGGGGACGAAGGAGTTGCCCGTCGGTGATGGTTGCCCGTCGATGATGGTAGCCGTCGATGATGGTATCCGCTAGATGATGGTAGCCGAAGACAAGAGAGGTGGGAATCAGATCTGAAAGTTTGTCTGACCTAATAAGAGGTCAATAAGAGCTCATTTTATTAAGGGGTTGTCAAACCAAACAACGTGGTCTGACTCGGTCTGATGTTTGGGTCTGACTGGGGTCATTAAGACCCAAACAAACAGCCACTAAGAGCCTACCTAACAACCCTAAGTTTTATTACGTAAGGGTAATATAGTCTTTCAACGTTTAAAAGTAATGACTTGTGGGCATAAAGGTCTTGTATCATGATTTTGTGTTTGACATTGGCTAGGAGGGAGACACAAGGGAAAGTTAAGGACGAAAAGAACTTCCAACAAATTAAATTTGAAATCATTGTTTTAGTGAAACTAGAAACATTCTTCAACAAAGCAAACTTGAGGTAATTGTTCAATCATGAGTTTGTTAGTTAGGGGTATACTCAAATAGTGTATTCATATAGCTTTTATGCATGTAACATTTGTATATGAGGTGACCATAGTGTTTTTGCAAAAAAAATTGAAATGAACCAATGTAGAGGTTCAAGGTGATGAAAGATTGTCAGGATATCTAGTCAACAAGATATGCTTGAAACTACTCTTTATGATATAAGTTGTACATCATGTACTTTGTAAGTTTATATTACCCTTGCATGTTTGAAAGAGAGAATAGCACTCATAAATTTCATACATTCTTTGTTACTCTTATATCCTAGTTCAGTTTTATTTGGTTTTGAATATGTCACTGGTCTAGTATAGAGATGGGCAAAAAAAAGTCCGGCCAAGAAAACCGGAACCCGTTTCGAACAAAAATTGGTTTGGCCCAAACTTACCCACATCGTCGGTTTCCCTCCGATTTCCCATATTCCGGACCTCAAACTGGTTACAAACCGGTTTTCAAATCGATCCCAAACCTATTTTAAACCTGATATCCCAAACCGGTTTTCAAACCGTTTTTAAAAAATAGTTGTTATATAACTTTAATATAGCATTTTTTGACCGTTTGGGGAATTTTTTGACTGCCATTTTTTTGTGTTTTTTTACCATTAACTTTTTAAATTATAAAGCAATATTCTAAGATAGGATATCAACTTTTTAACTTTTTTTTCAAAAAATTAAACATTTTGTTTCCAAACAAATCATTTAATAAATATTATTTTTAAAATTTTCCTTATTATAACTTCCAATATAAATTATTTTGGTTCATATAAATTATAGTATTTAAAATAACTTTTGTTTTTAAACTTTTTTTAATTAAACATTTTGTTTCAAAACAAATCGTTTAAAAAATATTATTTTTAAAATTTTCCTTATTATGACTTTCAGATTTAATTATTTTGCTTTATATAAATTTTACTATTGAAAAATATCAATTTTAAAATATTTTGTATTTTTAAAAAAGTTTGATATTTTATAAAATACCTATATAATTGGTTTATTAAAATTTTTATTAAACGTTTCAACGTAAAATTCAGATTTTTAAAGTTACGGGTTTGCATACCGGTATGAATCAGGCATAAAACATTTCCGTGCATATTTTTATATACGTTTTGAGTTAATCTATGTCTTAACGTTCGCCTAAGTTTTTACGTGAATTTTATAGTGAAATGGGCCGGATAAAAAATAAATATTTTTATTCGACGGTATAAATACGAGTTACTATACGTTTCAATGTAAATTTAATTCGGAAACGAGTCGCGACGATCATAATCTATTTTATCAGATACGGCATAGGTGCACGCGTCTTTTATGATGTTTTGAGTTGTACTACGTTTTGATACAGTTATATTTGGAAAAAAGTCAGGTAAAGTATAATATTTTTTGCTCAACGGTAAAAATTCAAGTTACTTTACAGTTTAATGTAAATTTAGTCCAAAGACAAGCCGGATTGATTATTAGTCTATATTTTAGCACGTCACATATAATGTCGTCGCAATTTGTTAGTGTATTTACGTTTTGATATTTGAGATCATGGTAAAATTCTCCCGCGCAAGGTGCGAATTCGAAAAACCGAGTGTAATCAATTGATGTTATAATAGATTAAAAAATGTGATATAATATGTGCTTGCCACCAATTATGTTATAGACATACCATATTCAATATGATCCCATGAATATTCTATTATTATACCATAACTCAATATTAAAATAACTACTAGTTTTCCGAAATTATACCCTAACTACAAGTGATGGATTATGGTATCACCACTCATATGTCCATATTTGTTTCATGACAAATATATTTTCAAGTGGATAGTATATGCTTGTGACATATAAAAAAAAACAAACTTTAACAAAGAAAATTGACCCAATGGGAAACTCCATGGACATCATACTTTAATTTATGCTTACGCAATAATTTTAACAAAGTTATTTATAAATAAAATAAATTTTTATATTATATTATAACATGTATTAAACCATTTGGTCGGTGACCTTTTGTGAGTTTGCTTATTGGCCAACAAAGTTTACTTATTTGCAGAATAGCCCCTTGCATTAGAGATAGTCTTATGCACACGTTTTGTTAGAGAGAGACTTGACGGAGGACCCCGGCTTGCCTTCCGGCGATGACGATCATAGTTTTCGACAGCAAACCACTACTAATGTTTGCTTCGACCTGCCCCTTCGACTGTTTAGCATTATTTTCCGTTATTCTCCATTCCGCCACTAGACTGCAGCGGTGGCACTTGCAGTGACGGTTGTCGGATGTGGCGGTGGTGACCCTACTGATGTAGGAGGGGTTATGCGAAGGTGGGATGCTGTGATGAAAATGGCATGATGATGATGGTGATTCGGCAGTGTTCAAGTGTGACGAAGGTGGTGGTTGAGGCGGTGGTAGGGTTTTGATTTGGGAACCTTGAAGAAGAAAGGAGGTTACAGATTGTTACATTTAAATATATGACTTACATTAAAAGTAACTAGGTGGTACCATGTGTATTTTGAGTTGAATATGTCTTTTTCTCAAGCCCAGTAATTTCATACTGTGTAGTGTGTAGGCGTGTAGTAAATGACATTTAAAGGTTTTTTTTATTTACTCTTCTTTTTATTTTTTTATTTAACATGTTTACTCTAAAGATTATATAGTGTGATGTTAGAATTAATTGTTTATTATAAAAAATATGATGCTTCTCCTTATCTTCCTTCCAATTTTAGGAAATTTGCTGATGTGGTCCTACTATTTTTTGTTTATTTTGTTTTTTTAGTTTAGAGATGATTTTAGAAAAAGAGATGGTAGTTTTTTTTATGTATATATTTATTTTTTATATACTGAAAAGGTATAGAGTGACTTAAATGATTTTGTTCAAGTAGGAGTTGTTTAATGATTTTGTTCATCTCAATCTCATTTACATTTAAAAGTATTACTTCTTTTTATTTATTTAATATTAAAATTTTATTAAGAAACCATGTAGCAATGCACGAGTTTTACTCATATTCTTACGTATTCTTATGTTTTCGTGCAAAGTGTACGAAACTAATCACTCAAGAGTCAAGACTACTTAAACCTTGCTTACGCTAGATATAAGAAAAAACACACGCCGCAACGCGCGTGGATACATTACTAGTTATCTAACAAATTAAACTAGTAGATGTAAAACCTGCATAGTGTGGGATGTGAAAAATTGTACGCTCAGTTTAAAATAAAGTTTATGCATAGGCATAAAAGATATAAAGTTTACCAAGTTTAAGGTTTTAATAACCGGAGATGATTTTTTTAAAAAGGTATGTTATAGGTACATTCATTATCTTCACATTCTCTTTATCTCTTTCTTAACATACATAAAAATGTAGAGAGAGATGTGGGTGTTCAGATAACAAGTTTTGAGTGTTCAAGATATGAAATTTAAGGATTTAATATTGTAAGATCTTAATTTTCACCTAAAGATCTTATTATTTTATTTAGTAAACTGTATTGAACTACATAGAATCTTTCAGAAACGATCTTACTCTTGATCATATGATCGTTAAATCATTTTCAATATGATTTTGTTTGCAAATCAAAATCTACTCATAAGCGAACTTTTGATATACTAAAATGCAAGAACTTAAATCGCCACCCATGGGTCAATACTCAATAGTTTTACATAAAACTTAAGGTTTTAATGCCTAATTTAATAATTTAAACGAGAAAATTACAACAATAGTCTATGTGGTTTGACTAATTGCACATTTAATTCTCAGAATTAAAAAATAGCTAGGATAGTTCAAAGTTTTCTAAAATATTACAAAAATAATCGCTACCGTGAAAATTGGAAACAAAGATGATATAATTTGAAAAGAATGTCTAATTACAAATACACCATCTTTTAACGTTACAATTTGTAATATTTTAGAAAACTTTAGACTATCCTTGTGATTTTTCAATCCAATAGACCAAATGTGTCATCTGGTCCAAACATAAAGATTATTATTGTAATTTTCTCTAATTTCAACTATACGAACTTTTAACGTTACGTTACAAGTAGGAATGAGATCGGTACTGTACCAGTACCGAACCGCTAGCGTACCCAAAAATACCGATACCGAAAATAAGTAAAAGTGTGAATCGAATACCGTACCTATTTTGTTGGTTCGGTACCGATCGATACCGGTACAATAGAGGTGCACATCGAAACATGTTTCCCGACCCGAACCGGTAACCCGAACTGGAAGCGAATCGGTTTCAACCCGGTGGTAGGCCAAACCGGTTTCAACCCGGTGGTAGGCCAAACCGGTTTTAACCCGGAACAAACCGACAGTTTGGGACCGGTTTTGTATATTTATAGCCCAAACCGGTTTGGAACCGGTTTTTACCCAACCCAGTTCACTAATGGACCCAAAAAAACCGGTTTGGAACCGGCCCAAAAAACCGGTTTGGAACCGGCCCAAAAAAACGGTATGTATCATTTCTTTTGTTTAAAATCCATATAAGTATTAATTTTAAGTTTATTTTTAATGTAATTTTTAAAGAAATACCACTCAATAAAAGTGTATTTGTAATTGTTTCATTTAATCTACTTTTAAATAAATTGCATATTTTAAATATATTATTTATTGAAATAAAAAATAAAAATACCAATTTTTGAAACCGGTTTTTGGACACTGTAACATCTCGTATTTTCATTAAATAATAATTGATCTCGTTAATTTCTTATAAGGATCTTTTATGCCATTTATGAAACTTATGGGTTTGTTGTCTTAAATTCATTTTAGTTTAGGTGTGCATATTAATAATAAATAATAAACTATAATACTACTACTACTAATAATAATAATAATAATAATAATGATAATGATAATGATAATGATAATGATAATGATAATGATAATGATAATGATAATAATAATAATAATAATAATATAATAATAATAATAATATAATAATATAATAATAATAATAATAATAATAATAACAAGAGTTTATGTATGTTAAGGAGTTGTTTTGTTAATTTTGAAAACTTTAAAAGAAAGGTTTACACATAAAATAACAAAAGAACAAACCACAGGGACCAAAGATGTAATTTATCAAAACCAACCCCCCTTCTCCCCCCTTGTTTTCGGCCGACCCTCCGGCCACCACCAGAGCGGCTCCGGCCACCTTGCATAACCATTTTTAAGTCGTTTTCGATTCAAAAACCGGTCCCGAACGTTTCTAGAACAAGAATCGAACCACATGGGCACTTAAATTCGAGTTTTAAAGTCAGTAATGGGTGTCGATTGGTGTGGTAACCGTCGGCCACCCCCCTTGAACCGTTCGAGCATTAAACATCAATAATAATTCAATTAACTAAACCTAATCGAACGTTTATCTAACTCTAATCGGTTGCAATCACCAATTGCACCTGAAACACACGAAAATCACACCTTCGATCACCTCCATTGCCGCGGACCTGCAACTCAACCAAATCCACCGTCCACGCTTCAAATGTTGAAATTCGAAAGGGGTTTTTCATCAAGAGCATCACATGAAACTATCTGCAAGTTTAATTCGTTTATCATTGAGGATTGCTCATCCTTTGGGTACCCACGGCCGCGACCTACCCTTTGTCAGATTATCATCAATTCAACATCATACGGGTAATTAATCACACACACATGCTTGAATTTATTTGTAGAACAAAAGCCCTATGATGAATATAACGAACATAATCGAATTCATGGTCAATTGGGATCGAATGAGTTCTAGGGTTCTTATGGAAATTGGTGATGCATGTAATTAATGCTTTTAAGAATTGGAACCCAGCTCCTAACAGGCATAGGCGCTTCAGCCTACCGGTTAAGAGCATAAACTATTACATTTGAGGTCCCGGGTTCGACCCCGGGCACCCTCAACCATTTTTTAAAGGTTTTCTTCATTTATTTAAATTACAAAAAAATTATAATATTATAAAAATCATTTTTGATAACTAAAATCATTTTAAAAGGTACCTAATTATATTATGTAAATTTAAAAATTTAATACTTAACGAAAACATTATAACAAAGATTAATTGAAAGTTATTCTAAAAAACTTGTAAAATGGACTTGAAGTCAAATAATTTATTTAACAATAGGTTTAAATAATAAATTATTATTGGACACGACGTTATTTTGATTATTGTCAAAACAAGGTCATTGCAAATAATTAGAAAAACTTATTTACACCTTATGTTTAAACTTTACCAAATTATTACAAATGGTTTAGTTTCATGTCATCTCTTTATATTAAATTACTTAAATGGTATAAACCTTTTCCATTGAATTAAAATTTAAGTGGCTTCATAATTTAATTTTATTTATCTATCAAAACCCCAAATTCCACTTGAAACCCTAATTCACGTTAAAGCACTAAATCTATTATTGAACTTAAAATCTTGTAAATATATATACATAGGTACCTTGTGAAGGATTACGTTGGAACGACTTGTTTTATTTCTTATTATTGTTCATCCTTATTACCATGTGAGTTTTCCTTGCCCCTTTTTTACTTTATTTCACACTATTTTGGGGTGAAACATGATACTTATACAACTTACACTTATAAACGTTTGAGACTTGTAAAGCACTTGCAATTCATCTTTATATTTTGTCATGGTTATTTGTGTGTTGTAAGTGATTATATGAGATACATAGTTTGTTTACAATCATTAACTATTGCTAGCCTGGCGACGTCTTAATCTTTGGGCTGACAAGCCTATTTGGTGCTAAAGTCGATGTATTGCCGACTCCTAGGAGCCGTATGCTTGTGCACTAGGGAACCAAATACACTTAGCCAATCATATATACTTGTAATCAAGTCGAGGTTTGGTTGTAACGATATGTGTTCTATAACCTTACTAGCTTATAACCCATGACATGAATTGCTACTTGTAATCTTTTCATATTATGTATGAAAACCTTGAAAACTCACCAACTATTTTTAGTTGACCTTTATGTTTATCATGTTTCAGGAAAACCCCCAAGTTTGAAGTGCACTTATGTTGCTGGCATAATCTAGGACTTGGACCTAGTTAATAAAATCAATTGATTGTACTTTGTTATGTCATGTCAGATATTAGTTCATTGTTGAAACTTATGATTGTAATGTTACCTTTGAAACTTATGAATAATATATTTGGATTAATTAATAGCGTTATGTGGCTGTGAACGATCTTAACTCTCACACCTCGACGTTTCCGCCGTCAAGGTTGGGGTGTGACAGACACGAACCGGTTAGGAACTGAGCCGGACCGGTTCCTATCGTGTTGGGTTTTATTGGCCCTAAACCGTTTGAGAACCGACCCAGTTTTGTTCAAAAATCTTTGACCTGAACCAGGTTCGGGTTGATCCCGACCCGGTTCAGAAAAAAACCCAGTTTGCTCACCTCTACGGCATAATCAAAAATACCAAAAATACCAAAACCGAAGGTGCCGAAAACGTAAAAGAAATGAATACCGGTACCAATTATATTCCATTGATACCGGTTCGGCACGGTAACAGTACGGTACCGGTATTCAGTAAAATTTGCTCAATCGCTAGTTACAAGTGTTGAAGGGTACCCATATAATAAATAGACGAGAAACAACCAATTTAATTTTTTTGAACAGCAGGTTACTGGTTATTTGTTAATATCACCAAGTTAGTAATATTCGCTCATGTCAGGTTTAAACCTTGTAACTCCAATAAAAGCAAAGCCTCTCAGCCAATGATCTCTTGATCTAGTGGTTAACGGGAGGTGTGAGACTTTAACTCTCTTGGAGGTCTAAGGTTCAAAACTTGACATAGG
This sequence comes from Flaveria linearis, assembly GCA_024085815.1. Lineage (NCBI taxonomy): Eukaryota > Viridiplantae > Streptophyta > Magnoliopsida > Asterales > Asteraceae > Flaveria > Flaveria linearis. The sequence goes on from CM044009.1 coordinate 13,966,555, forward strand.
TGAATATTTTTAACTTGGTGATACTAACAACTAACAACTAATCAATTGTTATAAAAAAACAAAACCTCTCACATTTCACTTGACCACTAGGTTAAAAGATCATTGGTACAACCAATTTAATTAATAAATACTTACTAAAGAATATGTGACTTGAAAGTGGCGGTTCGTATGTAAATCCCACTGTAATTCGCCAACAATGGGAGCTTTTGGGGAATATGAACTCATGACTCATGTCTCACCAGTTTGTATTATTAATATAATGAATTAACCATAACTAAATTAAAATATGATCACAACAATCTAATATCTATATATTAGAGTTAAAATTATTTGAAAACTCGTAAATATTTTAAATTGTGAGATTTTATATTAATAGTTCAAATGCAACATAAACAACTATCAAAATAGTTTTTGTATTTATTTTTAATATTTTATTTATTTAGTTACACATGTGTAGATATTATACCCACATATAACTTACACGTGTAGATTCGAATCTTTCATCATTTTTATTTTTAATTTTAAGAGAGATGATTAAACATTATCTTTGTTTTTTCTTTGTATAAAACATAAAAAAGTTGTGTGCTAACATGAGATCTTATAGTTCTGAAGATATTTGTAACTTCTTTAATTTATCTAACCCTTATCTATTGTATTTAATAAAAAAAAGTTTTTTTTCACCTGTCATTCTGTTAACTCACATTTTTGATACATGTCCTTTTTATAAACATCCTCATATAATTTTCTCTTCAAAAGGATATTATAGTAAATTAAACACTCAAACTAATTTCTCTCTCTTATTAAAAATCAATTTTATAAATCGTTACATTTTTCTCTCTTATCTAACTTTTTTGAAATCAAGCTATCTCTTTTAAATAGATTTTATTAAAGAAATTAAAAATTACATCTTTTTATTAAAATAAAAATAATAAAAAATAAAATTTTTACATAATATAAAATTTTCTAAAACACTAAACCTTTAGAATAAAAATTTTAAAACAATCATTTTTAAAAAATTATAAAAAGGTGAATTTTTTAAAAATAATTTTATTAAAACAACCATAATAATTACAAACCAAAGTTTTTAATAAACACAATATTTATACATAAGTGTCTAAATAATTTCATAATCGGAAAATATATCATACTAACTTTCTCATTTCTCTCTATTACTAATAATAATATTAAATACTAATAATACTACTCATATCATTTTTAAATAAAAATATATAATTTAATAAATTAAAAACTTATTTTTTATTTAAAACACACTTTTTAAAAATTAAGTTTTATATAATACGGAATACAAAGAACTTTTTATAAAAATCATTTTCTTAAAACAAAATACTTTAAACTATAATTTTTTATAAAACAAAAGTTTAATAAAATATATTATTGTTTATTTACTTAAAATAGCTACTTATACGTAATTATAATTATAGTTTATCTTCAAGCATGGTTTTATAATTTTTAAATTTTTATTATTAATTATTTAATATTTTATTTATTCAACTCGTGTAATACACGTGATACTAACCTAATATCTTAATAATCGTATATCTTATACCAATCTAATTACCATTTGGAGAAATCGTACTACCTCACCAATCTTTTTATATGTACAATATATTATAATTAGTGTAACAGAGTATTTATTATTCTAAATCTCTAAGACTTTTCACCAGACATTATTCATCAATATCGTGGACACATCCCCCCAATTTGCAAGGAACGTCTCTCTAATTAAACACTCATCAGCAATAATTCGGTACAACTTCTTAAATTCTATTTTTCTTCAAGAAGGCTATGTCAGTTTAAATAAGCTATGATCAACTTATAAAAATACAAGTTTAAGGGAATTTCTAATTTTCTATTCCAGTGTATTTACTACAAAATCTAGAATCAAGGTCACGAGTCTGCCCTTAATGTAGGTACGTGTGTATGATTTGAGCCTTTAGTGGTTTGGGAATCGGCGGTCCAAACAACCATGCTCATGGCAACAAGAGTCGAGCTTGTTTAGTTAAAGCACGGCAAACTCCATGTCATGATTAATTTGATAAAGCTAAAGATTCACACTACAAAAAGGGATGGTTATCATCAACGGACAATTTCATTGGAAACCCGTCTCTAATAGTGATTACTGACGAGATTTCATCGGTGATAATCTGTTGGCTGAATAGTTTGTGGATAATATGTTTACCGATGAACTTCCGACGAACTTTTAGCGACATATCGATAGACTTCCAACATAAAAAATAAAAAAGTTATTATCTTTTTACTTAAGAATTAGGGATGTACTTAAAAAATGTTTTTATATTAGTGAAATTATCAAAAGATTTTAGAAAAAGAGATTTCAAAATTTTGATTTTAGTGACAGATTCTGACACAAATCGTCACCAAGAGTAATACATAATTGTTAAAACAAACTATTTGTTTATATAAATAAATAAATAATAACATATATAAAACACAAATCAAACTAAGAAATTTTACAAAAATCTTACTATCTATAATATCTAATAAACAAGGTTTTCTTTGCCACTTGTCCTTTTCTTATCCCACTTTTTTATCACTTGTCATTTTTCTAGACATTCACATATCAATTTTCCCTCCAAAAGGTTATTATAGTAATTTAAATACTCATATAAATCTCTCTCTCTTATTAAAATGAATGTTATTAATTACTATATTTCTCTGTCTTATCTAATTTTATTTAAAATCAAATTATTTTTAAAATAGATTTTAGAGTAAATTACCATTTGCATCCCTGACGTTTTCCCATTTTAACCTTTTGCATCCCTATAGTTTCAAAGTCTTGATTCGCTCCCTAACGTTTTAATTTTGTTCCCGTTTGAATCCAAATGACTAACTCCGTTAAATTATTCAGTTAACTTTGTGTGAAATGATAAAATTGCCCATCACCTCCCTTTTCCAGTTCTCTCTCTTCCATCTGAACCCTAATCTTATCTTCAATCAATTCATCACCCTCAATCCTCACCACACATTATCCCCAAATCATATCAAATCAAACCCCTTTGCAGGATCGTGTGTTGGTCACTCAACAGATGATTTTTCTCTCAAACTCACCTTGAACAACACTCAGCAAGAGTCTATAAGAGTTGATCATAATATAACAAGTAACAGGCAGTAAAATGAACACAGGATGTAAATTTCAAGGTACTTTTATATATTGCTTCTCAACTCAAAGGATTACAAGACTCTTGGACTCAAATCGCTTGTCTAATGAGTTACATGGAGAAGATATATATAATACTACCTACAGCCGGATATACTGTGATACCAGCTGGAAACCTCTAACCTAACATCTATACTACAAGACTCTAGGTGAGGTCTTTCAGACATTTTGCCTGAGAGTTGGTAGTCAGGACATGTCCCTGACTTACCTTTTGTCACCAACTAAAGTTGGTAACATGTACTATCATAAAAGGTGAACAGTAGAATAAAGTATGGTAAAAAACATGGCTCTTTAGAAAGATGCCATGCTGTATCAGAGGTCTGCAGCGGACTGTCAGGGACCATACTTATATCTACTGGACATAGCAATGTCTTCCGAAGGATAAAATGCTTCGGAAGAATAACTTCTTCCGAAGCCACTTATACTTCGGAAGACTGCTTCTTCCGAGGCTTGGAGTCTTCTTTGTCTTCGGAAGCAGACTTTATCTTCAGCTCTTTCTTCAGACTTTGTCTTCGGAAGTCTTCAGACTTTGTCTTCAGCTCTTTCATCAGACTTTGTCTTCGGAAGCAGACTTTGTCTTCAGCTCTTTCATCAGACTTTGTCTTCGAAAGCTCAGACTTTGTCTTCGGAAGCTCAGACTTTGTCTTCGAAGCTTAGACTTTGTCTTCAGCTCTTTCATCAGACTTTGTCTTCGGAAGCTCAGACTTTGTCTTCAGCTCTTTCATCAGACTTTGTCTTCGGAAGCTCAGACTTTGTCTTCAGCTCTTTCATCAGACTTTGTCTTCGAAGATAGTCTTCAGCTATTGGCTTCAGCTGTTGTCTCCAGCTGTTGACTTCAGGTGTTGCCTTCAGCTGATATCTTCAGCTGTTGTTCTTCAGACTCTCGGAAGATCTCATGCTTAGCTTCGGAAGCCCTTGAATGTAGCATCAAAATGACTATGTGAAGTGGTTTTGGTTGCACCAGCCTTATCATGACCCAACAAACTCCCCTTAGGCTGATGCTACCAAAACTTCACTTCCCTCTTCTTCTTAAAACTCTCAGCACCATGGAAAGTAAGTGTTTATCAGTTTCTTCATTCTTTCCTGATGTGGTGCTGAGAAGTTTGTACAAATCCTTAGTAGACAAAACTCCACTCTGTCACCTTGGATTATGTGTACCCTTTGTTGTGGCCCTCTGAAAAGAGTTAGTTGATGGGAACTATAGTCATATTCCCATCTAACTATTGGTTCCAATTCTGGACCTTCCACCATCTGTAGAAAGGGTGGGCCTTTGGTGGTAGGTCTTTCCTTGTCTTCCGGTCTTTTCAACTTTAACTCTTCTTCAATCTTGGCTTTAGCTTTTAGTTCAGCCAAGTGGAGACTGCTGATATAGTTTCTGATGTGAGCAGCAGTCTCAGAGTTGGAGGGATTGGAGAATGGCTTCTCTACAAGCTCAGCAATGCCAAATCTGCTGAGATGCAATAGAGAAGTGGCATTGAGCCGGTTGGTTTCCCCATTCTCCCTTTCCACAACAAAGTTGTGAGAAGGTTCATCGAACCTCCACTGGACTATAGCTTTCCTAGGTCCAGGAGATTAACTAGAAGTCCTGTCCTCTTTCCTTGTATCCAGTAGAGTCACCAGTCTCCTTCTTACTCTCTTCTCTTCAGCATTGAGGGTATCAGAGTTGAGACCAAGAAGTTGTGCAGCCTGGCCTAAAGTATTTCTAGGCAATTCAAGAAATTGACCTAGAGTGAGGAGCTTGAAGAGTTATCAACATAGGTGATGTTGATAAGGTCTCCCTCACAAGAGATGCTGCTCATAGTGGTGCAGTTGATGAGCCTTGTCTTGAACTCCTTTATCTCCTCAAAGGAGAGATGTTTAGGAGGCTGAGGGATGATCCTGGTTTCTGTTGGGTAGGTTTAGGTTTAGTGGTTTGGGTTGTGTTTGGGTTTTAGGATGGTAAGTTTAGGTTGTTGGATGGTAAGTTTAGGTGGTTGAGGTGATGTGGTAGGTTTGGGTAGAGTTGTGAGTTCAGGGGTGAAGGTTTCATCAGTGGGTTCGGTTTTGATGGGAAATGGGATTGGTTCTTCTGGTGTGGGTTGTGGTTTAGTGGTTGGCTGTGGTTGAGTGGCTGGGGTGAAGACCATTCCCTGTCCCCTCCTGTACATCTCCTTCCTTTTCCCCATACGAATGTCAGCTTTTATTTCACTGACTATCCGCTGGAGTGTCCTTTCGGACATAGGTCTCACCTGCCTACCGGAGAAGCCATGAGCCCGGAGATAGTCTTTCATCTAGGATTTGTCATTGGACTTCTTGGTGGCAGTGACCCCTAAAGTTGGTAACATGTACTATCATAAAAAGGTGAACAGTAGAATAAAGTATGGTCAACAACATGGCTCTTTAGAAGATGTCATGCTGTATCAGAGGTCTGCAACGGACTGTCAGGGACCATACTTATATCTACTGGACATAGCAATGTCTTCCGAAGGATAAAATGCTTCGGAAGAATAACTTCTTCTGAAGCCACTTATACTTCGGAAGACTGCTTCTTCCGAGGCTTGGAGTCTTCTTTGTCTTCGGAAGCAGACTTTGTCTTCAGCTCTTTCTTCAGACTTTGTCTTCGGAAGTCTTTAGACTTTGTCTTCAGCTCTTTCATCAGACTTTGTCTTCGGAAGCAGACTTCGTCTTCAGCTCTTTCATCAGACTTTGTCTTCGGAAGCTCAGACTTTGTCTTTGGAAGCTCAGACTTTGTCTTCGGAAGCTCAGACTTTGTCTTCAGCTCTTTCATCGGACTTTGTCTTTGGAAGCTCAGACTTTTTCTTCAGCTCTTTCATCAGACTTTGTCTTCGGAAGATAGTCTTCAGCTGTTGGCTTTAGCTGTTGTCTCCAGCTGTTGACTTCAGTTGTTGCCTTCAGCTGATATCTTCAGCTGTTGTTCTTCAGACTCTCGGAAGATCTCATGCTTAGCTTCAGAAGCCCTTGAATGTAGCATCAAAATGACTATGTGAAGTGGTTTTGGTTGCACCAGCCTCATCATGACCCAACACCCTTTAAATCGTCCTCAGATGGCCCTCGCTTACCTCGACTCCAGAAACCCACCGCCTCTGCGGCGGTAATGGCGTCGCCACCGCAGCTCCTCCTCACCCAAGACGACCTCAAGAAGATCGCCGCCTACAAAGCCGTCGAGTTCGTCGAATCCGGCATGGTCCTAGGTCTGGGAACGGGTCCACCACCAAACAAGCAATTGACCGCATCGGAGAGCTTCTCCGGCAAGGGAAACTCAACAACATCGTCGGAATACCCACTTCAACCAAGACCCATGAACAGACTGTTTCTTTAGGGATACCCCTTTTCGGATCTTGACACCCACCCGGTTCTCGATTTGGCCATCGACGGAGCGGATGAAGTCGACCCGGATATGAATCTGGTCAAGGGTCAGGGCGGGTCGTTGCTTCGGGAGAAGATGATCGAGGGCTGCTGCAAGAAGTTTGTGGTGATTGTTGATGAATCGAAGCTCGTGGATTACGTCGGAGGAAGTGGGTTAGCGATGCCGGTGGAATCGTGCCTTTTTGCTGGAGATTCACCGCACAGAAGCTTCAATCGTTGTTTACGGAGGCTGATTGCACCGCAAAGCTTCGTGTTTCGCCAGAGAATGGTGATCCTTATGTGACTGATAATGGGAACTGATAGACTACTGTGATGGTGGTGAGTGGTGGTTATGGTGATGGTGATGGAGAAAAAGAGTGGATGGTGGTGGTGGGTTGTGGTGATGGAGATATGAGGACGGAGAGAAAAACTCATAAAAGAGTGGATAGTGGTAGTGGGTTTGGTTGCTGATATCCATTTTTGTTTTTTTATTATAAGGGGCATTTTAGTCTTTTATACAAAAGAGTTAACAGAAAAACTCACACCGTTAGTCATTTAAATTCAAATGGTTACATAATAAAAACATTAATGATGCAAATGGTTAAAAATATAAACGTCAGGTATGCAAATCAAGACTTTGAAACTATAGGGATGCAAACGGTTTAAAATGGATAAAAGTCAGGACGCAAATGGTAATTTACTCTAGATTTTATTAAGGAAATTAGAAATTAAATCTTTAATTAAAATCTAAATTATAAAAAAAGTAAAATTTTATATATATGAAATTTTCTAAAACACTAAACATTTTCAAATAAAATATTTTAAATTGTTTTGTTTTTATAAAAGTTATAAACGGTGAATTTTTTTAAAACTGTCTTAATAAAGCAACCAGAATCATTACAAACAAGCGTTTTAAAAAAATGTTTTTATAAAAAAATCTTAAAACGAATGTTCAAAAGTAAAACTATTTAGATAAGAGAGTTAAAAATAGTATAATTGTTTCATTTCTTGAAATATTACGTATATAACTTTAATTATATTTTATATTAAAATATTATACTGTAACTTTTCGTGTATATTGCTAATTACAATACGTTTAATTAAATAGTTTTTAGCCTATCCATCTATCTATAAAAAACTAAATAAGTGTGAAACAATTATAAGACTTATACACTTACTTTCTTATTTCTCTATATTGTTATAATAATATTGAATACTACTAATATTACTCGTACCATATTCAAATAAAATATATAATTTAATAATTAAAAAAATATTTTAATTAAAAAACACTTTCTAAAAACAAAAATTTTATAAAATAAAGAATACGATGAACTTTTTTTTATCATTTTTCTTAAAACAAAATATTTAAAAATCATAATTTTTATAAAACAAAAGTTTAAGAAAAATACATAATTATTTATTTACTTAAAGTAACTATTTATTTTATCTTCAAACATGATTTATGATATATAAATTTTTAGTACTAATTATTTAATATTTTATTTATATAACCCGTGTAATACACGGGGACTAACCTAGTTATAATATACAAACATCTTTTGTGACACATGTCATTTACTAAGATCATATTAGCCACATGGCATTATTGAATTAGTCACAATTGTTTCCTAAAATATCTACATATTTATTTAATAAAAAATGTTTTCTTCTTTATCTTTTAATCATAACTCAGAATTGATTTCATTAATAAGTTATCTACGATTTTAAAATTAACATGAAATTCAATTTTAATAAGTCAAAGAAATTTATTCCAAATTATACTAATCATGATATTCCGTCAAAAATTTTTGTTTCTATTTATTTGTATATTCTTGAATTTCAAATTATTACATTTGATTTATATTTAACTCCAAATCATATTCACAAATTTATGAGGTTTTTAACTTCTCAGGAAAAGTTAAATAATATCTTGGTAACCATTTTTTAAAAAGTGTAAGCTTTTATTGATTTCTATAAATTGATAAATCATTTTCTACTTTTATGTATTTCGAATTTTAATTGCTACTCTGAAAGATTACAGTCTTTTAATAAATTGTTGACTATTGTATCGCTCTTTCTTTTTATAAATAAAATGATATCTACTTTACTTTGATTCATTTCAGTTTTTGTATATTTTGATGGAGTCAAATAAGGTGATCATACTAAACAACTTTAATGTTAAAGTTTAAAACTTTACCATTAAGGTACATGTAATATGAGTCTAAATGTAACAAAGTAACCAAAACTCCAATGAAACCTATTAATTATTACTCCCATTACTATAAATATATCAATAGATTAATTATGTTGAAATGATAGTTGCTGATCAATAGATTTTTTTATTTCAATCTAAAATTTTATTTTAGCAACTATCATAACTTTTTATTAATTATTACTCCCATTACTTATAAATATATTTTATAGTACATTTGTGTATGAAACTTGCTTGATTAAATGGTTCAGATTTTTTAAAACATTGAGTGTGTTTTAATATTAATTGTCCTACTATCAGTAAAACATAATAATTTAAAGTATGTTAACAGTCTGTATAAGATTTGTAATTTTTGTTATAGAAATTTCAAAACATAATGAGAGTTTCGGGTCGTCTTATGGCCTTTTTCTATGCAAATACATTAAGGATAGAACTGATCTAGAAAATAAATAACTGACAGGCTTTTTACCTAAACAAAAAAGTTAAATTATTATAGAATAATAAGTTTCTGTATGACCTATTTAAAAAATCGTCAAAAGTTACATATTTTCATTCTAAATTGTTGTATATAACAATTTTAGTTTCACATAATCACTACTAAAAATGTTTTCTTGCGACAAATGTTCCGACTAATTTGCTACAATCCTGTATTTACCACAATATTGTGACGATTTTCCACAAAATGTAAAAACAAATTAACCCCTTAAAATCTCACACCAATTCCGACAACATAGCTACAAGACCAATTTTTGTCACTATTTGTCATAAAAATGAAAACTTTCTGACAACTTTTCGACACGATTCAACCAATTTTTATTCTAAATACCATATATAAAATAAAATATATGTAAGGCCACCTTTCTCAGGGGAGGACCTCACAGTTGGTCATTCACAGCAAAACATCGATTTAAAACAGTCTTTACTCATATGTTTATAAATATATATTGCAGCGAAAATACTGTAATTTAAATCCATTACAAATGAAATATAAACATTGTCTTTAATTCTTAAATTTATTAAAGTCCTCTTATCTTTTCTTCATCAGGGATGCCAGTCTTCTAGTGCCAAGAAGCTTCAGTCCCATGCCTCTATTCCGTAGCTCTAACTCTTACCTGTCAACTGATATGCATACAAAAGTCAGCTTCGCTGAGTGAATTCTAGGTTTACTTTGCTAAATAACTTTCGTAGAGATATTAACTTTATCATTTGAAAATAGTTCTCGTCTATCAACAGCAATACATACAGGATCATTTTATCGATAATTTATCATTGCTTTTCATTTCTCGTTATTGATTACTCTTCTTTATCCGTTTTCTCTGTCACTATCGGTGCCTAGGCTCGCCTAGGACTTTCCGACACACCAATTAAGGGCTTACAGTCGTACTCGCTCAGGCCATTATTGTCGTGCCAATTCAGGCTTACAGACCTGCTTGTTCGAGCATTACTTTATCCGGTGAGGGCACAACAAATGCAACCCTCCTTTAGCCATTGCTTGCAAGTCTTTACTTTATGCCCTGTCCTGCAGGACTTTACTTGCAAGACTTTACTTTATCCAGGTACACGTTATGGGCCACATAACCTTTCTTTCCGTTTCACTTTCTATTTAAGTTATATAATATATATATATATATATTATATATATATATATATAATATAACATAACACATCTCGAAGGCAATCCATCACTATAAGGTTATATCTCGATAAGGAAAACACGTTATCAATTCGTTAGAAAATCCCGTTTCCCATATAACATAGTAGTAAAACTTTACTCTAAAAGAACTGATTACAAAAGTATATATCTTAGTATGCATACCGCCCCAAAATGTTTAAAGCATGTATAAAATAGGGGATCTAGAACTCACCTGAACTTGTCCAATAGCTTAAATTCTAAGCCACTTAAGCTATAGCCTGAACACTCTAGCTGCACGAAAGTTAATATGCAAAAACGTCATTTTCTTCATAGTTTCGCCCATAGTTTCTCTACAGCGAAACTGTAGTTTCGCTGCCAGTTTCGCTGGGCAGCACTTCTGCTAGTTTCGCTAGGCAGATTCGCTGCCTTGATCGCCCAACTTTCGTTGGAATTCCCTAGTCTCGCAAAGTCTATAGGTCAGTCTGGATCTTAGCGAGATTACCGGCGAAACTATAGTTTCGCCCCAGCGAAACTGTAGTTTCGCTGAACTTCTCCTAGTCTCGCTGAACTAATGTGCAGTTTCGCTGGTTGAATGCTTAAATTCACTGGATCGGGGCCCAGTTTCGCTGGATGAACAGAAACTTAGATCCAGCCCATTTTTAACCCAAAATCTTAACTTTTTACGTCCAAATCCTTGGTTTACCTTCCATGAAACCAAATCTAAGCTTTTTACATGTTTTCATACGTAAAAATTCGACCTTTATGTGTTTCTTTAAACTTTTCAAAACCCCAAAACCCTAGAATCCGGGTTTGATCTACAGAAGGCCTTAGAGGTCGATTCTTACCTTGTTTTGTTGCTCTTTCCTTGTGTTTTGATGCTCCAATCCACCCGAACTTCAATCCTTCCAATCTTCAAGCTCCAAATCTTGAATTTCTTCACACTCTCTCTCTACTTTCTCTCTCTATGAATTTGGTGGCTAGGGTTGTAATGTGATGAAATGGGACAGATTATGCATGTTTAAGGGTTGATTAGGCCCTTAAACCCACCAAGTCTAGCCCATTAAGGCTAATTTGATCCATAGCCCACTAATTTACCCCTTTTTTTCTTAAATTAACCCTTAAAAGCCCATTATTATTAAATGGCTCGTTTTGGGAAATTTCGGGGCGTTACAAGTCTCCCCCCTTATTTAGGTTTCGTCCTCGAAACCTGACTCGTCATTAAACAGATCGGGTATTGGCGCCTCATTTCCTCCTCGGATTCCCAGGTGGCATCCGACCCCTTTCGGTGTTTCCATTGCACCTTGACTTGTTTGACTATTTTATTTCTCAATTGTTTCTCCTTCCGGTCCGGTATAGCCACTGGTTGTTCTACATAGTTCAGCTTCTCGTCCACCTCGATGTCATCTAGAGGTACGACTGCCTCATTTGGTGCTAAACATTTTCTTAAGTGCGACACCTGAAAGGTAGGTGAATCCCACTTAACTCTTCTGGAAGGTCTAGCCTGTAAGCTACATCCCCAACTCGTGCTAGTACCTCGAATGGTCCGATGAACCTGGGACTCAGTTTCCCCTCTTCCTAAATCGGATGATTCTCTTCCATGGTGACACTTTTAGCATTACCCTGTCACCAACGCTGAACTCTATTGGTCTCCTTCTTCTGTCGGCGTATGACTTTTGTCTATCCTTGGCAGCCTTCATATACGCCTTGATTTTCTCCAACTTTTCCGTGGTGGCTTCCACAACTTCTAAGCTTCCTAGCTCCTTCTGTCCGACATCACCCCAACAAATAGGAGTTCTGCACCGTCGACCGTACAATAACTCATATGGGGGCATCTTAATGCTGGCGTGGTAGCTGTGTTTATAGGAGAACTCTGCTAGTGGCAGATGATCATCCCAATTACCACCAAATTCGATAACGCATGCCCGAAGCATATCCTCCAGTGTCTGGATCGTTCTTTCCGATTGCCCATCGGTCTGTGGGTGGTATGCGGTACTAACATGCAACCGCGCACCCATCTCTTTTGAACTTTTTTCCAAACTTGGAGGTGAACCGCGTATCCCTATCTGAAACAATCGATACGGGCATACCATGTCGTGCCACAATTTCTCGGATAAATAGTTCAGCAAGCTTTTCTGAACTAATTGCTTCCTTGATTGGCAGAAATGCGCACTTTTAGTCAGTCTGTCAACAACCACCTATATCGCGTCACGCCTTTTGTCGTGCGGGGTAGTTTGGTGATAAAGTCCATGGAACATGTTCCCACTTCCACTCTGGCACTTCTAATGGTTGAACATAACCATAAGGTTTTGGTGCTCAGCCTTCACCTGTAGGCACGTGAGACATTTATTTACATACGCAACCACATCTCTCTTCATCCCAGGCCACCAATAATCTTTCTTCAAATCGTGGTACATCTTATTTGCGCCTGGGTGTATTGAGTAGCGGGTCTTGTGCACTTCATCCATAATCTTTTCCCACAAGTCACCATACCTCGGAACCCATATCCTGCCATGGAAGGTCTTAACACCCAAGGTGTTCTCTACCAATTCATCCACTTTTCCCACCATCCTTTCTTTATTGACTTGCTGCTCTTTTAAAGCGTCCATTTGAGCTTTGCTTATCATCCTCATAACATCTGGGGTCACTACTAGTTGGCGCGCCTTCACCCGGATCGGTTCATATCCTTCCTTTCGGCTCAGGGCATCGGCTACCACGTTCGCCTTACCCGGGTGATAATGGATTTCACAGTCGTAATCCTTTATCAACTCCAACCACCTCCTCTGTCTCATATTTAGGTCTTTCTGCTCAAAGAAATATTTCAGACTTTTGTGGTCGGTAAATATGGCGCACTTAGTTCCATACAAACAGTGTCTCCAGATCTTCAATGCGAACACTACTGCGGCAAGTTCCAGATCGTGAACCGGGTAGTTAACCTCCGTGTCCTTTAGCTGTCTGGATGCGTAAGCTATAACCTTCCCTCTTTGCATCAACACACAGCCTAGCCCGCAGTAAGAAGCATCGGAGTATATCGTTAGGTCTTCATCTCCCTCCAGTAGGGTTAGTATAGGAGCTTTGGTTAATCTATCCTTCAATTCCTGGAACGCATCTTCCTGTTCCTTTCCCCATTCGAACACCACGTTCTTCCTTGTTAACCTTGTTATGGGGAAGCTATCTTCGAGAAATCTTTGATGAACCTTCTATAATAACCAGCCAATCCCAAGAAACTACGGATTTCGGACGGCATCCTCAGGGAATTCCATTGCGTAACTGCTTCAACTTTCGCTGGATCAACCATTACTCCCGTAGCCAGAAGGCACATTTAGAGAACTTCGCGTACAGCTTCTCCTTTCGTAAAGTCTCCAACACCTCCTTAATATGACAAGCGTGGTCTCCTTCATTCTTTGAGTATATTAAAATATCATCAATGAAGACTATCACTGATCGATCCAACATCGGCCGACACACGCGATTCATTAAGTCCATGAATGCCGCAGGAGCATTGGTTAGCCCAAAAGACATAACCAGAAACTCATAGTGGCCGTAGCGTGTTCGGAAAGTCGTCTTCGGATATCTTGCTCCCTTACCTTCATTGGTGATATCCAGATCGGAGATCTATTCGGAGAACCAGCTTGCCCCTTGCAACTGATCAAACAGATCGTCTATCCGGGTAGAGGGTATCGATTCTTTACGGTCAGCTTATTCAACTCCCTGTAATCTATACACATCCTCATGCTGCCATCTTTCTTCTTTACAAACAACACGGGAGCACCCCATAGGGAAATGCTGGGCCTAATGAATCCCTTGTCAAGGAGTTCCTGTAGTTGTGACATGAGCTCCTTCATCTCGGACGGAGCTAGGCGGTAGGGTGCTTTGGCAATGGGTTGGGCTCCTGACAGTAAGTCAATCTGAAACTCTATCTCTCTATCTGTGGTACTCCGGGCAGATCCTCCGGGAATACGTCAGGAAAGTCCCGCACCACTGGTACATCGGACAACTCTTTCGCTTTATATCTAACATCCTTGACATACGCTAGATAAGCTCCGCACCCTCGCCTCATACATTTCTCCGCCTTGATCATGGAAATGATCCTTGGAACCTTACAATCGTTATCACCGTAGATCGTAACCGAACTACCATCTGGAGCCGTTAATCGGATCATCTTCTATTGGCATACTATGTTAGCATCGTGGCCGCTAGCCAATCCATCCCTAGTACGACATCGAAACCTCCTAAGGGCATAACAAACAATCGTGCGGGAAAGTAATGGCCTCCTAGTTTAATGTGGCAATCCTCTATCATCCTGACTATTCTAATGGACTTACCATCGGCTATTTCTACTTCGAAGGCATCATCTATTTCCTTAGTTTGGACATATAGTGTAGCACAGAAGGATACAGATACGAAACTCTTACTGGCACCACTATCAAATAATATGGAGGCGCAAACATCATTGACAAGGAACGTACCTGACGCTACGTCCGGGTCCTTTGCTTCCTTCTTGTTCATGGTGAAAGCCTTTGCCTTGACCTTGGGCTTTCCATCATCCCCCTTGCCATCACCCCTGCTCGTGCCCGAGCTTCCCGGCTTGGCTTTCTTGCAATCCCTGCTGTAGTGCCCCGTCTCATGGCAGTTAAAGCACTCATTTACTTCCGGCACTCCCTATCCATGTGACCCGTTTTCCCACACCGGTAGCACCCATGGCTACCCAATCAGCACTCTCCGGGATGCCTCCTCCCACACTTCCCACAGTTCTTAACTTCCTCGACCCCCTTCATAACCATCGTTTTTCATCCACCCTTACTTTCTTGTTCCCCGGTTGGTGGCCACCACTTCCATATCTCTTCCCATTGTTATTCCAGGCCTTCTTCGTCTCACCCACTATCACCGGCCTGCGATGATCGTACAACCTTCCACTGAGGTCCACCGCTGATCTAAAAGTACCAGGTCAGGCAGTGACCATGTCCCTACGAATGTCCAGAGGCAACCCTTGTATGTACCTCTTGATTCTCTTGGATTTGGGAGTCACCAAGTCAGGCACCAAGCGTGCCATTTCATTGAATTTTGTAGTGTACTCCTGGTGAGTCATAATTCCAGCCTCTAAACTCACAAACTCTTGCTCAATCTTGTCAAGCTCCCTTTTCGAGCAGTACTCCTCTATCACAACCTCTTCATCTCCGGCCATTTCATCCTCTCAATAGCCTCCTCTCCGTAAGACTCAGCAATGTTATCCCACCAACACAGTGCTGGATCCAAAAGGGAATGGGAAGCAAACTTCACCTTTTGGTTTTCACGGCACTCACTGATCTTCAGTACAGCCTCCATTTCCCTGATCCAACGCTGGGCAGTGGCAGCGTTACCAGTACCATCGAACGTCGGGGGCTTACACCTCTGAAAATCCCCGTAGCCGCACCCCTTTGCCCTCTCTTCCACCTCGGACCGTCATGGTTACCCAGACGATCTCCCTCGTCGCTCAACTCCTCAGTCTTGACCGCTCCCTTCTTATCCACCTTCTCAGAAGCTGTACTCTTCTTACTGTCGCCCTTAACCTGCTCCACAAATTCCGCAAGCAGAGCGGGCATCACTCCAGAGAGGACCTGGTGCACCTCTTGGGCAATAGCTTCCTTCACTGTCTCCTTCAGTTTTGTCTGGTCCGTAGTGAGCCCCTCGGCTCCCATTTCTAACTCAACCTCCTCCTCCTTAACCGGTTTCTCAGCCGGCTTCCTGGTTGACCCTTTGTTGTTTTGCTTCACAGTTGCACTTGCAGTTTCCCTTGCCCTAGTCGGGGGCCTTCCCCTAGTGCTTCTCCGGGTGACCATTGTTGGAACTTCTTTCTTTGGTGCCATTCTTTCTACTTCCGATAAGATTCAGAATGTTAATATGGTCTTTCAAGGCAAGTTCAGTTCACGACAAGTTTTGTATATTTTTAATAACAGTGGCTAGTTGTGATTAACTACTTACAGAATTTCTCGTGCCATAAACTTTTCTATCCTGAACCACACCAACACCAGAACCTACTATACCTAGTCTATGCACGTATAAGTCACATAAATTCAGATAGGTGTCACAGATAACTTTATCATACTCTACCTCGGCTCTTACTTAAATAAGAAGGCACTATCCCTCGAATAATACCTACAACATACTTTGTTACCTCTTGGCATGGAGCTTCTTGGACTGGCATCCTTGACACTTGGTCCCATTATCTGTTTAAGTTTAGGTTTACAAAAACAGTTTTCCTAAATCTCTTAAACATTGGCTCTAATACCAACTTGTAAGGCCCACCTTCTCGGGGGGACCTCACAGTTGGTCATTCATAACAAAACATCGATTTAAAACAGTCATTTACTCATATGTGTATAAATATATATTGCAGCGGAAAATACTGTAAATTTAAATCCATTACAAATGAATATAAACATTGTCTTTAATTCTTAAAATTTATTTAAAGTCCTCTTAATCTTTTCTTCATCAGGGATGCCAGTCTTCTAGTGCCAAGAAGCTTCAGTCCCATGCCTCTATTCCATAACTCTAACTCTTACCTGTCAACTGATATGCATACAAAAGTCAGCTTCGCTGAGTGAATTCTAGATTTACTTTGCTAAATAACTTTCGTAAGAGATATTAACTTTATCAGTTGAAAATAGTTCTCGTCTATCAAGCATCAATACATACAGGCTATCACTTTATCGATACTTTATCATTGCTTTTCATTTCTCGTTATTTATTACTCTTCTTTATCCGTCAATTCTCTGTCACTATCGGTGCCTAGGCTCGCCTAGGACTTTACCGACACGCCAATTAAGGGCTTACAGTCGTACTCGATCGGGCCATTATTGTCATGCCAATTCAGGGCTTACAGACCTGCCTGTTCGAGCATTACTTTATCCGTGAGGGCACAACAAATGCAACCCTCCTTTAGCCATTGCTTGCAAGTCTTTACTGATGGGGTTTTAACATGTTTATCAAAGTTTCATACAACTTGTTTATATGAAAAACGCAGCGGAATATATGTTTTAAAACATGTTATCAAATTAATTGTTAAACCATTTTAACAAACAACCCCAACCCATGGATCTTTATACAATGCATACAATAATGAAACATAAGATGGACAAGATTCTACAACCTTTGTAGCTTCCTTAAAACCGAAAATAAGAAGTGAAGATGATGAGATTGTAGCTGAAACTTCAATGGAGAAGCTCTCAAGAGGTTGTACCCCAAGCTTGTACAAACACCCTTTCTTGCTAGGATTGTAACACCAACTTGATACTTCTCTTGAACTCTTGATTTCCAGCCAATAATGCTTAGACTAAGAGCTGAAAATTCTACACTTTGTCCCTTTGAAAACCCGTAAGAAAACAAAGAGAGAGATGGAGAATATATCAAAAATTCTGCTCTTCTTTTTCCCTTTGAAACACGTAAGAGACAAAGAGAGAGATGGAGAATATATATAAAATTCTGCTCTTCTTTTTCCCTTTAAAACCCGTAAGAGACAAAAGGAAGAGATGGAGAATCTTATCACATTGTTCTTTGTGTGTAAGAGTATTCAAATGCAAAAACATGTTGAGTGGAGTTATGGGTTGTATTAAAAACAACACAAGGTTGTTTCCAATGCATCATGGGCGGCCAATAATGCCCCTTTTGTCTCCCTCCAAAAGTTTTTATAACTTTATAAAAAAAATAACATTCTTGCAATTTGAGTTTTATAAAATTAAACCATTTTAATTTTATAGATTTACACACTATTATATGTCATTGTTTAACTTGTTTAAGCAATGTAACAAATAATATCTTATGAACAAATTATCTATATGTATAATCTTGTTCATTTATAAAAACAATGAATTAGAAAACCCATTTTCTAAGTTGGTGTCATAATTTATTTGTATGATCTTATCAACGAATAAATTATCCATTGGTGTTTGTTTAGCTTGTTATTGGGTATGACCCGACTTGGATCATATTACACTAGCCACATCAATTTTAATATGTATCTTGGGCAGATCAATTCTTTCAATCTCCCACTTGCACAAGATTCATAGAAGATTGATGCAAGCAGCAAATAACGCCTAGCAACGGTTTGCTACCCCTAATGTATATGACTAAGTGCCATTCAATAACATCATCCCTTCCAAGTACCTTACTTGAATATGATTTAGGTGAATTAATCATCTATCCTTTTGTTGCAGATGTCATGTTAAATCCAAGAGACACAGAATTGTCATTCTCTGATGATTTAACTTTAACAGGCCTTAGACATCTTACTCTCAACGAATAAGAGGAACAAATTCCATCTTGACTACATACGTCTCTCACAATCACCTCATATCATACCTGAACTTAACCTTATGTACTGCCAATTTTTCAGAACAGCAAAGTACTAAGTCAAAGTACAATACTTGGTGAATATCAAGACCCAATATGTATCTCAGGTCTGAGGATACAATGATATTCGCCTTTACTCAATATCTCTTATGACTAATCACAAAGATTCCATGCAGAAATAATTGAGAGCGGGTCAGTCCAATATCTATATCCCATAGATATCAATGAACCTTGGCAGCAACCTCTTGCTCTATATTCATACCTTATGAATATCAACCAATCCAATTTCATTATAGTCTTACATTCATAATTGTTCCCACAAGTATGATCGACTATGGACGTTTAGAATAACTTATTTATTCACGGATTTAAACATGCTAAAATAGAAGAACAAATGAAAATTATAACCATATAATTAAGTCAAATAACATAAGTTCTAATATCTAAATACAAAATACAACATCAAACCCAGTCACTTGAATATCTAAGCCCATGGCACAAGCATGGCTTTCATGCTTTGCCCTTTCAAGGAGCTTTGTGAGTGGATCCGCAATGTTTTTATCAGTGTGGACTTTGCGAATACATATCTTTCCTTTTTCAACTTCATCCCTTATGTAGTTGAATCTCCGTTCAATGTGCCGAGTCTTTTGATGAGCACGAGGTTCTTTGATTTGAGCAATCGCACCCTCGTTGTCACAAAAGATCTCTAGGGGATCCTGAATGGAGGGGACTACCCCTAGATCGGCTATGAATTTCTTCAGCCATGCAGCTTCCTGTGCTGCCATTGAAGCGGCGACGTATTCAGACTCTGTAGTGGACAATGCTACGACTTCTTGCTTTGAGCTTTTCCAAGAAACAGCTCCGCCATTCAGAATAAAGATGTACCCCGATTGAGATCGTGAATCATCTCGATCGGTTTGGAAACTCGCGTCCGTGTAACCTCTTACAACGAGATCCTCTTCACCAGACCCGTAGATCAAGAACATATCCTTGGTCCTCCTTAGGTACTTCAGAATGTTCTTGACAGCCATCCAATGACTATCACCAGGATTTTGCTGGTATCTACTTGTCATGCTTAAAGCGCATGACACGTCTGGTCTAGTGCATATCATTGCATACATGATGGATCCTATAGCAGATGCATATGGGATTGCCTTCATTCTATTTTGCTCCTCCTTTGAGCTTGGACATTGAGTCGTACTCAATATTGTCCCTTTTTGAATAGGTACACTACCTTTCTTAGAGTTTTCCATCTTGAACCTTTTCAAGATTTTGTCAATGTATGCACTTTGATTCAAACCAATCAGCCGCCTTGATCTATCCCTATATATCTTTATTCCCAGAATATAGGCAGCTTCACCAAGATCCTTGATGGAAAAACAACTTCCAAGCCAGGTTTTTACACCTTCCAAGGTTGGGATGTCGTTTCCAAATAGTAGTATGTCATCAACATACAATACTAGGAAGGTTATTATGCTCCCACTATCCTTCTTATACACACAAGCCTCATCAGCGTTTTTGATGAAGCCAAATTTCTTTATCTCCTCATCAAAACGGTGATTCCAGCTTCTCGATGCTTGCTTCAATCCATAGATTGATTTCTTTAACTTGCATACTTTATCAGGATGTTTTGGATCGACAAAACCTTCAGGCTGAACCATATAGACATCTTCCTCAAGATATCCATTTAGGAAAGCGGTTTTGACATCCATTTGCCAAATCTCATAGTCATAATGAGCAGCTATGGCAAACAGTATCCTTATAGACTTTAGCATTGCAACAGGTGAGAAGGTTTCATCATAATCAACCCCTTGAGTTTGAGTGAAACCCTTTGCTACAAGTCTAGCTTTGTAAGTATCCAAGTTTCCATGCATATCGGTTTTCTTCTTGAAAACCCACTTACTTCCAACTACTTTGGAATTAAGAGGTGGTACAACAAGTTCCCAAACTTGATTGTCATACATGGATTGCATCTCAACGTTCATGGCTTCAAGCCATTTGTCACAATCCAAATTGGACACTGCATCATGATATGTGGTTGGTTCATCTGAATCTACCACGTAGCATCCATCCATGAAAAATCCGTATCTTTCAGGTGGATTACTAGTTCTACCACTTCTGCGAACGTTTTGTGTGTATTGATCAACTGCTTGATCACTTTCAACATCCTCATGTTGAGTGCTAGCTTCAACCAAACGTGCATCGGGTTGTGAATCTTGATCCTCCTCAAGATCCACTGTTCTACTGCTAGTTCCTTCCATAAGGAACTTTGTTTCTAAGAACTCGCCCTTTCTGGCAACAAATACCTTTTGTTCCAGTGGATCATAGAAATAATATCCCATAGAATCTCTAGGATATCCAACAAAGATACACTTGGTGGATCGGACATCTAATTTGTTTGGGGTGGGAGTCTTAACATAAGCCTCACAACCCCAAACCCTTAATATGATAGGGATGGAACTCTTCCATGCCATATCTCAAAAGGTGTCCTTTCTACCTTCTTGGTTGGGGCCATATTCAAAATACGGGCCGCGGAGAGCAAAGCGAAACCCCAAAATGATAGAGGCAATGTGCTTCTAGCCATCATAGATCGAACCATATCCAATAGGGTTCGATTCCTCCTCTCAGACACACCATTATGTTGTGGTGTTCCAGGTGGAGTGAGTTGTGAGATAATCCCACAACTCCTAAGATGATCTTGAAAAACATCACTTAGGTATTCACCGCCTCTATCGGTACGGAGAACTTTAATTGATTTGTTGAGTTGATTTTCTACTTCATTCTTGAAGATTTTGAACATTTCAAAAGCTTCATCCTTGTGCCTTAATAAGTACACATACCCATAGCGACTATAATCGTCGGTAAAGGTAATGAAGTATCTCTCACCATTCCTAGTTATTGGCTTAAAAGGACCACATACATCCGAATGTATGATGCCTAATAAATCTTTTGCCCTTTCGCTAGTTCCACTAAAGGGTGTCTTAGTCATTTTTCCTTGTAAACAAGATTCACATACATCAAATGAATCACATTCATTTGTTTTAAAAGACCATTCTTTTGAAGTGTTTGTATGCGTTTCTTGTTTATATGACCAAGACGGCAATGCCAAAGGTAGGTATCACTCAAATCTAATTTGAGTCTTTTGGTGGTTGCTTGGTATATAGAGCTATCATATGTTGCGTTTTCATGAACTAATTCATAAATACCATTACAAGGTATAGCCTTAAAATAAAATACATGATTTAAAGAAACATGAATATCATTGTCAACAAACTTGAAATCATAATCATATTGTCTTAAACGGGAAACAGAAATTATGTTCCTAGTCAAGCTAGGAGCATATAATACATTACTTAAAATAACTTCCAAACCACTTGGAAGCTTCAAATGTAGTCTCCTTGGGCTTCCACGTGAACCTTTGCACCATTGCCCATGAAGAGACTTATTTCCCCTTTTGCATAATGCTCATTTCTTCTGAACCCCTGCAACAAATTACAAATGTGAGTTCCACATCCGGTATCTAATACCCATGTGTTAGAAGAAATAACATTCAGCTCAACATGTATCATGTAAATTATACCTGAGGTTTGCCCCGCATCCCTCTTTTCTCTCAACTCTTTGAGATAGACTGGACAATTTCTCATCCAATGCCCTATCTCACCACATTTGAAGCATGGGTCGTTCACGGCAACCTTTTGCTTCTTCTCCTTGGGCTTTGGAGGTTGCGCCCTAACAGCCTTCTTCCCCTTTCCCCCAACATGACCCTTTCCTTTGGCAACAGTTGCCTTAGGAGGGGGTAGAGACTTTCTCTTTTTCCCACCTTCACTTATGGTGAGAACGGGTAAAACCCTCTTACCCATTCCCGCCTCAGCTGACTTGAGCATAGAATGAAGTTCATTTATGCTCTTGTCCCATCCGTTCATGTTGTAGTTCATGACGAATGCCTCAAACCTTTTAGTTAGGCCATTAAGGATCAAATCCGTGGCCAACTCTTTTGAGACGGGACAGTTCAGCCTTTCAAGGCGGTCGATGTGGCTTTTCATCTTAAGAACATAAGATGAAACTGATTGGGATTCCTCCATCCGACATGCATTAAGCGCTTGAACCGTTTCGTAGCGCTCCACTCTAGCTTGTTGCTGGAACGTTTCCCGCACTGAGTGATCATGTCATAAGCTCCATGGAGCTCATACTCCTTTTGGAGTTCGGGTGTCATACTTGCTAACATTAGGCAAGAGACTTGGACGGAGTCTTCTACATATCTAACCCAATCATTATATGCTTCCACATCTTCCTCGTTAGGTTCATCGGGGATGGGGTCATCAAGGATGTAGGCCCGCTTTTCTTGTTTGAGAACAATTCTCAAGTTGCGGTACCAATCCATGAAATTGTTAGGTGTTAGACGATCCCTTTGAAGGATCGCCCTTAGGGATTGGTTGTTTTGGTTTGGTACATCATTATTAGTGTTGTTGTTGTCGGCCATCTACAAGATTTTACAAAGTTCCATTAGTAATCGTTGATATAATTATATTTTATTTATCAATACCCTTTATGTCTCATAGATCATTAATAAATAAAATTTTAGAATCCAACGTTATATTTAAATATTGGTTAGGTGACCTTTATCCCATTATTTAAATAAACAAGGTAGTCATAAATGACAATTACAACCTATTGTAACTTCCAGTGGTATGGGATCGTTTGAACATCTCATGTTTATAACGGCATGTTTATCCCATCAACACCTTTTATAAAATATATTTTAGGTGATCCATTCAATATATTTTACAAATCAAGTCGTCCTACTTACACACACGTGTGAGTTTACTATATAAGTGGTTAGGTGACCTTTATCCCACAAACATGGTATTCTCACCTCAAGTTACAAGTTCCCTCAAAGTGGTTAGGTGACCTTTATCCCACTAAGAGTTAGCAAGTAACCTAAGTGTTGTGTAAAAGGATGGTGTTTAACTTGTTTTCAAAAGGGATTTATAATTTGACAATTCTTGTTTAGAAAAGTCTATGTACCATATGATTGTATGCATTCAACCATATGGTACCCTATTGGTTCTTTTAAATAAAACCCATTTTATTTTGTAAACCATTAATTCCTTTTATAGAACCATTCTACTTATGCTTAATGATTTGAGAACCAATTACTTGTTTGTTGTTTGTTTTAGTTGAGGTTTGTTAATCACATCCAAATATTCAAAACAAACATCATCATATGCATTCAACCAAACATAAACAAAACAAGTCATATATGCATAACAAAGCATACTAAGTTGATCACACTTGTTTAGCCAAAACAAGTGTGTCAAATGGTCATATCCTAAGGGTTTAGAATCATGACACATGGTTGACCAAAGAGACTCCCACTTGAAACCATATCTTCAAGAATCCTCTTTGTCCATCTTTTCTTCAAGTCTTGATCTTGAGCTTCCTTACAAGATATGTATCCTAATACATTTTTCTAGTAAAGATAAACTCCTAATCTATTTATTACAAACCATATGAATAAATAAATTACAAGACTAGACTTGAAACAAAAATAAATTATTACATGCCCAAATGAATATAACATGACAACCAATCATTCAATCCAAATGGTCTAGGCTTTGTTATGCATAATCAACAACAACATATTCAAACATACATGAGAGGTCGATTTTTGGCAGCCCCTTAAACCCATGTTTTTGGCCAACATAAACCAAGAACTAATGGGTTTAGTCCATGCAAACAATTATCTTATAAACTAGAGTTTTAAAGATCCTAATATGCATAATATAGCATCTTTAAAACATCAAAAGAGGGCACCAAAACAGCCCCTAAACCCACGGTTTGGTGCTGTCGAAAATGAAACACAAGGTGTAATACATGTATGCATATGTATAAGTGGCTCTTGATGCCATTGATGGGGTTTTAACATGTTTATCAAAGTTTCATACAACTTGTTTATATGAAAACGCAGCGGAATATATGTTTTAAAACATGTTATCAAATTAATTGTTAAACCATTTTAACAAACAACCCCAACCCATGGATCTTTATACAATGCATACAATAATGAAACATAAGATGGACAAGATTCTACAACCTTTGTAGCTTCCTTAAAACCGAAAATAAGAAGTGAAGATGATGAGATTGTAGCTGAAACTTCAATGGAGAAGCTCTCAAGAGGTTGTACCCCAAGCTTGTACAAACACCCTTTCTTGCTAGGATTGTAACACCAACTTGATACTTCTCTTGAACTCTTGATTTCCAGCCAATAATGCTTAGACTAAGAGCTGAAAAA
This sequence comes from Flaveria linearis, assembly GCA_024085815.1. Classification (NCBI taxonomy): domain Eukaryota; kingdom Viridiplantae; phylum Streptophyta; class Magnoliopsida; order Asterales; family Asteraceae; genus Flaveria; species Flaveria linearis. The sequence goes on from CM044009.1 coordinate 13,991,561, forward strand.
TTCTACACTTTGTCCCTTTGAAAACCCGTAAGAAAACAAAGAGAGAGATGGAGAATATATCAAAAATTCTGCTCTTCTTTTTCCCTTTGAAAACACGTAAGAGACAAAGAGAGAGATGGAGAATATATATAAAATTCTGCTCTTCTTTTTCCCTTTTAAAACCCGTAAGAGACAAAAGGAAGAGATGGAGAATCTTATCACATTGTTCTTTGTGTGTAAGAGTATTCAAATGCAAAAACATGTTGAGTGGAGTTATGGGTTGTATTAAAAACAACACAAGGTTGTTTCCAATGCATCATGGGCGGCCAAATAATGCCCCTTTTGTCTCCCTCCAAAAGTTTTTATAAACTTTATAAAAAAAATAACATTCTTGCAATTTGAGTTTTATAAAATTAAACCATTTTAATTTTATAGATTTTACACACTATTATATGTCATTGTTTAACTTGTTTAAGCAATGTAACAAATAATATCTTATGAACAAATTATCTATATGTATAATCTTGTTCATTTATAAAAACAATAAATTAGAAAACCCATTTTCTAAGTTGGTGTCATAATTTATTTGTATGATCTTATCAACGAATAAATTATCCATTGGTGTTTGTTTAGCTTGTTATTGGGTATGACCCGACTTGGATCATATTACACTAGCCACATCAATTTTAATATGTATCTTGGGCAGATCAATTCTTTCATTTACTTTATCCCTTGCCTGCAGGACTTTACTTGCAAGACTTTACTTTATCCAGGTACACGTTATGGGCCACATAACCTTTCTTTCCGTTTCACTTTCTTATTTAAGTTATATATATATATATATATATATATATATATATATATATATATATATATATAATAACACAACACATCTCGAAGGCAATCCATCACTACAAGGTTATATCTCGATAAGGAAAACACGTTATCAATTCGTTAGAAAATCCCGTTTCCCATATAACATAGTAAGTAAAACTTTACTCTAAAAGAACTGATTACAAAAAGTATATATCTTAGTATGCATACCGCCCCAAAATGTTTAAAGCATGTATAAAATAGGGGATCTAGAACTCACCTGAACTTGTCCACTAGCTTAAATTCTAAGCCACTTAAGCTATAGCCTGAACGCTCTAGCTGCACGAAAGTTAATATGCAAAAACGTCATTTTCTTCATAGTTTCGCCCATAGTTTCGCTACAGCGAAACTGCAGTTTCGCTGCCAGTTTCGCTGCCAGTTTCGCTGGGCAGCACTTCTGCTAGTTTCGCTAGGCAGATTCGCTGCCTTGAGCGCCTAACTTTCGTTGGAATTCCCTAGTCTCGCAAAGTCTATAGGTCAGTCTGGGTCTTAGCGAGATTACCGGCGAAACTATAGTTTCGCCCCAGCGAAACTGTAGTTTCGCTGGAACTTCTCCTAGTGTCGCTGAACTAATGTGCAGTTTCGCTGGTTGAATGCTTAAATTCGCTGGATCGGGGCCCAGTTTCGCTGGATGAACAGAAACTCAGATCCAGCCCATTTTTAACCCAAAATCTTAACTTTTTACGTCCAAATTCTTGGTTTACCTTCCATGAAACCAAATCTAAGCTTTTTACACGTTTTCATACGTAAAAATTCGACCTTTATGTGTTTCTTTAAACTTTTCAAAACCCCAAAACCCTAGAATCCGGGTTTGATCTACAGAAGGCCTTAGAGGTCGATTCTTACCTTGTTTTGTTGCTCTTTCCTTGTGTTTTGATGCTCCAATCCACCCGAACTTCAATCCTTCCAACCTTCAAGCTCCAAATCTTGAATTTCTTCACTTTCTCTCTCTACTTTCTCTCTCTACTTTCTCTCTCTACGAATTTGGTGGCTAGGGTTGTAATGTGATGGAATGGGACAGATTATGCATGTTTAAGGCTGATTAGGGCCCTTAAACCCACCAAGTCTAGCCCATTAAGGCTAATTTGATCCATAGCCCACTAATTTACCCCTTTATTTCTTAAATTAACCCTTAAAAGCCCATTATTATTAAATGGCTCGTTTCGGGAAATTTCGGGTCGTTACAATATAATATTAAAAAATAAGCAGTTGTCGAAAATTTGCTACACTTGCAACAAGATTGCGACAAAAACGTGCTTTTAATAAATAAATTAAACAAATACATCTATGCGATTAGTTAAATAGTATTTTTAACAAATCTCTTTTTTCTTTTTTAGTTAACATTTTAAGTTGTTTTATAAATTATTGAAACATTGGTAGTTTTTTTAATCAATTATTATTATTGTTATATTGTTATTATAACTAGTAATTAGTTATTATGTAAATCATTACATATAGTGTTCGTGTGTAAATGCATATTTGTTAGTATATGTATGTATGTGTATGCTTATGCGTATTTATATCCATATGTGTGTATATGTATATACCTTTATGAAACGTGTGTGTAATATTAATAATAAAGTTTCTAAATGTATGTATGATATATGTCTGTATGCATGTATGTGTAGTAAGTGTTATTTTACGTGTGTATTCATGTACAAGTATGTGTGTATGTGTGTGTATATATGTGTATGTATGTGTATGTGTGTGATATAATAATAATCAAGTTCTTAAATGTATGTATGATTGTATGCATGTAATATAGAATGTGTATGTGTGTGTTACTATTCGTTTGTGTGTACACTACAAGAAATATTGTCAATAGTGACGACATAATTAGCGGCGATCCCAGTAATGGCGACATCATTAGTGGCGGCACGTCGTCGCTATTGATCCTCGAACCGTTTGCAATTTCTTTAGTTAATATGGTCGTTGATTGGTCTGTAGATCTAACGGTAAAAGTTTCATCGTACGCATGTGTATGCATGTATATGTGTAATATGTGTGTATGTGTAAGTCTTATAATAATTAAAATTTTAGTTTGAATAAGAAAGTAATCATATAAATTAAATTACGTCGCAAAATGGTCGGAAATTTTAAAATTTACGACAAAGTTTCCACAAAAATTTATTTAAAAGAAGAGTTAATTACACAAATAGTCCTGTGGTTTACCTAAAGTAACAAGGTTGGGTACTAACTTTTTTGAGTAACAACTTTGAGTATCGTGGTTACTATTTTGTAACACATGTGGGTACTAAGCGCAACGTCCGTTTGTTTTTAACGGATTACCCCATCACGTGTGAAAAACGTGAGGGTAATTTAGTCAAACCAATTAGAAAGTATAGAGTTAATTACACAAATAGTCCCTGTGGTTTACCTAAAGTAACAAGTTTGGGTACTAACTTTTTTGAGTAACAACTTTGAGTATTGTGGTTACTATTTTGTAACACCTGTGGGTACTAAGCATAACGGTCGTGTGTTTTTAAACGGATTACCCCATCACGTGCCAAAAACGTGAGGGTAATTTAGTCAAATCAAATAGTAACGTATACTTTACCAATTTAAACCCTTGCTTCATCATCGTCTTCATTTTTTCTTCATCATCTTCATTTCTTCTTCAACGACTTTAAAAATTGAAGCCCTAATTGTTTCAAGTAACCATGGTTATGTGCAAATGTGATAGAGCAGTCATAATAAAAAACTCTTGGACTAACAACAACTCTGGACGACGCTTCTACTCTTGCCCACAACTGGTAATTTCTTTTAAACCATCTGTAACTTCTGAATCCGTCATTACATCTTCATCTACTTCGTGTTTATTTGCAGCGATGTAAAAAACAAAAAACGCCAAGTTTCGAACCTAGGCTTCAAGACAATAAACAGGGTGTTTTACGATATATTGCGACCTTAGGTCCATTGGTGTTGGTTTCACAAAGTTTTTTTTTATACTAAAACTGAAACCCTTTACTTTTTTTCCCGCTTTATCTGACTAAAAAACTATAGCTTTACCCTCTCTTCTCTAAAATCCTTAAACCTAAGTTTTTCCCAAATTCACCACCACTGAAGTCGAACCACCGCTGCCGCCATTGAAGTCGAAATCCCGCTGCCGCCGCTGAAGTCGAGCCGCCGCTGAAGTCGAACCGCCGCTGCCGCTGCAACGACTTCTATTTAGAACAGGTAACAATTTTGTAGGTAGCGACTTTGATTTTGGGTAAAATTGGTGTACTTGAGTGTTTCAAAGGTACTTGAGTGTTTCAAAGGTACTTGAGTGTTTCAACGACTTCTATATCACTAATAATTGAGCATTTCGTAGCAGAGATAACTGAGCATTTTAGGAGTTGATAGCTTCAAAGTTATGACAGTAGGTGTATTGATTTGAAGGTATATTGTTCATTTAGTCATGGATTTCATAAGTATGTTAAGGTTTTTTTGTTGAGCCATATCATTTGGTTGTGATTTGTGAATTTCTAGTATAATCAAGTAAATATATTCATTTGTATAGGTTCTAGCCTTTCAATTGTGTGTTTCATGCATTCATTAGAATGTTTCTTTCATCAGGACATATATTATGATCTTATTGTTTTGCATACTAACTATATTATTCTAAGCAGTTTCTTCTACCACCCTAGATCTTACAAAATCTCATCCAATTAAGAGTTGTTGTGAAGCATACTCAAGAGGTAAATTGTTCAGTATTCATACTTATCTATTTTTTATATGTATTTTAGATGTGTATACTTGCTAAATTTTACACTAGTAGAAGAGACTTGAATGTGTTATAGTTAAAGAACTTGTATCATTTGTTTTGAATGTTTCTTTTAGTTTTACTTTAAATCATTATGAAATTTCAATTGATCTGTTTGTATATGTTTTATTGTTAGGTTACTATACATAAGTTCACACACTTAGTGAATCTTTTGTTATAGATAAAGAAAAATGACTTCGAATAGAGAATGGATGTACACGATGAGAACCAATAGAGATGGTTCTTTCAATTTGCAATTTCAACAAGTAGTCTCTTATTTTTTGGATTTTGCATACGAAAATGCGACAAACATAGAAAATGGAAAAATTAGGTGCCCATGTATAAAATGCAAAAACCGTTTTTACAACACGAAAGATGAAGTTCAAATTCATCTTATTACTCAAGGATTCATGAAAGATTATCAGTTATGGTACGCGCATGGTGAAAGGTATCTTGGTGAAGCTATAGATGTGGGCCGATGTTCAAACCCTGTGCCATCTCAATATGTGGGTCAAGATGTTGATGGAGATTTTGATGATTATACCGGGTACGATCAAATGGTTATAGAAGGACAGAACCATAATCATGATCCTTATTATCAGCAAGGGCCACAAGATCCAAATCAAAGAGCAGAGGCATTCTATAAAATGTTCGAGCAAGCCAACGAGCCGTTATGGGAGGGGGCTAAACGCGCTAGCACACTCTCTATTACCACAAGGTTATTAAACTGGAAATCGGATTGTAACGTTTCTGACTCAACATCTGATAAACTACCTCCGATTATCAAAGAAATTTTACCTGATGGAGACAAGCTACCTAGAAACTTTTATGAAACCAAGAAGATGTTAAAGCCACTAGAGTTGCCATCACAACAGATTCATGCATGCCAAAACCATTACATGCTATTTAATGGACGATACTCTGATCTTGATCGTTGTAAAGTATGTAAAGAAGAAAGATATAAGGAAAAAGGGAAAAAGGTGCCTAAATTTGTGATGACTTACATGCCTATCGGACCAAGGCTTCAAAGGTTGTTCTACTCAAAAAAGAAGGCTCAACATTTAACTTGGCATGCAAATCGTAGTCCTTCCAAAAAGATGAGTCATCCTAGTGATGGTAAAGCCTGGCACCATTTTAACTCGGTCTTTCCTGAGTTTGCAAAAGAGACACGTAATGTTCGTCTCGGGTTGTGTACCGATGGGTTTAGTCCAAATAGCACAAGTGGAAACCCGTATTCATGTTGGCCAGTGTTTATCACGGTTTACAATCTACCTCCTTGGTCGGCCTTAAAAGAGCAATACGTACAAGTTCCTTTGATCATTCCTGGTCCAAAGAATCCTGGACAAAACATTGATGTTTTTTTACAACCTTTAATTGACGAGCTAAAACATTTGTTCAACCATGGCATTGAGACTTATGATGATCATCGACGAACAAATTTTCAAATGAGGGCAATACTACTATGGACAGTTAGTGACTTTCCTGCTTATGTGATGTTGTCCGGATGGAGCACACATGGTAAGTTAGCTTGCCCATATTGCTCCAATGAATCAGGATCTTTCCAGCTTCAATTCGGAGGGAAACCAAGTTGGTTTGACTGCCATAGACAACATCTTCCTACTAGACATTGTTTTCGAAAAGATAAGATTAACTTCCGTAAAAATAAAACAGTGTCAAGCGAAAGACAACATGAAGGCAAGGCAAGACATTAAGTGTATTTGTGATCGACCTCTTTTAAACCTTATAAACGACAACAGTGGAAGGATGAGAATGCTTAAAGGAGATTACACTCTGCAAAAAGATGATCTTAAAAAAGTATGTGATTGGATGAAAAACTTAAATTTCCAGATGGGTATGCTTCTAACATAGGGAATTTAGTAAGAACCAAAGACAATACTTTTCATGGTTTCAAAAGTCACGATTGTCATGTGTTTATGCAGCGTTTGCTTCCACTTGCTATTAGAGGTTTTGTTTCAAAAGAGACATATGAGGCTGTAAGAGAGTTGTGCATGTTTTTTCGAGTCTTATGCTAAAAACATTACACGTAGATGATTTGGCTCAGATGAAGGACACTATCGTTGTAACTATATGCAAGTTGGAGAAAATATTCCCTCCCGGTTTCTTTGATTCAATGGAGCACCTAGTCATACATTTAGCTAATGAAGCTCTTCTTGGTGGTCCAGTGCAATACAGATGGATGTACCAATATGAAAGGTAATAAAACTGTTGTAGTCATATGAATTTTTGTTTGTAAAATTCCATTCAATAATCCTACTACATTCCCAATGATTTTTAAATGTTCGGGATAGGATCTTCTGATCCACATTTTGTGGTGAGCGGGTCACTCTCATCATTTTGTGGTTCTAGTTCATATGATGATGCTCGAATGTCGTAAGAGGTATAGTTATTTATTGTTATTATTAAGAGACACGTATTATTTCCACTTTAGGAATTCTTGGTTAGGTTAGGAGTACCAACATTAGATCTTTGTATACGAGGAGAGACATCCCCTGTTTTATTTGTTTTAGTTTCATAATTAAAGGAATAGTCATAGTTTCATAAAGTGTGTTTGGGTGGTTTTGAGTTTGACCCGTTGAAATTGAAAGTAGATACTTTAGTTTTATAAAGTGGGTTTGTGTTATGTTGACCCGTTTATATTGAAAGCCAATAGTTTTAGTTTGGTAAACTAGGTTCGGATCATTTTTGATCGATTTAAACTTGAAAGTTGATAATTATATTTTCATAAAGTGTGTTATTGGCTTATTTAAATTGAAGGTTTATAGTTATAGTTTGAAGTATGTTTGTTTGTTTTTAACCCTTTTAAATTGAAAGTAGATAGTTTAGTTGCATAAAGCGGGTTCTTGTCATAAAATGTGTTCGGATCACTTTTAGCTTTCTTTGTTGCTAACTTGTAGTATCTTTTGGCTTATAACTTCATAATTTTACATAGACTTGTATAATAAATGTTTTAGCAAATTATAGGTCCAAGATGTTCGAACTGAATTAGAAAAAGAACGGGAGGCTAGAGAAAACTTAGAAAATCGCTTGGAACAAATGGAAAAGGATCGGGAACAAGAGCAAATTGAACGGGAAAAAGAGAGGGCTGAACGCGAGAAATTACAACAACAAATGGAAGAAATTATGAAAAGATTACTCGATAAATAATTATTGGCTTTTTGTATTTTGCAAGAATACTTTACTTGAAATAGTTGAAAGATTGTTATATATTGGTGAATTTGGTTCGATTAGTTATTAATTTAGTAGTTCCTTTTGTAGATTGGTTATATATTTATTGTATTTTTTGCAGAAAATATCTGTATTTTTAGGAATATTTTTCAGATTTTCTTATTTTCTAATTTGTTGCAAATTTGTCGCAAAAGATTTAAAATAGGTCGTCGGTAGTTAGTCGCAATGTTAAAAAGAAAAAATTAAAATAATTATTTAAGTTTGTTCGCAGTTTGTCGTAAAATAAATATTAAATTTCGTCGGTAATCTGTTGCAAAATGAAATAACAATTTCACTCGGTACTTTGTCGCAAAACATATGATCTGTACTTTGTCGCAAAAAGATAATAATATATTATTTAAACATCCGCTTTAATGTTATTTATTATATTATTATTAGTTTTCTTTTTAAAGAAAATAATATTCAAAATTAAGTTTTGATGGAAGCTTGTGGTAACTTTGTCGCAAAACATTTGTCGGTAACTTGTCGTAAAAATAGCGACAAATCTGTGTTGTCGCAAATTTGTGGTTCTGTTTGTCGCAAACCTGTCGAAACTATTTTTGCTAGGAGGTTTTTTCCTACAAACTTATTTTTGTCGCAACTTTGTCTGTATCGTCGTTTTGCTACAACATTGCGACAAAATCCCTTCTCGCAAAATCTGATAAATTTTAGTAGTGAATTAATCAAATTTTCTATTTAACTTTTTTTTATATAAAGAATGTAAGGTTACTAATAGAACAATAAATGTTATATGTAATGAAGTATTCAACAATTTGTAAAATATTGTAATATAACAATATTAATTTAAGTCTATAACAATTATGTCAATTTGTTAAGTTTAACTTTTTTCTTTTACACCCGTGTATCATACGGGTTTATAAGCTAGTACAATAATATATAACTTTCAAAAGAAAAAAAATATTCTCATATTATCATGAATTTGCGTATATGTATATATAACAAGAATCGTATTGAAGAAATTATGCTCATGAAAGTGGTGATATGTAATGTTTAAAACAATTATACTCGGAAAATTGGTGATATATTCAAATGTTTGAGATTAATCTTGAAATTATTTAAATTTAATTTGTATTATTATCAAATATATTTATCTTGATATACTTTTTCTTCTTCTTACTAATTACATGATTATTTGAGAGTGAAATTTTAAAAATAATTCGATTACAAACTCGGGTAGTGAGAAAATATGGTTTGCCGGACTGTCGGAATATCACCAGACCTTATTGTAGCTTCGCTCCAAACAATGTATTTGAGATAATTTTGTTTTTCTTTAGTTTCAAGAATTTAGGGGGGGGGGGGGGGGGGGGGGTTGTAAAATTTTTACAGGGGCGGTCGAGATTTTCAAGTATATATAACGTTAAAAAAAATTTTAGGGTGGGCGGCTGCCCCCTGCCTTGGCTTTAGATACACCACTGTGTGTGTGTCGTTAGCTATATAGCGTACCTCCAACATGTAACACCACCTTATTTTTAACATAGATCTTTCAGATATAGAATACTTTCTTTTTAAAGTAAAATATACGAGCCCGCTTTGCAGAATACGTGTTATAATAATCAGGTATATCTATCTATTTTTCAATTAGAATCACAAGTGTATATATTTTAGATATTTCACCATAACCATTAACGTTAAAAATCTTTGGGTATATATAAAATGTTACAAAAATACTTAGTGACTTCAAAAATTGTAGATTCACCACAAGTCCAATCAAAAGTTGTCGACCAACCATCGAGGCCACGTCACCTCAGTGAAGACGTGAATTAGTGCTCTACACACGATTAGTGCTCTACAGTGGGGCAATTAGGGGTGGTGTGCAGAGGAACAGTCCACCGTCACTTTTTAACTTATTTTTAATTTTTAATTTTAATTTTTCTATTAAATAAATATGTCACACGTGTCACAACTGATGGGCTTGTCTTGTTGCTGTCGGTAGAACACGTGTCGACGTCACAATTCGCCGCCTCTCAGATGGCTGAAGATAAATAAAGCACTTTGATGGGCTTATTGTTACTCTTGAGTCCGGCCCAATCCTCTTGGGCCAGTAATGTTTTTTAAAGTTAATTAAAGCTTTTGTAGTTATTAGTTAAATTCATTAGCATTTTAAAACATATATTGTTAGCTTGGAACACATACAATGAAAATCTTGTTAGTTGACGAAGTAGTCGTGAAAATTTTAAGTTAAGGGCAGGGGAGACCACGCCGGAACCTCAATGCAGTGTGTGGCGCTGAGCGGTAACACCGTCGCCTGTCCCCAAGCCACGTCGTTTGGCCGTTTCACGACATCCAGACGCCGGGACATTTCTCCCCATTTTGAAGCCCATGTTTCTTCCCCACGCCGGCATCCTCCACAATGTGAACCCCCCCCCCCCCACCCACCCACCCACACACACATGACATGGTGTGGTATGATGTGGTGTTATTTGACGAGGCAAATTATGTTTGTTGGGTATATGATGTTGTGTGATGTGTATGGTGTACCCTGAGAATTTGATATTACTTGCACGGTACATGATACATCCATGTAAATGCTCAATGGTCCATAAGATGGATGTATAAGCATGCATGTCTCCTTTGTTTCCTTTATCATAACACGTCCTTGACCATGACCTCATCTGTGTATAGTAGGTTGGTATCATACTGGTGGTGTTACTGATTCACAACATTGATTATTCTTCAACTATAAAATCGTGTCTCTTTGTATACACGTTTATTATTTATTTCATACCAAAAAGCTTGAAGCTAAATGACATGTGGGTTTCTAGTAAATGTATTCCTTCTCAGATGGTTATGGGTGTTTGTGGAAAAATGAAGTCCAATTTGTTCCTACGGAAGAATAATGTGTTCCTGCGGAAGAAGGAATTTGGTTCCTGCGGAAGGCAAATTGGTTTCCGCAGAAGGAATAGTTTGTATTGCTTCCGCAGCAATAGTGTAAGGACTTCGTTGTTTCCGTAGCAATTGTGTAGGGGTATAAAATGTAAATTCGATTTTTAGTTTGTTATTTCTGTTAAATTCGATTAGTATAAAAGGAATCGGTGGGATTAGAATTAGATACACTGAAATCTTCTTAATTCTAGTTCTTCTGATTCTTGTAATCAATTCGATTCAATAAACGTGCATTTCTTGGGTGTTCTTGATTGTCAATTTTGTTCTGATTTTACAACAAGTGGTATCAGAGCCAAGGTTGGCTCAATTCAGGAGAAAGATAAGACAATTGAACGAAGGAAGAGAAATCAAGAAAGTGACCATGGTTTCCACGAAATTCGAACTTGAAAATTCGATGGAAAGAACGATTTTGGTCTGTGGCGATTGAAAATGAGAGCATTGTTGGTACACCAGGGATTGGTGGATGCGCTCAGTGCCGAACCCAGAATTCCTGATGGAATTTCTGAAGAGAAGAAGAAGGAATTGCAAGAGAAGAGGAAGGAAGTCATGGAGAAAGTCCACAGTGCGATCATATTAAGTTTGGGTGATCGTGTGCTTCGTGAGGTGTCAAAGGAGACGACTGCCGCCGGTGTGTGGACGAAGTTGGAGAGTTTGTACATGACCAAGTCATTGGCCAATCGGTTGTACTTGAAGAAGAGACTGTACACGTTTTGTATGGGGTCCGGGAAGACATTAGAAGATCATTGTGACGAATTCAACAAATTGATCTTGGATCTTGAAAACATAGAGGTGACAATTGATGATGAAGATCAAGCAATTCTGTTCTTGACTTCATTGCCTCAGTCTTATGAACATTTTGTTGATACCCTGATGTATGGGAGAGGAAACACTCACCATGGAGGAGGTTCTTGCTGCGTTAAACTCCAAAGAGTTAAAGAAAAGAGCGGATCCAAAGAATGATAGTGGTGAAGGGTTGTTTGTAAGAGGAAGGACAGAGGTGAGAGGATCCAAGAACAGGGGTAAGTCAAGATCCAAGTCAAAATTCAAAAGAAGATGCTTCGTTTGTAATTCTGAGAAACACCTTAAAAGAGACTGCCCAGAATGGAAGAAGAAGAATGGTGAGTCTAGTGCAAGCAAGAGTCAGAATAGTCATGTTGCACAAGATGATCTAGATTCATCCGATGGCTATGAAAGTTCTGATGTCTTGAGTGTTCAAGAAGGGCGTAGTAGTGATCAGTGGGTTTAGACTCAGGGTGTTCATTTCATATGACTCCCATGAAACATTACTTCAAAGAGTTGACATATCAAGACCTTGGTGTAGTCAAGCTTGGCAATGATTATCCATGTCCAATAGTGGGTATTGGAACAGTGGAACTCGAGCTTGATAATAGGTTGAAGGTGGAGCTCAGGGGAGTAAGGTACATTCCTGATCTAAAGAAAAGTCTGTTGTCCTTGGGAACGTTTGAGAAGGAGGGTCATCATGTAGTTCTTAAAAATAGGAAGGCTAAGGTGTTAAAAGGATCCTTAGTGGTTTTGTCTGGCACAAGGGTGACTGATAACACTTACTTGTTGAATAGTAAGATGAGTGTTAGTGCTAACTTAGCCGAAGGAACTGAAGTGTATAAAGTAAATCAGTTGTGGCACCACAGATTAGGACATATAAGTGAGCAGGGGTTAATGGAATTAAAGAAACAAGGAATTCTTGTTGATGTGAATTCGGATGGTATTGATTTTTGTGAGCATTGTGTTCTTGGCAAAGCTCATAGGTTGAAGTTTGTAAGAAGCAAACATAAGTCTAAGGCCATCTTAGACTATGTTCATTCTGATTTGGGGGCCTACAAAACACAAGTCCTTAGGAGGAGCTAGTTATTGCTTGTCTATTGTTGATGATTTTTCAAGAAGAGTCTGGGTGTATGTGTTGAAACACAAGGATGAAGCCTTTGGAAAGTTCAAAGAGTGGAGGTCATTGGTTGAAACCAAAACTGGCAGGAGGGTTAAGAAACTCAGAACAGATAATGGGCTGGAGTTTTGTAATAAGGAGTTTGATCAATATTGTAAGAAACATGGGATTGGAAGACATTTGACAGTTCCAGGAACACCCCAACAAAATGGTTTAGTAGAGAGGATGAACATGACTTTACTAAACAAGGTGAGGTGTATGTTGATTAGCTCTGGTCTGCCAAAGAGTTTTTGGGGTGAAGCAGTGACAACTGCTGCTTATCTGATTAATAGATCTCCTTCAACTGCTATAGGTATGAAAACTCCTATAGAAGTGTGGTCAGGAGAAAGTCCGGATTTGAGTAATCTAAGGGTGTTTGGTACTTTGGCTTATGCATATGTAAGTCAGGGGAAACTTGATCCTAGAGCACAAAGGTGTGTTGTGTTAGGATACCCAGATGGAGTTAAAGGGCACAAGTTGTGGAGACTAGACAATGGAACTCCAAAGGTGTTTGTCAGCAGAGATGTAGTAGCTTTCAGAGAAGATGTTTTCTACAAAGATGTTGTGGGAGGAAAGTTTAAGGATGATCTCAATGAATCAAAGGGTGTTGATATTGAGGTGGAGCCTATTGTGAAGGAGCCAAGTATTAGTGAAGGAGAGAAACTAAATGGTTCTAGTAACACACAACATAGATCAAACATTCCTGCTGATGAGTCTAGTATTGCTAAAGATCGACCAAGGAGGCAGATTGTTCCTCCATTAAGGTTCAGAGATGGTGATAATACAAGTATGGTAGCTTTCATGGTTGCTGAGAATGAAAGTATATATGAACCTTTGTCATATGAAGATGCTGTTAGAACAGAAAACAAAGAGAAGTGGATAGAAGCAATGAATGATGAGATGGAGTCGCTTTATAAGAATCAAACTTGGGAGTTGGTGGATAAACCAGTTGGTCAAAAGCTGGTAGCCTGCAAGTGGTTATATAAAGTGAAGGAGGTAGTCAATAAAGGTGATGGTCCTAGATTTAAAGCAAGGTTAGTTACAAAGGGATTCACACAAAAGGCTGGTATTGACTATAATGAGATTTATTCTCCTGTGGTGAAACATTCTTCTATCCGGGTTGTTTTGAGTTTGACTGCTGCTTTAGACTTGGAGTTGCAACAATTAGATGTAAAAACTGCATTTTTACATGGGAATTTGGAAGAAAAGATTTACATGAGTCAACCTAAGGGGTATGAAGTAAAAGGTAGTGAGGAAAAGGTTTGTTTGCTGAATAGATCCCTGTATGGTTTGAAGCAATCTCCTAGGCAGTGGTACAAGAGGTTTGATGACTATATCATCGAATGTGGTTTCTCAAGAAGTGCTTATGATTCTTGTGTTTATCACAAGGAGTACAACAAAGGTAAGTTCATATACCTATTGTTGTATGTGGATGATATGTTGGTAGCTTGTAGTGATCAAGGGGAGATTGATAATATTAAATTCAGTTGATGAAAGAGTTTGAAATGAAGGATTTAGGTGATGCTAAAAAGATTTGGGGATGCATATACATAGAGACAGGGGTAATAAGGTGTTGAAGTTATCTCAAGAGTCTTATGTGCAGAAAGTCTTGTCGAATTATGCAATGGAGGGTTGTAAGCCTGTGAATACTCCATTGGCTGCTCACTTCAATCTTTCAAGAAAAGATTCTCCTGTTACTGATGAGGAAAGGAGATATATGGAAAGAGTTCCTTATGCAAATACAGTGGGGAGTATCATGTATTTGATGGTCTGTACAAGACCTGATCTTGGTTATGCTGCTAGTTTAGTTAGCAGGTATTTGTCTAATCCTGGAAAGAAACACTGGGAAGCTGTGAAGTGGATACTCAGGTATCTTAAAGGTACTCAAGGTCATGGCTTGGTGTTTGGTTGTGCTGATAAGGATCAACGAAACAAAGTGATTGGTTATGTTGATTCAGATTTTGCTAAGGATTTAGACAAGAGTAGATCCATAACTGGTTATGTGTTCAAAGTTATGGGGAATGTGGTCAGCTGGAAGGCTCAATTGCAACGTGTAGTAGCTTTGTCTACTACGGAGGCAGAGTACATTGCATTAACTGAGGGAGTTAAGGAGGCAATGTGGCTGAAAGGGTTTGTTGAAGGCCTGGGTAGACTTGTCAGATGCTGTGGTTTATTGTGATAATCAAGGTGCTGTACAGTTGTCAAAGAACAGCAGGTATCATGAAAGGACCAAGCATGTAAGGGTAAAGTTTCATTTCATCAGAGAGATAGTGAATTCTGGTGAAGTGAAGGTGGAAGGCATTGATACAAGTCTCAATCCGGCTGATGTTTTTACTAAAGTTTTACCGATTTCGAAGTTTGATTTCTGCTTGAAATCTTTGGGCGTTACTTGAAGACAAATTGGCTTCAAGGTGGAGAATGTGGAAAAATGAAGTCCAATTTGTTCCTACGGAAGAATAATGTGTTCCTGCGGAAGAAGGAATTTGGTTCCTGCGGAAGGCAAATTGGTTTCCGCAGAATGAATAGTTTGTATTGCTTCCGCAGCAATAGTGTAAGGACTTCGTTGTTTCCGTAGCAATTGTGTAGGGGTGTAAAATGTAAATTCGATTGTTTAGTTTGTTGTTTCTGTTAAATTCGATTAGTATAAAAGGAATCGGTGGGATTAGAATTAGATACACTGAAATCTTCTTAATTCTAGTTCTTCTGATTCTTGTAATCAATTCGATTCAATAAACGTGTATTTCTTGGGTGTTCTTGATTGTCAATTTTGTTCTGATTTTACAACAGTGTTAATAACATGGTAATATTGATGTAGATTTAGGAGTAGGTTTTGAATGTTTGTGAGTTATCCGTTTTAAAATAATTTAGTGCATGTTTGGGATTGCATATTTCTCTCTTACTTTTTACTTATTAACTTTTGAGAAGTTAATACGTTTAAAAAAGTGTTTGAAATATCCAAATGGACTTTTAAAACTGAATTTTCATATAGGTTAAAAAAAAGTTTTGAAAAGTAAATAGGAGGCTACTTATTAACTTTTGAAAATTTCTTTTAGTCTAATTTCTTATTATGTCACTCTACTATCTCCTGTTAACTCCCCATATTTTTAAAATTTTGGTCATAATATAACGTTTTAGCTTATAAGTTAATCCAAATATTTTTTAAAAAACTCATTTTGAAAAGTCATGAGTTTATAAGTAGTTTTTGTTAAAAGTACTAAGAAATCCCTAATGTGGCCTTATTTCATGTAAACGATCCTATTAGTTTGTTTAAACTCTAGTCATTGTATTAATAGTGATACATACGAGGTCATATGTCATAAAAATGTGGGGATATTGATGTTTCAATGAAACTTCATTTCACATTAGATCCTAGTGGTGGTTTGGTTATAATTAATCATTTAAATACCGTTAAAAATCACAAGTATCTTACGCTTTCATGTACAACACGGTGATACAGTTAATTATCATTAGTCTTCATGGATTATTATTATGTGAAGTCTTGAACCATTATAGTATACATAAATTCATATTAGGTCGCATAATCATCAAGCCACATCAAAAATATTAAAATAGTCATTTCTAAAAAACTGATGATCATAAAAAATTATACGCCAACTCAAGATGTAAACTATACTTTCAATACATGAAAACCTTTTACATTATAAACCACTATGAAAACGATATCACATACACTGATACACAACCCTATCACCTCATGACCCATGGCGAAAAATACAAACCTAAACACTAAGAACAAGTTAACACATATGAATTGCATAATTAAAAGTAAAAACTTAACATACCAGAGTGAGAACAAGAAGAGGTTTAAAACTTCACTTGCTGACTATGCACAACCAACCCTCGACTTTAAACGTTAAAGGCGGGTAAACTAACGTTTTGTCTTTGAAGCAATAGTTTAACAATCAACTCCTCCACAAATCATAAGACTTCCATTTTTACGCATAAGAAACACAAATTTTGTGCTCTAATACGAATTTTCTTACACGTCAAAACAACTTCTCAACTTTAATACCATGAGTTCCAGCCTATCAGTCTCATGAATATGCATTTACAAAAATGTATCTTATTGATCGAAACATATCCGGACGCTCATGACATTTCTAGGGTTAAAAAGTGTAGGCAGAGCTCACTACATTATCCATTTATCGTTTAGCTAACAAGTTATTTTAGGCAGACCGTTCTTCACTGACTCAAGTAGCACATTTCTTCGTGTTTATGACATTCTATCACTAGCTATATGTTACTGGAATGGATAAGTTGCGTAAGTTTGAGATACAAAAAACCCTATTTACTCACAACAACTAAATCGAGTCATGTATCATAAACACGATAAACAAACAAACAACAAACAAACCCAGTATATCCCACGATAAACACGATCTATCGCTAAATACTAATCTTCTTGAAAAGATAACAACATACACTCTAAAAACAAAATATATCAAAAATGTAAAACTTTGCTTGAAAAGATACAACAAGAACAGAAACTCAAATTTACAGACCATGAAATCGAACTCTATTTCGATAATTCAAATCAATTTTTCTCAAAAGAAAAGAATATGCAACAGTTTCTCTAAAGTCTAAAACATAACATAAAACCTTCAAATTCCAGCAAAGGTTAATTTCGTAAAATTCATACACTCACCGGAATCGTAACAACCACTAACAAACCACCACCACCAACCACCATATCTCCGCCGTTCAACCACCGTCTACACCTGCTTCCCGTGAAACCCCGCCAACGTCAACAGATTCTGATCCGACGGACAGAAACTAAACCTCCGGTGCAACAACAACCCACAAACAACCGTCCACCGTCCGATTTCAATCCTCTCTTCCCCGCCGTTGACTTCCCGCCGGTCAACTCCTTCACCACCGCCGTCGTCATCGACGACGACGACGACGACGTCGTCGTCGACGACTCATTCCCGTCGGAAACCGAATCCTCCACCGGAGCATCCGACGACTCCGCACCGGAGGATCTCTCACTCTTCTTCGAACTCGCACGGCTGAGATGCGGATGCCACGAGATCCGCCGCTCACGGCGGCGCTTCTCCTCCTCCTCCTTGCTCTCTCCGATCAGATCTCGAAACACACGGCGGACATTCCGTCAAACGCCGCGAAATCGGAGCTCTCGTACACCGTCGCCGCGATGTTCAACACGCCGTGCACTCTCCCCGACGGTCGCCGGATATGCAAGGCGGAGAACGCCGGAGCTCCGATAACAGCACCGGTTTGGACGACGTAAGTGAACTACTACTCAACAAATAACGTACGTTACCGATTAGGTAATCTCTGATGTATCCACAGGCGTGGATCTCGACTTGAACGGCGGAGGTGTCGCCGTAGATAAAGTCCGGCGAGACGCGGAAGATGAACTTGTCGTTCCACGTAGGGTTTTCGCCTCCGACGCGATCTAGGTGGCTCCGGAGCTTGGTTGAACGATCGACCCAGACGATGGCGTAGGTGTGCATTTGGTGCATTTTGGCGGAGGGGGGGATCTTGAGGCCTTGTGCTGAGATCAAGTTGATCTCTAGGATTCTGGACTCCGGCATTGTTAGGTGGTGGTTTTGGTGATCATGAATTGGAGATGAATTCAAGAACAAGAATCGATAGGGTTTTGATTTGAGAGCGAAAGAGATGGGGTTGTTCTATCGCTCTCGACGGTGGTTTAGGGTTCTTTTGGGGGTTTTGTAGTCGTGAGTTTAAAAGGTTCATGCAGTTAGTTGTATGGGATTAATATGGAGGAATGTCATTGCGATAATCCAAATTTAAACATTTATTTTCCTCTATTTTTTATGTTGAAAAAAAGGGAGGAATGCAACTCCTGTTGGTGCTGTTGTTTCACGAACGGTTTATAAGCATCACAAATGAATAATTGAATGCAAACGAATGCATGGTGTTCTAAAAGATAAAAATTAACATTTTATCATACATTTATGAACGTAATTGAACGAATTCAAACTCTGTGCTTGTTTGTTAACTGGAATTCATTATTATGTTCATTTATTTTTAAATAAACAAACATAAACGAACTTCGCGTCGAAGATTTCATAAATAATTTGTTGAGCATTCCGTTTGATTGCAGACATATTTAAAGTAGTAGGTAAATTGCTTCTATATTTTAGGTCAACTATTCAATTTTACAAGTTACAAGTAGTAAAGTAGATTAAAAGTTGTTTAATTAACTTATGTTACAACCTCGATTTTTAGGCCCGACAACCTTGATTTCTAGGGTGAGAATTTTTTTTATATACATCAACATATATGCCACACAATGATAATGGATTTGATCTAAAAATGAGAAACCCGTGAAATTAACCCAACTATAATAGGCTTAGGCCCACATATACGTCTACACACACACTTAATAGGTTTTGACCGATCAAATAAGCTCACACATACACAAACAAAACACACATACTCTCTCTCTCTCTCCCTCCCTCTCCTCCCTCTCCCTCCCTCCCCTCCCTCTCCCTCCCCTCCCTCCTCCCTCTCCCTCTCTCTCTCTCTCTCGGTTTTAACTCATCAAACCCTAATAGGCCATTTGGCCACTATGTTTAATTAGTTTTGACCCATCAAACTCTAACAGGCCTTTAGGTCATTTTGTATTTTTATATGTTATGACTCACGACCATAAGGGTTGTAAGACTGATATCCTAACTGACCTAAATATTACTAAGGCTCGATCAGCCAGTCAGCATGTTTGATTTGCGCGAAGTTATCGACTGACCGAGTCCGGAGGTCTGACCCAGACCCTAAAAATCGGGTTGTTGACCAAGAAAAGGGCAGTTGGTGCTCCCCCCCTCTTCCCCTGTCCTCCGTGACCCCCTCCGCCAACCGTCGTGCTTCCGACGCAATAGGCCTTCCTTCGCGCACTGTCGTGCCTCCACTGCTTTTCCCACCCCTTCGCATCCCCCTTCGCCAATCAGTGTGTGGTGTTTTCTGGTAGCATGTGGGGGATGCCAATGGAGGTTTCAGTGGCACTTGGGTTGGAGCCATGGAAGGTTCATGTGATTATGTTCAGCGAGTCACTACATGAATGCAAGGATGAACACGAATTTCCAAATTGTGTTTACTCCGGTGACTACAAACCATGGCTCTGCTCAGTGAGTTTTCAAAGAATTTATTGACTTTTTTTCCTTTAAGAAGGTGGGGAGATCCTATAGTTTTATTATAACCGACTCACTAAATTAGATTTTTAATTTTTGTAATAATAGATTTATATTATATGCAAACTTGTATATTTCATGATGTTAGGTAAACTACTAAAGATGTGTGCGGAAGAATAATAGTGTGATAAGTAAACTTTTAATTTCAAGATTACCTGTTAATCCTGATGTATCAAACTCGTCAGAACTACATGCCAATACGTTCATTTTTATCATTCAGCATAGTCAGTCAGATACAGATCAAACAGCCAAGTTTCAGTCAGATGCATACTCAGTCAGAACTTCTACCGGGTCAGCTTCTGACTCAGTCAGATCTTACTCAGTCAGCGCAATTAAACAGCCCCTAAGGTATTAATGGGCCTTGGCCCGCGAACTAGTATAAACTAGCTCAAAGTGAATAAAATTAATTATAGATAGCACATCAATAAGCAAGTATAAAATTCATCATCTAGGACCAATAAGAAATTATTATAACAAACCATAACATACGATATAACACGATCATTTAATAAATTAAAAGTGTACAAATTTAAAATCCATTTATATTACATAAATAGAACAAGTATGAGTTGAATCAAATTGAATAAAATATAGTTATAGACAATCCTCAATAAGTAAGTCCAAAATTTATCCTCTAAGCCCAATAAAAAATTATTATAACAAACCGTAACATACGATGTAACGATCATTTAATATAATAAAAGTGTACAAATGTAAAATCCATTTACGTAAATAATAATAAGAGCAAGAATTAAATAAAGTGCCATAAACTTCAAATATATATGAAGACATGAATTTTTATAAATTAAATGTTACTTACATTATATTAAATCATATGTATAGTCAAATTCAATATTGGTAGCTTGTAATAATTAACTGATAACTAGTTGTATTCCTCCTCGCATTGCGACGGGATTCATTTGACGCTTGAGTCATAAGCTCGATATGCTTTAATATTGTTATGCAAAAAAACAGGTTGTACGACTTTTTTTTTCACATTTCATGCGTAAGAGCAATGTTACAAAAGAGTTCGTCTTGGCATAACAACCATATTATAGAAAGAAGTTGTCGGTTACAACCCTTCTACAAAAAAAAAAAAAAATTGAACTCATTTTTCATCATTTTCATCATAAAGAGTGTTCAGAACAACATGGAATAGAGCAATTGTAGTAAGTGAGAATAATGCATAGGGCCTCTAAATGGCTATCAAAACCTTCCCCAAAGCACAAGCAACCCTGAGTATTAATACTAAACCTCAACAACAATTGCTGTTTATAACCTCTAAAGTGGGTTCAAAATAGCATAGTTCTAACTTCTAAGTTAAATCGTAATTCATGTCATGATGACTTAAATCCATCCCAAACTAAATCACTCGCGTCAAGATTAAAACACAATGCTATAAACAACCTCATTACTTTCACAAAGTTTTAAACCTGGTAATCCGAGTTTGTTAAGAAAAATCTTCGGGATCAAGCTTTGCTTTTATCCTTCTTTGATTTCTTTTATCAGTCTTACGAGTTCACACACCCATATATCACATTTTATCAGCTTTCACTTGTATTTTCTTGATCATATTGTTGCTAACTTTGATAGTTATAGAATTCCTCTAAGAATGTCCTCTAATCAAGTGCGAACAAATTATGTGGGGAGATCAATTATTTAATACTAATAAATAAAGAAAACAATAGGATCTTAAGTTATAAAGTAATCAATCACTTGAAGTTGGGTCTCGGGTACAAATTCCAGTTGATCTTCGTGTTCAAAATCTCATAAAAAATTGTGTGTGTTCACGAACCTAAACAAAAGTATAGGCATTTGCAAAGATCTCGATAAACCTTTTTCAGTCCTGCATAAATATCAAAGTTTCCATTAGCAGAAAGATCCAACACCCCTATCCAAACACAACAACCTTAGTGCATATATCATATCATTCTTAACTTTAGATTAACAAATTAATTACTAAAAAACACATATTAATGTTTTAAAACCTTAATCTAAGATCAAGGAAGAAAGCTTAGGGAACAAATAACGATCTTCATTATCTAAAGATGCAGAAAACCAATAATCAAGAAATTTAAAAGATATCCGGCCACAACACAAATCTATAAAAAAAAAAAACTCGCAACGGGAACCCTAATTGCCACCATCATCCTTCATCATAACCACTGGGTGTACTCCTCTACAATCACCCTAACCACCGTCATCAATGATAGGAGTACACCCGGTGAACACCGATTCAAACGTAACGTCAAAATACAGATAGATCTAAGGCTCGTTTCGGATACAGATTCACCACCGAAAGAAACGATAGGGTTGCGATGTCTAACCAAAGATACAGATACACCACTTCGTTAAGAAATCCTGTCTAAGAATACCACCCAATATGTCACAATTGAGCTAGCAAAGACAAAATCAATTAACTCAAAAACTTGAGAAAAATCAATACAAGTTTTCATTATCAAACTCTCTCTCCAAATATTCACCAACATTCAAATACATTTGAAAGTTCAAGACATGCCCACGTTTGAACTAAAGAAATAAACAACTAAGTACAACTAAGAAAGCAAAGAGTACAACTTTAAAAAGCAAATCTAATAAAACTACATTAAAACATGGGAAAATGGAAGGTAAATGCATGGGTAGTTGTGGACGTGGGCATAGGATTTGAATTGAATCATTAACCCCCATCATCATGGGTCGGTTTCGGGTCATGGGCGGTGCAAATAACTGGATCGGATCAAGGTGGAACGTGGGTCATAGGATAACGAATAATAACGGGTGACCGTATATACATCAATCCTCACCATCACCAACATTTGAGACCACAAATTCCACTACAACCTCCGCCCACCACCACGGTCCTCCCTCGGAAGGCACCGAACCCAAAAACCATTGCTTGAAATCATAAGAAGCGAAGGAGACAATGAGGAGTTCGCTTCTCTCTCTATCTCTATCTACCAAAATCCTATAAAATCTATCAAAAAGTATTCAAATCCTATAAAATCCATAATAAGATTTCATTTGTGCATGCTCATGATGCCACAGTGCCACACACACCACATGCACATACATACATGCATACATTAGGTGGCCGGACATACCTTTACCGAGGGGTAGCTTCCGTTGCCCCTCAACTTTTTACACGCAGTGTAAAATTATTTATTATGTAAAAAAGTTACGGTTTATGTTACTCTAAAAAAATTACATTACTCCTACATTTTTTTAACTCAACACTTCATAGAAAGTTTAAATTTTATAGAAAAAAATGTTATAATTTATAAAAGGGTGAGGTTATTTACAAAGTGTATTTTTGCTACAAAGTGTGAGAAAAACAACGAGGCTAAAAAAATTGCAAAAAAGTTATATCTCACAATCTAAATCGAATTTCAAAAAAGTAATTCGGAGTCTCTTTTCCTCTCGTCGTCCTCTTCAGAAAAAATAATAATAATAAATTCAATGTATCTTTTTATGATACAATGACATCATTGTGTCTTTCATAATAACACAATGATGTAATTATGTCTTTCGTAAATGACACAATAAAAAAACTTTAATTTTTTTATTTTTATTTTTCATTTATTTTTTTTCCTTAGTGAGGATGGCCAGGGGAAAAACTCGGAATTACTTTTGAATAGATTGTGAGATAATTTTTTGTGACTTTTTTGACTTATTGTGTATTTTCACACTTTGTAATAAAAATACACTTTGTATTTGACATCTTTCTTATAAAAAAACAATACATTTTATAAATTTTAGGCTTAAATCAAATATTAAATACCCATTATGTCATTGATCCATTAGTTCACTGCTCAATAACATAAAAAAAACCAAAATACCCATTACCAATTCATTAATAAGCCTAAAAACAAGTATAAAACTTAAAAAACAAAAAAAAGAAGGTAGTCGAGTAGCAAGTAACACATGTGCCGCCACTGTCCACTGGACCACCCATATGTACCACTCAAGGTAACAGTTGTTAATCTTTACTTATTACTCTATTAGACTGTGACATTAGAGATTTAGGATTTATTATGTTTAATTTTAATTTTTGTGTTATTTTTGTGTTATTTGTTATTGAAGGATTTAAAATAGGGATATGTATTAGGGATTTGATTTTGAAATTATGGATTTGAATTGTCTTGTTTCCAAGTACAATTTGTAATTGTTAGATCGAGGTTATAGATTAACAAGATTTCTATATGATCAGGAAATTAACAAATACAAAATTTAAGTTAACAACTTACTAACAAAACATAAATACTTTAAGTAAAGATAAATAAACAAGTTGTTTTTTTAAAGTATTCATTTGATTAATCTTTAGAGTACAAATGATACAATCAGCAGGTAAACAAGTGGCTTGACAAACTTGACTCTACTATACAAGTGTAAGGATTTATATAATAAAATCTAAACAACAATAATAAATTATTCTATGTTCAAAATGTACAACAAAACAAATAATCGACACATTAGAGTTAGACAGCTTCAATACTATGTTGTCTTTAAAAGATGAAACACAACAACCGTTGGTATAGACAATCTTCTTGTGTAACAGTTGATCAGCAGCTCATGGAGTTTAGTGCTGATCAGCAGCTCATATGTTGAATGCTGATGAGCAATTGTGTTAGCATATGATGATAGGCAGACATTCAGCATATGTGATTGCCAATTGTGGTAAAAATCGACAGTTGGTAGCTAGTGTTGAAAGCTTGAGTTTTTGGTAGCTTCATCCTTTTCATAGATCAACAAATTCCCCCTAGGATGATGCTACCAAAACTCTATCTTTATTCTTCTAGCAATCTGATTAGCAACGGTTCATACATGTATCGTATTCTGTCTCTTGAGGGGTTGTCAAGAGGCAGATTGACCAAGTCTTTCATGTTGTGTCGAGATAGTCTAAAGGTCACACTCCTGACTTCAGTTTTGCCGGTACCAACATATTGTCAGACATACAGTGTTGGTTAAGGAATTGTAGCTCCAATATGTGATTGGGTCATGGATGCTCAAAGGGTTACATGCAAACATCTTTTTCTTTGTCTCCCTTTTGTTTTGCTTTAATCTTGTTTTCAAACTTTATCTTCAAATATAGGTCATGAATTTGTACTTGTCTTGCATGCCTTATGCTCTAGTATTGCGGTTGAAAGGGGAGCATTTGACGAATTAACAGATTATGTCACACCCCAACCTTGACGGCGGAATCGTCGAGGTGTGAGAGTTACGATTGTTCACAGCCACATAACGCTATGTTTAAATGTAAATATTCAAATTAATAGTTTCAAAAGTGATTACAAACATAAGCCTCAAATACGCAATAAGTTCAAACATAAATCAAACATAACATAGTATTTTATTTATTTAACTAGGTCCACGTCCTAGTTTTATTGCAAACTTCAAAAGATCACTCTAAACTCGGGGTTACCTGAAGCATGATAAAAATAAAAGGTCAACTAAAAATAGTTGGTGAGTTTCCCAAGTTTTCATACATAATATGAAAAGATTATAAGTAGCAATTCATGTCATAGGTTATAAGCTAGTAAGGTTATAGAACACATATCTTTTACAATCAAACCTCGACTTGATTACAAGTATATAAGATTGGCTAAGTGTATTTGGTTCCCTAGTGCACAAGCATACAGCTCCTAGGAGTCGGCAGTTCATCGACTTTAGCACCAAATAGGCTTGTCAGGCCCAAAGATCTAAGACGTTGCCAGCTAGCAATAGTTAATGATTGTAACAAACTATGTATCTCATATAATCACTTACAACACACAAATAACCATGACAAAATATAAAGATGAATTGCAAGTGCTTTATAAGTCTCAAACGTTTATAAGTGTATAATGTATAGTATCATGTTTCACCCCAAAATGTGTGAAATAAAGTAAAACGGGGTAAGGAAAACTCACTTGATATATATAAGGTGATGATAAGAATTAAACGACGTTCCAACGAATTCTTTTACAAGGCACATAAACATATTTGTTACAAGATTAAAGTATGATAATAAGATTAACAATTAAACGTGAACTAGGGTTTCAATTGGAATTGTGAGGTTTTGTCAAGTAATTAAATTTATAAAGTAATTATTCGTATTTTGATTCATTAGGAGAATTTATATGTGTGTTTAAGTATTTAAGAATGAATTTAAGTATAAAATTGATAAGGTTTAATATATATAAAACTTTATAATTATTTAAAATTAATGGAATAGCGTTTTGATTAATAACAAATTATTAATCTAACATTTAGTTAGTATATTTTATAAGAGAATAATATTTTAGAATAATTTATGAAATTATAAATATATAATTTCTACAATTATCATGATAAAACTTTTATTATTTATTATTTGAGACAAATAATTATTTATATTTGAAACAATAATAATTAGTAAACTAAAACATGAAAATAATCCAATTGTAAGTTTTGTTAAGATAAACAACTTTTGAAGTCTATCTTATAAATTATTTAACTAGTTTTATTTTTTGTTTAATAAAATAAAATAAAATATTAAGATATTATAAGAAATAAATTTTCAGAAATTGGTTTGATGTAAAGAAAAATATTAAAGTTTAAAACTGGTTTCAATAATTTTTAGAATTTTTATATAATTTTTTAAGGTTGAAAAAGCTTTAAAAAAATTATGGTAGGTGCACGGGTTCGAACCCGTGACCTTCATCCCACACTCCCACACACATACCAGTAAACCAAGGGCCGTGGCCGCATTAGTTCACGGGTTTTAAATCTTTTAAACAGGTTTCAAGGAACCCCCCAAATCCAAGAACCCTAGAATTCGATTCGTATCAAATTGAACATCCAAATGGAATAGTTAACGAAATCAAAGATAGGGCTTTGATTCGTTATGTAAAAACGAACATAAGCCCTAAGTAATTACCTGATTCGAAGTTCTAAACAATGATTTCCGGTTCGCTATGTCTTCGACTGTTCTTGGTAGAGATTTCAATGTGTGAAAGTATTGATTATGAATTAAGTTTACAGAGAGTTTAGGAGACCCATTTAGAGCAAAAGCCCTCTGTCAGTTTCAAGAGAAAGAGCTCGAGATGAGGTTTTCAGGTGCTTGCAGGTCCGCGACGAGAGAGGGAATCGAGCGGGGTGTTTGTGCGTGTTTCAAGTGAAATTGAAAACTAGGATAGATTAGACAAAAATATATGATAGTATATGTGCGATTAATTGATTAATTTAGTGTGTAGTGCGATCGATTTGCTGGAAAAGGGGCCGACAATCGGGTGGTTGAGATTGGTTCCAGATCGCACTCAAATTTCAAATTGAAGCGGGGCATTGGTTCGAATTTACCACGTGAGTGTGTCGGGATGATTGATTCGGTAAAAAACGAGTGGTTTTGGTGGGTTGATGGTAGCCGGAGCCGGTGGCCGGCGGCAAGAGATCGACGGGGAGAGGGGGGGCGGTTTGGGTAAATTTGCATAAATGGCCCCTGAAGTTTCCACTCTTTATTATTTCATGTAATACACTTTAATTTAAAGTTTTCAACTTGACATAAATGCCCCCTTAACTTTAAGTTTAGCATAATGTTTTAATGTTTTTAATTTTTTTTACTATTAATATTATTATTATTAACATTTTTATTGTTATTATTATTTATCATTATTATTATTATTATTATCATTATTATTTTTATTATTATTATTATTATTATTTATTAAGTAATAATTAACATTATTAGTTTTAAATAAATAAATAAATAAGAAATAGTCATAAGTAACTCACAAGTTTCATACTTGGTAACAATGGTCCTTACAAGATTAAATGACGTTATCTTTTAATTAACATAAAATACAAGATGTTACAGTCTCCCCTACTTTAAGAAATTTCGTCCCGAAATTTAATCATGAGAAATAAATTTTTAGGTCATGAGGAGACTTAGATGTCATTTCGTGTTCACGAGTGCACTCTTGGGAACGTTTAAATCAATAAGTTGACTATGATTCTTAAGTTTGTTAAGTTTCACCGTCATAATCTTATATGTTCCTTGACAAAGTGCGCAAGTCATTCCTTTAAAATTTTTAATTGATAAACGTTTGTATTCTAAACGGTTCAATATGGTTAAAAAATTTTGTCGTGTAATCGATACGGGACTCGGCTTAACGAACATCAGAAATAAGTTCGGATGTTTTTGGATGGAATTCATAAGAGCTTCTCAAGCAAGTAACTTTAAAGGGTTTCTAGGTGATCGATTCTTGTTTACTCATGTCAATGAGGGTTCAAAGTGTTATTAGTGTAACGTTGATACAAGTATCGTGTTTGTTAAGATTAAGATTAACTTTAATATGAGGAAAATCGTTGTAAGGGTATTCAGAATAATGTGGTTTTAGGGAAAGACACTCAGAAAGATTACTAGAGGTTGTTATAAGGAGTTCAAAGATGGTCCAAGAAATGACACAATAATAAGAATTGCATTGATCAACGAAGATAACGTTCACGATTGGATTAAATTTAAATAATTCAGGATATAACTGATAAAGAGAAACACAAGTAGCTTTCCAAGTACGGCTTGCACCGCGGTTCATCAAACTCATAATCACAGCTGAGAAACATTTGTGTGGCTAGGAAGCAATGAACACAAATAGTAATGTCTTTATTTGGCAGGAAGGTTGTTTGGGAAGCTATCGTTACACAATCAAGTTTTAATGATAACTCAAAATGAAAGTTGATAAGTAAGGAATAAATGGTTCGATGTAGCTAGATCGAGTCAAAATATGAGGATAAAGGGAAAGAATTTGATTTAAGAATTTACATGCTTCAAGCTTGGAATCAAAATCAACCTAAAACAATCGGGTCTTCTTCCAAGTTCAGAGATCATGCTTTGGCTTAATAGGTCAAAACACTAACATTGTTTCACCCGTCAAGTTACTACATGCTTCTCGTCACTTGATTACAACCATGGTAAGTTGAAGATCAAGAAATAAGAATAGTCATCAAGGTGTGGTTTTCACTCCTAACTTGATGGTGTATTCCCAAGATATGACCATTAACTTACCAATCAAAAAGTTCGATCCCAACTCATTGTTGAGGATCTACAGAAATAAGACGAGGTAACTCACCATTAAGGTAAGGAAATCACTCCTATCTTAACGATGAAGTTTTACAAAAACAAATATAACAGGATGAACTTCTTCATCAAAATCCAGAATCACTCCTACTTTGATGAGATCGTTTCATTTGAGAGAATACAATCCATAAAAATGAAATTATCATCAAGGTATGGAATTCACGCCTATCTTGATGATTGAGCTTTATAATAACAAGGAAACAATCAAAGATTAACATTTGTCACCAAAGTACGGGTTCCAATCCTATTTTGGTGAGATCATGTCATTTGTGAAAAGCCATTCCAAAGAGAATACTTGGAGTCAATCCTCAAGATAAGGTAATCACTCCAATCCAGAGGATGATATTTCATAAAATACACAATTGGAAACCATTTATCGAAACAATTAGAGGATCATCAAAGTAAGGGAATCACCCTCGTTTTGATGAGTTAGAATTGTTTAGGAGGTACGAGTGTTCTTAGTCATAGATTGACTTACAAATTCTTGTATCTCCCATGGTGCAGGCAGTTCAGGTTCGACTTAACAACGAAAGGAAAAGAATATCACTTAGAAATTTAGAAAATTTCAAATTACATCAATGTAACTAAAAGGAAAATCATGCTTACAAAATTTAAGGTCAAAGTTCGAGGTAACAGGATTTGTTATGATGTTCAAATCTTAGATGTCTTAAATCAGGAAGACAAAATCAAGGACAAGAATGATTCAACACCATGATGAGATGTGAACATTCGATTCACAATCGAAAAGAAAATTACAAGGACTTCTCAAGATATGAGATCAACCATAACCTTCTTGAAGACACACGTACTTATAAGTGGTAACATAGTTATAATTAGTTCATTCGATCATTGAGGTGAGTGACCACTTATAATATTTAAATTAACAAAGTTAACATTCAATTAGCAAAGTATTCCGGGATGTAGGAATTCCACCTACGGATTGCATGTTCTTAGTTGTGGGACACATCCTTAAGAAGATTTGAGAACCATAAGTAACGGTTTAAAGTTTTAAAGATCATACGGTTTAGATTCCCAAAATCTTTAGGTATATTAAAAATCCATGTTCACGTTGGTCAAAATAAAAAGATAATTACATGAAATGCCGAGTTCAATACTGTTACACGTTACACGTTGAGCGTTTAAACGTAAGAGTTGAAATGTAGGTTAGGTTCAATATTAACAGGAATATTATTTAGGTTAAGAATGAGAAGGTATTTAAACTTTGGTGATAAACCAGTTCAAGGATTCAAGAATTTTCAATATGCAAGAGGATGGTTCCATTTGGTAACGCATTACCATTGGAATCGTTGACACGTCAAGGTAAATTGACCCATTTGCCTTAGAGACTTGTGTATTGACCATAGTTTATCACTCATCCAGAAATCCCCAGGTAAGCATAACTGGTCTCACAATGAGATTTATACGATATGCTTGCCTTAGCCCGAAGGCCTTTTGCCAGGAAATCCAGAATACAGGTGTCTATGTGTCATACAAATTTCTTTGGTTCATAGAATCAAAACCTTGATGAGATTTCATAGATTAGACATAAAGTCTAAGGAATTGAACTCACGATGATAAGTGTAGATTCCACATGTCGTTGAGAATAAGTTTAGGAAGTTCATTTATCGGGGAGAGTCAAAGAGTCGAAGTTAAGTTTAGGGAGTCTAAGTTTTAAGCATACATAAGGCAATCCTATGCTAAGGCATCAAATTGCACAAAAGGCATAGCATTATGTAGCATTCAAACAATATGTGAGCACAAAAGTATAAAGATCTTTCTATGAGGTTCATGCAACTATAGTCTAGGTCACCATTTCTAATAACCTAAATCCCTATAGTTATGGGCTCTGATACCAATCTGTCACACCCCAACCTTGACGGCGGAATCGTCGAGGTGTGAGAGTTACGATTGTTCACAGCCACATAACGCTATGTTTAAATGTAAATATTCAAATTAATAGTTTCAAAAGTGATTACAAACATAAGCCTCAAATACGCAATAAGTTCAAACATGAATCAAACATAACACAGCATTTTATTTATTTAACTAGGTCCACGTCCTAGTTTTATTGCAAGCTTCAAAAGATCACTCTAAACTCGGGGTTACCTGAAACATGATAAAAATAAAAGGTCAACTAAAAATAGTTGGTGAGTTTCCCAAGTTTTCATACATAATATGAAAAGATTATAAGTAGCATTCATGTCATAGGTTATAAGCTAGTAAGGTTATAGAACACATATCTTTACAATCAAACCTCGACTTGATTACAAGTATATAAGATTGGCTAAGTGTATTTGGTTTCCTAGTGCACAAGCATACGGCTCCTAGGAGTCGGCAGTTCATCAACTTTAGCACCAATAGGCTTGTCAGGCCCAAAGATCTAAGACGTCGCCAGGCTAGCAATAGTTAATGATTGTAACAAACTATGTATCTCATATAATCACTTACAACACACAAATAACCATGACAAAATATAAAGATGAATTGCAAGTGCTTTATAAGTCTCAAACGTTTATAAGCGTATAATGTATAAGTATCATGTTTCACCCCAAATGGTGTGAAATAAAGTAAAAAGGGGCAAGGAAAACTTACTTGATATATATAAGGTGATGATAAGAATTAAACGACGTTCCAACGAATTCTTTTACAAGGCACCTAAACATATTTGTTACTGATTAAAGTATGATAATAAGATTAACAATTAGACGTGAACTAGGGTTTCAATTGGAATTGTGAGGTTTTGTCGAGTAATTAAATTTATAAAGTAATTATTCGTATTTTGATCCATTAGGAGAATTTTATATGTGTGTTTAAGTATTTTAAGAATGAATTTAAGTATAAAAATTGATAAGGTTAATATATATAAAACTTTATAATTATTTAAAATTAATTGGAATAACATTTGATTAATAACAAATTATTAATCTAACATTTAGTTAGTATATTTTATAAGAGAATAATATTTTAGAATAATTTATGAAATTATAAAATATATAATTTCTACAATTATCATGATAAAACTTTTATTATTTATTATTTGAGACAAATAATATTTATTATTTGAAAAAAATATAATTAGTAAACTAAAACATGAAAATAATCCAATTGTAATGTTTTGTTAAGATAAACAACTTTTGAAGTCTATCTTATAAATTATTTAACTAGTTTTATTTTTTGTTTTAATAAAATAAAATAAATATTAAGATATTATAAGAAATAAATTTTCAGAAATTGGTTTGATGTAAAGAAAAATATTTAAAGTTTATAAAACTGGTTTCAATAATTTTAGAATTTTTATATAATTTTTTTAAGGTTGAAAAGCTTTAAAAAAATTATGGTAGGTGCACGGGTTCGAACCGTGACCTTCATCCCACACTCCCACACACATACCAGTAAACCAAGGTCGTGGCCGCATTAGTTCACGGTTTTTAAATCTTTTAAACAGGTTTCAAGGAACTCCCCCAAATCCAAGAACCCTAGAATTCGATTCGTATCAAATTGAACATCCAAATGGAATAGTTAACGAAATCAAAGATAGGGCTTTGATTCGTTATGTAAAAACGAACATAAGCCCTAATGTAATTACCTGATTGGAAGTTCTAAACAATGATTTCCGGTTCGCTATGTCTTCGACTGTTCTTGGTAGAGATTTCAATGTGTGAAAGTATTGATTATGAAATTAAGTTTATAGAGAGTTTAGGAGACCCATTTAGAGCAAAAGCCCTCTGTCATTTTCAAGAGAAAGAGCTCGAGATGAGGTTTTCAGGTGCTTGCAGGTCCGCGACCGAGAGAGGGAATCGAGCGGGGTGTTTGTGCGTGTTTCAAGTGAAATTGAAAACTAGGATAGATTAGACAAAAATATATGATAGTATATGTGCGATTAATTTGATTAATTTAGTGTGTAGTGCGATCAATTTGCTGGAAAAAGGGCCGACAATCGGGGTGGTTGAGATTGGTTCCAGATCGCACTCAAATTTCAAATTGAAGTGGGGCATTGGTTCGAATTTACCACGTGAGTGTGTCGGATGATTGATTCGGTCAAAAACGAGTGGTTTTGGTGGGTTTGATGGTAGCCGGAGCCGGTGGCCGGCGGCAAGAGATCGATGGGGAGAGGGGGGGCGGTTTGGGTAAATTTCATAAATGGCCCCTGAAGTTTCCACTCTTTTTATTTCATGTAATACACTTTAATTTAAAGTTTTCAACTTGACATAAATGCCCCCTTAACTTTAAGTTTAGCATAATGTTTTAATGTTTTTAATTTTTTTTACTATTAATATTATTATTATTAACATTATTATTGTTATTATTATTATTATCATTATTATTATTATTATATTATTATTATATTATTATTATTATTATTTATTAAGTAATAATAACATTATTAAGTTTTAAATAATAAATAAATAAGAAAATAGTCATAAGTAACTCACAAGTTTCATACTTGGTAACAATGGTCCTTACAAGATTAAACGACGTTATCTTTTAATTAACATAAAAATACAGGATGTTACAGATTAGGATGTAATGTTTTGTTTTCAAGCTATGAAAAACCAAGAAGGGAGTTCTGAGATCTATTAGGTATTTATTTAACTTCTTTATTATCGTGTTTTTTCTTTTATTTATATAAATCTACGACATATTTCTTTACGTTACCCCTGAACTTGTCTTCGGATCTGCCTTATATATAAATATATATACACACACATTATATATACACATGCACAAACGACACAAACATATACATGTCCTATCCTAGAGGCTGGTTGTGAGCTAACTCAATGTACAACCTAACTCATGTCCCATCCTAGAAGCCATCACGTTCTTTTATTTTAGTGTCGAAGGTGTCAACTTAGCCAAAGGCGAATGATAATAGGGGCAGGGGGCACTGACCACCCTCTTTTTCTGTCACTAGTTTTAATTTTTGGTCTAGTATCGTAAATTTTTTGCTCGGTAGTGTAAATTTCTTTATACGTATTGAGTTCGCTCTCCTTAAGAAAATTAATTTCGCCCCCGCCTCTTCTAACAGGAGTGTTCAAGCTTTGCTACTAATTTAGCTATTAGTCTGTCAACTGACAAGTATGAAATGGACGGCTATAATTTATATGACCATGAGACTTGTAGATTGGATTTTTATGTATGTTTTGGTAAAATTATGGTCAACTTTGAACATTTTGGTAAATTCCCAAATTTAAACTTAGTGATATTTTATATTGTAATTCCCCTACATGTTTATTAAAGAAGTGAAGAAAAAATGGATTTTATGGTGTTTTGTTTTAACCACATAACTTTTCAAGTTTGCTTATGTCCCTATTGTTATGCATGTATTTAAATCTCATCTTCTCCAAATATTTTGTTTAGAGAAAGACGATGAAGTGTTGGTATAAAGAGAGAGGGGCGTGGTTGTTCTGGTTGTCGTCGCTGTCTCCGGCGCCTTTGCTGGTGGTTGGATGCCTCCAAGTTTGCTCTATTCTTGGTGCTTCGACTACCACCCTCTACCTCCACTAAACGTCGTCACGGTCCAATGATTTTTTTTGGGGGAGGAGGTTGGCTGTGTGTGCCGGGTACATCCACCTACCTTTAGTGCCTTTGTTGGTGGTTCTATGGCTTTCGATTTGTTCTTTATCGGGTATTTCAACTGTCGTCGCCTACCTCCGACCAACGCCGCCTACTTTCGACATAGGCCTCCATCTCCGACGAATGCCTAGACGGTGATGCGTTTATGTTTTCATGTGTTCTTGGACACCTGTGTGCCCAGGCGACGTTGGTGGATTTTCTAGGTTCTGATATGGTCGGGGAGATGTACATGGTGGTTGGTGGCAGCCACTGAGTCATGCGGTTGTTTCTCATGCTAATCGTCCTCTTTTGACAATGATGGTGGACTAGCACTCATCCGAGATGTTGCTTAGATATGTTCTGGTTCAAAACCCTAACCTGATGCTATGAGTCGATGATGATGGGGGGTTCTCGTCTAAGATCTAATGTCTATGATGATGAGGGTAGCCTCGTCTAAGACGGTTTTAAACGATAACGGTCACTGTTATGTGCTTGCTATTGGGATGTGTTAGGTCGATGATGATGATGACCCAATCATCTGAGATCACTATAAACATGTAAACTTTGGGTATTGGTCGTTCTTGCTTGCGTCACATTTCAGATTTGATTGTGTAGTTCGTTTTGGTGTTCTTTTGGTTTGAGGACTATGATTATTGGAGTTGCCCCATTTGAGACAATTTGGCACGGTTGGCTAATGATGATGATGGTTATGCTTGTATTATATTTTAGAATTTAATTGATGTTCCTTCATGTTCATTTGTTAGGTTTGTCCTCTTTGAATGCTTCTATTGATAAGTATGTTGCTCATTGATGAAATCTTTCTTGAGTTTTCTATTAAATTATGCCTGTTGGATTGATTTCTAGTGTGTGCTGTTAGAGGCTAGATTTCATATGTTTTTTCGCCCATGCAAGCACCTATAGCAATGATGAAAAAGAAAAACTATGTTGCGTTCGTTGTTTTAGCATAGCAAACTAATGTTTGCAGCCACAAAGAACCACCACTTATGAGCCTTCAAAATGTGATGCAATGGTGTATTAAACGCCACAAAACTCCACTATTTTTTATGCAAACAACTTAATATAACTTTTGATGTTTGGTAGGTAATGACAAGTAGTGTTGACATGGGAAATGAGTGTTTTTAACCACAACGACCAACACTTTTTCAGCTTTCTATTTTAAAACTACATACATGTTGTTTGAAACCCGCCGCGAAGCGCGGCGGGTTACACTAGGCTTTCATTTAAAAATGTTTTATTTTTAAAATTTCTTTTCACATCGGTTTTTATTTTGAGGTCGGGTCGGTCAGCAGCGAACCGGTTTTCTTTCTCCTCATATCAGGGTTTTAGGGTTTATAATAAGCCCAAACATTCCTCGAATCACAGGTCTACAGAAGACACATTACGATGGGGAGATCGAAGAAGGGTCCTAAATTCGCAGTAATGAAGAAGATGGTATCTCATAAAGCAATTAAACAGTAACGATTCTCGTTCCCTCCATCAGTTTTATATTATTAACGTTTAAATCGCTAGAATTTGTGTTAATCGTCTGATGTTTGCGTGTTTTTTGCAGACATAAAGAGGAGGTTTTGAACCCTAATAAAAGGATTTAACGAAGGAGAATCTCCCCAGAAATGTGTAAGTGTTTATTCCATCGATGTCCTGAATGTTTGTGTTGCATATCATTATTTGAAGTATTTGATTTGTAATTTGCAGACCTTATGTTTCATCTGCTCTGTTCTTCACGTACAATACAGCGTTAGGGCCTCCTTATAGAGTTTTGGTTGATACCAATTCATCAATTTCTCCATTCAGAACAAAGTGAGTTCTACTTAATGCTGTCTGGTTTTTTTAGGTGTGTAATCACACAAAATAATTAGGCTTTGGGGTTTTGAACTGTTTAATCAACATGTTGTGTTCCGGGTTAAGTTAAACGGTCAATCTTTTTACTAATTAAGATCCGCTTAATGCTCTTAATCCAGTTATTACAACCCAATTACAACAAGCCAACAGTTTATGACCCGTTACTTGTTCCACGGGTTGTTTTTAGATTATACGTTTTCGTTTCATCATTCTAAAAAACTTCAACTGTAGATCCTCACAGTTTCAAGGGTTATGAAAATTCTTATGAATTTTAGTAATTGTAATTGTTGGTACGTTTTAAACGATCACTTCACTTAGAACAAACTAACGGAGATGCTGTATTTCTTCATTTGAAAATTTTCAACCATAGATCTGGTTGACTGATGTAAATTTTCTTGGATGTCTTGCTTTCTGTGCATTTTGAATTGAGCTAAATGTTTGTAAATTTTGATGTAGTTGGACTTGGAGAAAGGAATGATGGACTGCTTATATGCAAAATGTAAGTTTTATTTTATCATGTACGTGAAACCATCATTGTAGATTAAGAATTAACTTAGTAGTAGATCTATCATAACTGGCCCAATGCTATCATCACTTCTGTTGAATTGGTTAGGAGTGCATAGAATTTGAATATTAAACAAGTGAGGTTGTATATAGATGCATATCAGCTTTTTATTAAATTTTGGTCTAATATATATAATTTTTTTTTTCTGAAGGCACTCCATGTATCACTGATTGTGTGATGGCTGAACTCGAGAAGCTTGGTCAGAAGTATCGTGTTGCTTTGAGGTGAGTTATCTCGTTACTTAAACCGTAGGCTGAAGCCTGATTGACAATCCCAATGTTTTCTTCTCACCTATCTAATAAAAAATATAGTTCTCCGGATAATGCTATTTAACAAGATTATTTTTGTTTGTACTTCAAAGGAATCATGAAGGCTGTACTTATACTAAGAAATGAACTAGATTTTAAAAAATGTCTTGATGGCTAAGGGCTTCAAACATGCTGATTGGATTGTATCTTGGTCATGGGAATACCTGTTTCCTTCATTGTTGTTTTATTGCTCAAAACAGAATTGCTAAGGATCCTAGATTTGAAAGGCTTCCATGCACTCACAAAGGGACTTATGCTGATGACTGCATTGTTGAAAGAGTTACTCAGGTAATTACTTAAATACCTTTAGATGTTTATGGTGATGACTGCACTGTTTATCAAAGCTTAATTCATGTTTTGCTGTTATATGTTTATGATCGATGTATGTGCTTGCTAGTGTTACTGTTTTGCACTTTCTTGACAAATCCCATATAGGGTTCTCTAAGGTTTCATGTCCTGAGGCTACACACAATTAACTCTGCATCACCATCAACCATGAATAAAAATATGAATATGAAAGCTGAAACTTTTATAAGACAATAAACCAAATATAAAATATTAGCTAGTGTTGTGAGTTGTGACTGTAACTCTGTAAGAGCTAAAAGAGGCAAGGCAACTCAAGAATCTTGTTTATCAATTAATGTGAACACATTACACATTTTGTAAATTTATAATCTGGGCAAGACTTGGGCTCTATTAGTTACTTTGTTGGTAGCTGTTAGGTGCAATTTTGCGTTAATACTTCTTGTAAGCTTAAGTTGCATTTGGATTCCATTATATATATATATATATCTATATATATATATATATATATATGTTTTATTTGTGTATTATGCCTTCCAAACCTTTGACATCCCCATTGAAGAATGGCATTCGAAATGAGATAGAGCACAATGATTAGGATCAAAGGTACTACTAGGAAATTTTCATCTTTACACCGGGGTTTTGTTGTAATCAGCCATACCTTTTATTAGAACTTTTAACACGCATAGTATTCAACTTTTTTTGGGTGCCAATAACTATGCGTGTTGACTTACCAAACCTGGATGCCATCGTGTTCTCTTCGTGCAAGATGTTCATAACATCAACATTTATCTCCTGATTCTTTTTTTTCTTTGTTGTTATAACCCTTTATTCCCTTCTATTTCTGCTTTCATCCTTTTCTTTTCTCTTTCCACATGTATTTTCTTAAAACTTATATAAAGAAAAATGTCAATGGTGATCACAGCTTCGTTCTTAGTTGTAATTGATAGCTGATGCTGGGATATTAGCAGGGCAGCTTGCCTCTATTGAGCTTGTAATGTTTAGTGTAAAAAAGTTCAAAAACAAACATTTTCAACCCCCTCCCCCCTTCTTCTCTTCCCTACCTCTTATGACGCAAAAGCCTAAGAAAGGATCTAAGCTCAGAATATAACATTTGTTGTGATTTTCGAGGTTGTGGGTATGAGTTCCAAGTCCTACACTATTTTTTTAAAAGTCACCCACTGGACCACCATCAGTCTTCACCTCCAAATCTGTTAGGTATCACAATCAGAGTAGGTTCCAGTGGAAGCAAACAAACACACACAATCACACAAAAGAAAGAGTAGACACGAGAGAATTATAGTGGTTCGGTCTAGGTGACCTACGTCCACTCTGCAACTAGGGTTTATATTATTATTGTGCTCAAAGAATACAATTACATCAATGGGTCTATTTATAATGCTAGATTAGGGTTAGTAATTAAGGCAATAACTTAGGCTCCAAGAATTAACTAAATAACCCTAATTGCCTTAGGGCCGGCTGCCCTTGTTTCTGTTCGCAGCGAAACAGGCCCGAACCAAGCCCGGTTCAGCCCAAAGCCTTCACAACCCAACAATCTCCCACTTGAAGGCTTTGCAAAAGTCTTCAAACGCCGTCCAAGTAACCCAGATCCAGTAACTCCAGCATTCTTCATATCCAAAGTCTTCCAAGCTTCATACCCATCAGCTAAGACTTCATCATAACCCCTAGTTGCACCCCCTCTCATCAAGTACATGAGGGGACAGTTGAAGCTCC
Organism: Flaveria linearis; assembly: GCA_024085815.1. NCBI lineage: Eukaryota > Viridiplantae > Streptophyta > Magnoliopsida > Asterales > Asteraceae > Flaveria > Flaveria linearis. The sequence goes on from CM044009.1 coordinate 14,030,833, forward strand.
CCCGAGCTCCAACCCATTCTCTATCTCAACTGGTATGCACGATCCACCAGCTCCAGAGATAACCCGAGAATCATCAACACTCTCCTCATTTAGCAAGACATCCACAGAAGAGAATTTAACAATCGGAGTAGTGGTCTTCAAAACCCAACGTTGTTTTATGACTGTATCCGAAACACGCCTCGTGCTCCCACTGTCACCAAACCCCTGACCTGGTTTAGACCTCCAATCCCGCTCAGCTTGAATCACCTTGGCACCAGGTTTCAGTCTTGCAAATTGAACCCTCTTTTGCCCCTTTGACTCAACGAACCCAACTTTGTATTGAGGAACGCTCATATTTTCCTCAGCAGGTACTTCCACCATGTATAATGATCCTCGTTTGTTTCCACGAGCAATAACCTAATTTCCTTTTGTTACTTTCCATTTACCTTTACCAAACTTTACTTTTTGTCCCTGTTCATCCAGTTGACTAACAGAGATAAGATTTCTCTTCAAAGCTGGAATGACCCTAACATTCTTCAAGTTCCAGTAGGTTCCCAATGGAGTTAACAGATTAACATCACCTATGCCCGTAACATTAAGAATATTACCATTTGCCATTCGTACCTTCCCAAAGTTGCCAACTTTTAGATTCACCAACGCCTCCCTGCTGTGCATCGCGTGAAACGAAGATCCAGAATCCATAACCCAAGAGTCCACACTATTTTCAGCCTCAAGTAGTAACGTGTCATCATCACATTCATCCTCAACAGCAGTGTTTACTTCACCAGATTTTCCTTGCTTACGTTTGGACATTGACTCTTAACATGCCCAATCTCATCGCAACTCCAACACTTCACAGTTTTGCGAGCTCTAGATGAACTCCTCCCTTGACTCCCACTGCTTTTGTTATTTTCCCTTCCCCTGCCAACATATAACAAACCAGAAGATGATCCACCACTAGTGCTTTTCCGGCGAGTTTCCTCACCTAGCACAATGTTTTCGACCCCGTCAAATGTTAACCCATTGGTCCCCACAGAACTAGTAATAGCCGTTACAGTTCCAGACCAACTTTCTGGCAAAGAAGATAGTAATACTACAGCTTGAGTCTCATCATCAAACTTTATCCCCACAGAAGCTAACCTGGAGGTAATCGATTTGAGATTATTAATATGCTCCAAAACTGAAGTTCCCTCATTCATTCGAGTCATGAATAACTCCCTCATCAAGAACACCTTATTAGCAGCAGACGGCTTTTCATACATGTTTGACAGAGCCGTCATTATACCACGAGCCGTGGTTTCGTGCATAACGTTAAATGCAACGCTCCTCGTCAAAGCCAATGTAATAGCCCCTCTAGCCTTCTTGTCCTTTGAGTTCCAAACTGCTTCTTCAGCTTTGCTCATTGTAGCCGACTTTTCTTCCAGTACTACTTCCAAATCTTTTTCACCAAGCAATGCTTCTATTTGCATCTTCCACCAAGCAAAGTCTGTCCCATTAAACTTTTGAATTCGAACTCTCCCGTCTTCAGCCATTGCAAACGAGAAACGAATACAATCACGAAACAGAAACTGTAGTTGATGAACGCCGCGAAGAAAGATTAACCTTTGTAGTAAAAAAAAACCAAAGAACCAAAGCTAACCGAAGCCAAGCACACCTTCAATAAAACCTCAAAACCCGAAGTACCTGAACCGGCAACTTCACCTGCAAAAAATCGGGTGTAGCCAGCGATTTCAAGGGGTTCGAAACAGAAACCACTAATCGCAAAAGCTATCAACAGCCAAACAGCCATTGCGATCTCTCCTGGAAGGCGGCGACCCTAGGGTTTAATCAAACCCTAATTCGCAAACTCCACAGATAATCAGCAGCCCCGTTTGCGGTAGCACCACGGCCCTCTTGAACAGCCTCCTGCGATTTCAGTATGTAAAACCCGGTGTGTTTCCGAACCTCAGCTCTGATACCACTTGTTAGGCATCACAATTAGAGTAGGTTCCAGCGGAAGCAAACAAACACACACAATCACACAAAAGAAAGAGTAGACACGAGAGAATTATAGTGGTTCGGTCTAGGTGACCTACGTCCACTCTGCAACTAGGGTTTATATTATTATTGTGCTCAAAGAATACAATTACATCAATGGGTCTATTTATAATGCTAGATTAGGGTTAGTAATTAAGGCAATAACTTAGGCTCCAAGAATTAACTAAATAACCCTAATTGCCTTAGGGTCGGCTGCCCTTGTTTCTGTTCGCAGCGAAACAGGCCCGAACCAAGCCCGGTTCAGCCCAAATCCTTCACAACCCAACAAAATCTACCTTTTTAAGTGGGTAGTTCAATCGAAAGACACACTAGAAACCATCAATGCGCATTATCTCCCATGTCCCATAGATTGCTTCTCCATTTTTCTTGAGTCGGTGGTGTCGAAGCCTTTGTGTTAATGTCCTGGTGTGGTATGTTTGAACAAGTATCAAAGTATGGTTTGATGAATTTTGTTGAAGTTTTCAGTTCCCCTTTTTTTATTTCCTAACCTCTTCTTTGAATTGTAAGGAGATTGTTAGGCATCTTTACGCAGCGGAAATAAACACACTATTATACGGACGCACACGAAAGCAATAAGAACACTAGAATTTATAGTGGTTCGGTCAGGATGACCCACGTCCACTCTCTGCAACTAGGTATTTTATTAAGCTCAAGGGACAAGATTACAATACAATGACATGCTCTATATATAATAATAATTAGGGTTTTAAGAAGCTTCAATGGGCTAGGCCCAAAGGCCTTCACACCTCAACAATCTCCCATTTGAAGGTTTTGTGAATACTCCAGCTAGCCATTTAAGTACAAAGCAACCCTGTCATCAGTAATCTTCAAGTAAGAGAAATCCTTCAAGCCTTCAATTCTAAAGAACAAGTTAAGATTTCAATCCAAATTCCCTAGTTGCAGAGGCCCATTCTCATCAATTACTTGAAAGGGCCCATTGAAGCTCCCCCGAGCTCCAGCCCAATCGTGGTAAATTCCACCAGCGACCCATCCTCTGTCCCAACTGGTTTACATGATCCACCAGATTCAGAGATACACCGAGAACCACTAACACTCTCCAAATTCAGCAAACAATCACCAGGAGAGATTTTTCCAGTCGTAGTCTTCAACACCCAACGATTCTTCTTGACTGTACCCGGAACATGTCCTGTGCTTCCACTGTCACAAAATCCTCTGACTGGTTTAGACTTATGACCCTATTTGGCTACAATCTTTGCTTCAGACTTCATGTTTGCAAAACGAACTCTCTTAGCAGCAGATTTAGCGAACCCGACTTTGACTTGCTTAACCGGGTTGATCAGTCCCTTAGCAGGTACCTCCACCATGTACAATGACCCATGCTTATCACCACGAGCAATCACCTGGTTCCCATTGATTACCCTGCATTTACCACCACCAAACTTGACTTCCAGTCCTTGTTCATCCAATTTACTAGCAGAAATTAATTTTTTCTTTAAACCTGGAATCACTTTGACATTCTTCAAGTTCCATGTAGTTTCCAACATGTAGTTCCCAACATGTAGTTCCCAATGGAGTCACCAAATCAATATCACCCATGCCCATTACATCAAGCATTCTGCCATCAGCGAGACGTACCTTCCCAAAATCGTCTGTTTTCAGATTCACCATCATTTCATCGCTGTGTACGGCATGAAACGAGAACCAGAATCCATGATCCAAGAGTCCGCACTGTTTTCAGCCTCAAGAATTACCACGTCACCATCATTGACATCCTCAGCAGCAGTGTTCAGACTATTCTTTGGACATTGACTCTTAACATGTCCATCCTCGTTGCAGATCCAACCTCACATTTTTTCGAGTTCGAGTTAAACTCTTTTCCCGACTTCCACTGGCTCAGCTATTTTCCCTTTCCCTGCCAACATGTAACATCTCAGAAGATGATCCAACATTTGCACTTTTTAGACGTGTGTCTTCACCTATCACAATGTCTCGGATCTTTTCAAATGTCATGTCGTTAGCCCCCATAGAATTTGTAATAGCAGTTAGAGTCCCAGACCAACTATCAGGCAGTGAAGATAGCCACACCAAGGCTCGAGTCTCATTATCGAATTTTATTCTCACTGATTCTAATCTAGTAAGAATAGACATCAGATCATTAATGTGGGAGGCGACTGAGCTTCCCTCTTTCATTCTCGTCATGAATAGTTCCCTCATCAAGAACACTTTGTTAGCTGCAGATGGCTTTTCATACATATTTGACAGAGCCAACATCATACCACTTGCAGTGGTTTCTTTCATGATGTTAAAAGCAACGCTCTTCGTCAAAGATAACATAATAGCCGCTCTAACTTTCTTGTCCTTGGAATTCCAAACTGCTTCTTCCGCTTTCTTCATACTCTCCGGTTTCTTTTCCAGTACCATATCCAAATCGTTTTGACAAAGTAAAGCCTTTATTTGCATTTTCCACCAACCAAAATCAGTGCCATTGAACTTTTCGATCATAGTCTTCCCGTCTTCAGCCATAATAGCAAACCATAGACAAAATAGAATAAATGAAACAGGCACGCTGGACAGTTGATAACCAGTCAACAAAGGATAGACAAACCAGATCCGGTACTTCCAACCAAAAAACCCTAGAACCCGAAACACCCGATCCGGCGCTTCACCTGCAAAACCTGAGCGAAACCAGCAACTCCAAGGGATCCCAGCCGGAACTCTAATCGCAAAATCACTCAAAAACAGCCCCTGCCTTCTCCCCTTTTTGCGCAAACTAGGGTTTGAGAAAACCCTAATTTCGAGCGATCAAACATCCACCAAAGTGGTTGTGATCAGCCTACCAGCAGCAAAAAAAACTCAGAAACAGCAGCAGTAAAACAGAACCGAACAACAGCTGGAATAACAGGAAAAATTCCGCCAGCACTGTTCACGGCCGGAAAACACTGTTCACGCACGGAGAACACTGTTCACGCCCGGAAAAACACTGTTTACGCCGGAAAAACTATTCATGGCGGCGCGGTACCGAGGCGGTGGCGGCGGCGGAAACCCTAGATGGCGGCGGCGGCGAAAATCTTCAAGAGCCTGATGCTCTGATACCAGTTGTTAGGTATCTTTACGCAGCGGAAATAAACACACTATTATACGAACGCACACGAAAGCAATAAGAACACGAGAATTTATAGTGTTTCGGTCAAGATGACCTACGCCCACTCTCTGCAACTAGGTATTTTATTAAGTTCAAGGGATAAGATTACAATACAATGACATGCTCTATATATAAGAATAATTAGGGTTTTAAGAAGCTTCAATGGGTCAGACTCATAAGTCTATCCGAAAGCCCAAAGGCCTTCACACCTCAAGAGAGATCTCAGCTTTACACTCCTCCACCTTGCTTTCAAATCAAAAAGCAATATGTTTATAAGTGTAGTGCTATTTAATTCTATGGTTCTGGATTGGAACTTTTTTTATTACAGAAAAAGTTACTAAATGGGTAACTTCTAGTTGATTTAGGTCCTAAACTCCTAAATGCAAGGTATTTTAGTTGTAACCAATATCTCAAACGGGTTCAACTGTTTTACTTAAAGTCTAAGTGTTCATTCTTAAAACTTAGTATTTCAATATCAAATTACATTCAATAGAGTTTAAAAACATTCTTGTAGGTTCAGCGATGCTCACGGTGAACTTGCCTTCTACGCATAAAATAGTTTGGTTTTGGGTTTGTACTTTTTAGTTTGAATATTTCCATGTGTATCATTGCACCTTCCAACATTGAAACATAATTGATTTGGGTGTCATGTAGCTAGTCTCATTTTACGCTCATAAGAATGACCGACTGTCAAAACCGCCATGCACCTTCTATTGAATCTCTTGAATTTTTTATTGAAACAGCACAAGTGTTATATGGTAGCAACTTGTGATAGAGATTTGAAGCGTAGGATTCGCAAGGTATGTTAACATTCATCAAATCTTCTAGACTATTTTGTCTTAAACAATACATTATGTAACCCTGACTATTTTGGATAAATATTTGTGTAATCAGATACCTGGTGTGCCAATTATGTATATCACTCAACACAAGTACTCCATTGAAAGATTGCCTGAAGCAACAATGGGTGGAGGTAGGCTAATCACCCTTTAAAATTTTTGCAAACAAATTTCAAACACTTATCCATCAACTTAAGGAGAGGTGGAGATTACTCGCACGACCTGAAAATGATAAGGTTTTGGGTTGACAACTTGTCATATCTAACCTAGTTAGTAAACAGGTTGTGTTCGGTTGACGTGTTTAACCCATTTACTTTGGGTTGTGTTTGGACAGGTTGACCTCTCAACCTGTTCAATGTTAAGGAAAAGAAATAATAAATATATTTGATACCAATCAACCAATTGACTTATTTAGATAAATAGGTTAAATGGGTCATGTTTTGGTTACATGATTTTAAGTGTGTGCGGGTTAGGGTCAATGTCTGGATGCAAATTATATATGGGTTTTGTTTGGGCTCATCGATGAACCTGATAGCTAGACATGATACACTTCTAAATTTAACATCTCTTGGTTCTTTTCTTGTTACAGCTCCAAGAATTTGATGTTCAAATTTGTTGCCGCACATCATCAGTGAGGAGCTTCAACGACAGATACTGCTGTTACTACAGCCGTGTATCACACTTAAGAATGTGTTATCATTTTCAAATTTTATTTTTATGGGTTGTCTTTTGACACAGAGATACAAGATATGAAAAGTTGTACTTTATAAGCAAGTAGCGTTCGACAAATATGTTTTTAAACACTTGTTTTGTGTTCATACGGTTCATTGACCCATTTCATTCTAAGTTTAAAGTTCTAAGGTGCCAAAATGGGTAGGTCAGATGGGTTGGAACTCGGAAGAGGTCTCTTCATAGTAAGCTCTGGATCGGGATGGGTTGACTCACTACCGTTACTCTATTTCAAGTAAAGGATGCATCGGTTAAAAACAAAAAAAAACTCAAGAGTAACTTTTAACCCATTTAACTCGGACCTTTTTGACTAAGATAAAACACAAGGCGAGATAAATTTATTCATAAATTATCATGTTGAGACTGCCATCTCAGAATAAAATGTAACGTACAAGCTTCTACAACCAAAAGTTAGGCTAAAGGCTATCATTTTATCAGTCAACGCAGGAATGAAAAGTAATTACAGACACATTAGTACACATTTAAGGCAATGTATGAACATTTGAGCATAACCAAGACTTGATTTAGTTTCGCATGCAACAATTTTTTTTATCAAAAACGTAACGGTGAAACCATTCCATTGGTTTATGCGTTTAAATCTCTTAAAGACCCATGAGTTTTGCCTCTTTGGGTTTTGAAATTGTGTTGTTCTTCGAGTGTTCCGGTTGTAGGTTGTACTCTGTGCGTCTTGCCCCGTGTTATCCCATACATTAACAAAAAAAGTGAATATTACCAGCCTCATTAACAGTCTTGTGACACTTCCGCCCAAAAATCCATATGAGGGAATGCGACTCATGGTCACCTAGAGGGCAAAGGATGAGGTTCAAACTACCCATAAATTTACAAGAAGCTCAGGAGAACACACATAGCAATGTTTGTCCTGCAAACACCATTCATAGCTATATCAATCAAACCAAACTCACCCGTTTCAACCCATGGCAAAATTACAAGTTTTGACCCGTTACTTAACTTCCCATGTTATTACCCTAGTGAAAGAAATAAATTACCTTGGATAAACTTAGGTAGCAGAAGCCACTTTGTTGATGTTCCTCCTCATAGACTTGCGTATCCAACACCTCCACAAACATTATGCAAATGTTGATGGTACGGTCAATCTCATTTTAGTTATCTAGTTCAGTAGAAAGATCATTCGAACCTTGAAAACATCATGAAATCTTGGAAAGATTTGGTCGGCGTAGACCAGCTATGTATGGAAGATCAAGGCATTGGAGGAAGAGACGTCGAGTTGTCCATCATCACATACATTTTCTTGAGAGCTTTAGAGAACACAAACCTTGTACAAATCAAACATTTTGTCATTGTTGATGGGTGTTCTAGACATTTGAGTAATTTGACGTATATTTGAATATATTAGAGCCTTAATTGCAAATGCCTGCATTTATAGCATCAAATGTCCGAAAATCTTGTCGCATTGTGTTTCTTAGATCTCTATCCATTCAAATTCAAAAATACAAACCGTCATCATGCCTTTGAGCTTGAAAGCTATCAAATAAAGCCTTCTTTAGCCACCTTTGCAGCTTTTGACAAAGAAGGCTTTTTTGAATTATATGATATACTCTTTTAGATATAAACACGCTTACAGATCCGCGAGAGGGAGGTCTACTCTGCGCCCAGCTGATGTTCTTGTACTTGGGTGGGCACGGAGGAAACACGCTTGCGTGGATCTTACCGGGGTATCTCCTTTGGTTGGGCTCAGGGAAAATGGGTTTGTTGCGAGACAGGTGGCGTTGAAGGCGAAATCATCAAAGGCACTAAACATGAGAAAACTTGTCTTGAGAATCAACATGTTTTATTCCATTGGCCTTTGATACCTTTGGTTCCTTAGCCCCGGAGGCCATGAAATTCCTGAATCGGATTCAACGGGTCATCCATAGCAATGTTTCGACCCCTAAGGGCCAAGGTTTTGTTTTTAGTAGGCTAGGCTTCGCTATTCAAAAAGGGGTTACGGCGCAACTTGTTGCCCGTTTACCTGTCTCTTTATTGTAAGTATTTAATATAAACATCATTTGTTTGATATAAACCAGAAAGAAATTGTTGTAGAGTCATACTGTTGGTTTTGCTACATAGTTCCCAGACGATCTTTGACCAAATAATAGAGATTTGTTGAGTCGAATCAATATGGTTAGCAAAGGTCATTTTAAGCTGGAAATTTTGTTAACTTAATGTTGTAATTTACAAGAAAGCTAGGAATCAAAGAAATTTACATAAGTTCTCTCCATGATGAAAACCCAATCAAACATTTATAAAATTATTAACGAGTCTAATTGCTATGTGCCTTGAACCCGTTAATTTTGAAACCAAATTTGTAAGAGAGTGGGCATGAGTGACGTGACAGGGGTGTGTGACGTGCACTCCCCACCATGTGATTGTGTACTGGGCGTTGCCCCTTTGCCTGAGTTGAAACCATCAAAATTATACGACATGAGCTTCATCCATGGCCCGATGCCTCAAGTGTGGTTCATGTAGTGTGGACCATACTGTTGGTTCAAGGGCCATTCACTTATGTTAAACTAGATTGGTTGAGGAGCTGATAGCTTTGGGTGTCACTTGATTGATTTGAAAATGATGTAAACCTAAATGTGGGAACATACATGATAATGATTATTCAGCTGTGGAATATATATTTTACATCATTATTTAAAACAAGTTTTAGAAAATATATTTTATAACATAAAATTTAATAGTTGAGCCTTTTATATGAAAAGTTAAGAAACAGACCATTTTGTCAGCTTAGATGCAGTTGTTATAGAAACAATATTTTATTTTTTTTTCTTATAGAGAAAATTGTCATTTTCTTCCATTGATTTGTTGAAAATTTTCACTTTATCCAATAGTTTGTTATTTTGGATCTAGGTGTTTGTTGTTTACAAATATTATCATATTCATCAAGTCCATTAACTCCACTTAAAATTGTTTGTTAAATGAGGGACATATTAGTCATTTTATAATCTGATTAATATATTGTAAAAGTTGGTGAGCTGGTCGAGCCTTAATTCTTTATTCAGTGGTAAACTTGGGGATGGCAGGTCTATATCGTTTTGGGGTGACGTTTGGTTAAATACCGAACCGCTTAGACTCGTGTATCCAAACTTATTCAGGATAGAAAAGAATAAATGGGTTAAAGTGTCGGAGCGAATAAAGATGGTAAACCATATTAAGACTCTATGTTGGGATTGGAAGTCGACTCCCAGATCTGATGCCGAAGTGTCAGAGTTTTTCCAGCTTCTTAATGATATTCACGACATCGAATGGACAGGTGGCTCAGATACATGGATTTGGAAGCCGGCTACGGATGGTGAGTTCAGTGTCAAATTGGCCAAAAGTTTGCTGCTTAGTTCCTATGATGCAGTTCAGATTCCGAAGTTTAAGTGGAAGGTGTGGGTGCCGAATAAATGCAAGATTATGGTTTGGCGGGCTGCTCTTAACCGATTACCTACGACCACTGAACTGATAAAACGTGGAGTTAGTCTCCCTCATTACCGAAACAGTTTGCCATCTATTCACAGGTTGTTTGTATTCTCATGAAGTGTGGAATAGGATTGAAGCATGGTGTCGCCTAGTTCCTAATATCCTGTTTGACGTGAAGGATGTTTTACAAATGCCAGAGAATCAGGCGCTAAATAAGAAGGCTAGAGGCATCTTGAGAGGTATTATCTACACAACGTTGTGGGCTATTTGGACCGAACGTAATAATCGCATTTTTAATAGTAAGCATCGGAAGCCGATTGACACTGTAGAGATTATTAAATATACGACGTTTCTTTGGGTTTGTAATAGGTCTAGATGGAAAGATGTAGAGTGGCCTATATGGTATGTATACCCTTGGGTTGATGTTTTGTTTGGATGGCTCGTTGGCCCTTGATTTGAGAACTCATCGAGCCTTTTTTTGAATGAAATTTTCCTTTTCAAAAAAAAGTACATTGCTATTTTAGTCCATAATGTTTAGGCATGTTGCCACTTCAGTTCAAAAAGAATCATCATGTAACACCCCTAATTCTATTTAATATAATAGAGAGGATGATACGAGTTGGGTTATAAAAAAATGTAATTCAGAGATTCTAAACACAACGGAATTGTATATATGTATTTTGTATTAAAACTGTTTATACAACCAGAATTATTACAATACATTAACCGACATATTAAAAGTTTTATCAAACTTCATATAACTCCCAAAACCCAACACCATTACTAGTATCATACACCAGAGCTGGATATTTAACCCCGTGGGACATTTCCACGAACATCTCTATTATCACCTGGCATGCATAAAAAAATAAAACACTAAGTCAGATAAACTGGTGAGTTCTAACATATATCACATTTCAATAATAAATTTATCAACTGTTACAAATCAAACATTTCACAAAGCATCAATTGGTTCATTTGTTTGTTCTAGTGTTCAATCTGAGGACAAACCCATACGATATGCATATCGAATACCCGTAAGGTAGTTATGGACTTTTTACCAATTTAATTGGTGGGTCAAAACTCCACCTCGCGTTGATGGGTCAAAACTCCATCTATAATTGGTGGGTCAAAACTCCACCTCGCGTTGATGGGTCAAAACTCCATCTATAATTGGTGGGTCAAAACTCCACCTGACGTTGATGGGTCAAAACTCCATCTATAATTGGTGGGTCAAAACTCCACCTCGCCAACCATCACAATTTACCAATTTCAACTCTTAACCACATTTTTATTTATTTATACGCATGCCAGTGCCCGACTTTGTCAAAACTACATTAACACATTAAAAGGGACATTTAGAACTCACCTTAATGTCTTCAGCAAATGTCCACTAATCCAAATATACTAGGGCAGTTAAAACTCTCTCCTTCAGTTCAAATCTAAAGCAATAAACCCTAACTTAGTTAAATCAATTCCTAACAGATCACTTCATGCGACTGAGGCTACACGAATGGACTCATTCGTACGACTGAACATGCGACTGAGCTTAATCGTACGAATGAACCATACGACAGAGGTGCGAATGAGCTCTAATAAGGGTTCATGCGAATGACCTTCGTTCGTGCGATTGGCTCATGCGACTGAGCTTCAGTCGCACGATTGAGCCATGCGACTGGCTCATTCGCACGAATGGGTCATGCGACTGGGCTCATTCGCCTGCAACGGATCAGCAGCTGTGTTCTTGACGTTTTTGATCCAAAAACTCAAGTTTTAACCATTCAGATCATGCCATATTCAAAACAGAACATGTACACATCGTTTACAACAGCTTTGGGTCCTTTTTTAACCAAAATTTCACAAAAACTCGGTTCCGAATTCTCGGTTTTCAACTTAACGAAAGATTGAATCAAAACTTAGATTTATGGATGTTTTTGGATCAATTTCAACCACATACACAGTTTAATGCATTCAAGGATCGATCCGTGCCAAGCGAAACTTACCGAAACGGAGCCGGAACCGTCGATTAATTGAAGGTCTGAATGTTGATTCGGGTGTTCGGGAACGTTACTAGAACTATGTGTGAAGTGTGTGTGTTGGTATGTGTGTGTGTTGGTATGTGTGTGTGCAATCTGATCTCTTTGCACACACATACACATACATATTATATATATATATATTATTATTATTATTATTATCAACTGCCTCTCATGCGACTGAGCTTCAGTCGCACGATTGAAGAACATGCGACTAGAGCCCATACGCCTGTGATTCGTGCGATTGAGGCTCATACGCCTGTGATTCGTGCGATTGAGGCTCATACGCCTGTGATTCGTGCGATTGAGGATCATACGCACGTAAGGTGTGCGACTGAGGTTCATTCGCAGGCGAGTTATGCGACTAAGTACCAATCTTAACAAATAAACGAATATTAAAATTTACGGTTGTTACAAGTCTACCCACCTTATTTAGGGTTTTGTTCTCGATACCTGATTAAAACAAATAGGGGTAGTTTCGTCTCATCTCTTCTTCTGGCTCCCAGGTTGACTCAGATCCTTGGCGATGTGCCCACTGCACCCTAACTAAACTAAAGCTCTTATTTCTAAGTTTCTTCTGTTTACGATCTAAAATGGCCACGGGCTGTTCAACGTAATTGAGTCTCTCATCAATTTCAATATCATCTAAGGGTACATACTGAGTTTCATTAGCTAGACACTTCCGTAATTGAGAGACGTGAAAGGTTTGATGAATAGCACTTAATTCTTATGGTAAGTCCAATTTATATGCTACATATCCTACTTTCTCTATTATTCGGAAAGGTCCAATAAAACGTGGACTTAGTTTACCCCTCTTTCTAAATCGAATAATGCCCTTCCATGCGGAAACTTTTAACAAAACAAAATCCCCAACCTTAAACTCTAATAATTTCCTCCTACGATCTGCATACGATTTCTGGCTGATTTTCGCTTCTCTAATACGAATTCTGACTATTTCAAACTTTGACATTGTTTCCTCAACTATTTCACTATTCCCTAATTCACGTTGCCCCATATTTCCCCAATAAAGTGGAGTTCTGCACTTTCTCCCATACAACATCTCAAACGGAGACATCTTAAGGGTAGCTTGATAACTGTTGTTGTAGGCAAACTCAGCTAAAGGAAGATGACTATCCCAGCTACCTTCAAAATCAATACTACATGCCCGTAGTATATCTTCTAATGTCTGAATAGTTCTTTCACTTTGGCCATCTGTCTGAGGGTGATAGGCTGTACTAAAGTAAAGTTTAGTCCCCATTGCTTCATGAAATTTCCTCCAATACCTAGAGGTAAACCTTGCATCTCTATCAGAGGTGATACTTTTTGGAACTCCATGCAATCTAACTATCTCTTTGGTAAATATATCAGCTAGCCTTTCCACTGAATAGGTTTCCCGTATAGGTAAAAATAAAGCACTCTTGGTTAGTTGATCTACCACTACCCAAATAGTATCATAACCTTTCGGTGTATGAGGTAACTTTGTTATAAAATCCATGGTTAGATCGTCCCACTTCCAGGCTGAAATAGCTAAGGGCTGCAATAATCCATAGGGTTTCTGATGTTCAGCTTTCACTTGGGCACACGTCAGACATCTATTTACATACTGCATCACGTTAAATTTCATCCTTGGCCATCAATAATCATGCTTCAAGTCCTGATACATCTTAGTCATGCCTGGGTGAATGGAATATCTGGATTTGTGAGCTACCTCAAGTACCATATCACGTAATGCCAATGGAACCCACATCCGCCCAAACCTGATTTTAACACCATAACTATTTTCTTCTAAATATCTTTCCTGACCAACCATTCCTTCCTTCTTAATATTTTCTTCCTTTAACGCTTCTAATTGGGCTTCTCTTAATTGTTGCATAAAGTCAGGAGTAATTACAAGTTTATATGCTTTGACCTTGATCGGTTCATACTTCTACTTTCTGCTTAATGCACCAGCGACCACATTTGCTTTTCCGGGGTGATACAAAATTTCACAATTATAATCTTTAATTATTCTAACCATCGCCTTTGTCTCATATTCAGATCTTTTTGCTCAAAGAAATACTTCAGACTCTTATGATTGCTGAAAATGGTACATTTCGCTCATAATCTTTTTGCTCAAAGAAATACCCATATAAGTAATGTCGCCAAATCTTAAGAGCAAAAACTACAGCAGCTAGTTCTAAATCATGGGTTGGGTAATTAACTTCATGGGTCTTCAACTGTCTAGAAGCATAAGCAATAACTCTCCCACGTTGCATCAAAACACACCCCAATCCCTGATATGATGCATCAGAATATATTACTAAATCATCTGTATCTTCTGGTATTGCAATACTGGAGCTTGTGTCAATCGATTTTTTAGTTCCTGAAAGGCAACTTCCTGTTCTTCATTCTATTCATACTTAACATTCTTTCGAGTTAATTTTGTCAATGGGGAAGCGATTTTTGCAAAATCTTGAATGAATCTTCTATAGTATCCTGCTAATCCTAAGAAACTACGAATTTTTAAGGATTTTTAGGAATTTTCCAATTCATTACAGCTTCAATCTTTGCAGGGTCTACCAATATTCCATCTGCATTCACCACATGGCCTAAAAATTGCGCTTCCCTTAACCAAAATCACACTTTGAGAATTTTGCATACAACTTGTTCTTTCTTAAGGTTTCTAACACTTCTCGAACGTGACAGGCATGGTCTCCTTCGTTCTTAGAATAGATCAGAATATCATCTATAAACACAATCACCGATTTATGGTTTACATACTCTGTTCGTCAAATCCATGAATGCAGCAGGAGCATTCGTTAATCCGAACGACATCACCAAGAATTCATAATGCCCATATCGCGTACGAAAAGCTGTCTTTGGTACGTCCTCCTCTTTCACCTTTAACAGATGGTATCCGGATCTAAGATCTATCTTTGAGAACCAACTAGCGCCTTGAAGTTGATCAAACAAATCGTCTATACGGGGTAATGGATATTTATTCTTGATGGTTAGTTTATTTAACTCTCTATAATCTATACACATCCTCAAACTGCCATCTTTCTTCTTTACAAACAAAACTGGAGCACCCCACGGCGAAGTGCTTGGTCGGATAAAGCCCTTGTCTAATAATTCCTGTAACTGTTTTAGAAGTTCCTTCAGCTCGGTTGGTGCAAGTCTATAAGGGGCTTTAGCGACAGGTTTTGCCTCAACTACTAAGTCAATTCTAAACTCAATTTCTCTATCAGGAGGTATACCTGGTAGATCATCAGGAAATACATCGGGGAAGTCACAAACTACTGGGACATTTTCTAATTTTCTTGTCTCTTTAGCAGTATCAACTACATACGCCAAAAATGATTCACAACCCCTATCCAATAATTTCTCGGCCTTAATCATAGATATAACTCTCACTACGCTATTGTGATCATCACCAAAAATCGTCATCGAATTACCTTCTGGCGCTCACAACACAATCATCTTTCTTTTACATATTATTTCAGCCTCAAACATAAATAACCAGTCCATTCCCAATACTACATCAAAACCTCCTAACTTCATCATATGCAATCTAGCAGGAAATTTTACACCTTCTAATTCAACAAAGCAGTCATCTATTACCTCATTAACAATTATGAATTCATTAGAGGCAGTTTCTACTGAAAAAGCAACACCTAGTTTGATGACCTAACTTTTATTAAGGCATGGAATTTTATCGATATAAAACTTTTATTAGCTCCCGAGTCAAATAAAATTCTAGCAGGCACATCATTAACAAGAAACGTACCCGACACAACATCCGGTAATGTCTTAGCCTCATCTGTAGTCATTGTAAAAGCTCTCCCCGCAGTACCACTACTACCACTCGCACTGATTTTACTCTGCTCTCCCATGGAACGAATAGGAACTGGTCCAGGTCTACGCTTTGGACACTCAGATCTCATATGCCCCATCTCACCACATTCATGACACCGGATTTCTAGACACCTAGAAACAAAATGTCCAGGTCTTCCACATTTATGACATGCTGGGTGATTCAATCTACATTCTCCCCTATGAAATTTCCCACATCTATTACATCGAGGAGGGGGACCTACAAAACCCCTAGCATTGAACTTTCTTTTCTGCGGACCACTCTATCCATACGTAGGCCTAGAACTCAGTGAAGATTCCCGACGAGTAACCACTTCCTCTTTCACCACAGGTTTCTCGAATTCAGCGACTTTCTCATACATGTCTGCAGCCAAATTCACCGTGGCTTGGTAAGTAGAAGGAGAATTAGACTTTACCAGCATTCTCACTTTAGGGGGTAACCCCTGGATATACCTAGTAATCCTCTTCGCCTCAGGAGTTACCAAATGAGGTACCAAACGAGCCATCTCTTCAAATCTGGAGGTATACTCTTTATGACTTAAACTACATGCCTGAAATTGTAAAAACTTAATCTCAATCCTGTCCATTTCGCCTTTTGGACAAAACTTTTCTATCAGCAGTGCTTTAGAAACTTCCCACGTCATTTGACTTACGGCGGCCTCACCCACGGCCTGTTCTACTGTATCCCACCAATACAAGGCTTCTGCTTGAAATGAATGCACTGCAAAGCCTACTTTCTGGTCCTCCTTGCATCTACTAAGTTTAAACGCTGCTTTTATCTCTCGTAGCCACTTATAAGTTACTAGTATATATTTTTGGCCTTCAAACTTAGGTGGGTCACATTCTCTAAAATGTTTATACGATACTGGTTTCTCCACTATAGGCTCAACAACAACAGGTGGAGGAGTTGGTTGGGAAGATGATTCACCACCCTTCTTAAGATCACTCAACATCTCAGGTAAGGTAGTACGCAACACTCGGGCGATTTCATCACCTATAGCAGCCTTAAGTTCATCACCTGAGATTCTAGCTTCAGGTCTAGGGTTTGCATTACCAGATTCCTCCATATACGATAAGAAATAAACCATAATCAAATAATGAGTGATATCAGGATGCTGCATATAATGTAAATTGCTCATAACATTGGCCAAGTGTTATCAATTATTTACTTATTCACACCATCCCGCCTCTTCCCATTATTCCTTCACAGTTTATTTCTGATTCTATCTAAATCACAGAATCATGTATACACATAATACTAATTTCAAATTATGCCACTATTATCATTTAACAATTAACTGAAATACAATTAACAATTAAATACTTCATTGCATAATATTTCACCCCACTTCCGGCTATAGATACTGGCACTTCCCCCTTGTTCAGTTAACGTTTGAAACAATCAAATGTTCAAATCTCTTTAACTATGGCTCTGATACCAACTTGTAACACCCCAATTCTATTTAATATAATAGAGAGGATGATACGAGTTGGGTTATAAAAAAATGTAATTCAGAGATTCTAAACACAGCGGAATTGTATATATATATTTTGTATTAAAACTGTTTATACAACCAGAATTATTACAATACATTAACCGACATATTAAAAGTTTTATCAAACTTCATATAACTCCCAAAACCCAACACCATTGCCAGTATCATACAGCAGAGCCGGATTTTTAACCCCGTGGGACCTTTCCACGAACATCTCTATTATCACCTGGCATGCATAAAAAAATAAAACACCAAGTCAGATAAACTGAGGAGTTCTAACATATATCACATTTCAACAATAAATTTATCAACTGTTACAAATCAAACATTTCACAAAGCATCAATTGGTTCATTTATTTGTTCTAGTGTTCAATCCGAGGACAAACCCATAAGATATGCATATCGAATACCCGTAAGGTAGTTATGGACTTTTTACCAATTTAATTGGTGGGTCAAAACTCCACCTCGTGTTGATGGGTCAAAACTCCACCTCGTGTTGATGGGTCAAAACTCCATCTATAATTGGTGGGTCAAAACTCCACCTCGCGTTGATGGGTCAAAACTCCATCTATAATTAGTGGGTCAAAACTTCACCTGACGTTGATGGGTCAAAACTCCATCTATAATTGGTGGGTCAAAACTCCACCTCGCGAACCATCATAATTTACCAATTTCAACTCTTAACCACATTTTTATTTATTTATACGCATGCCAGTGCCCGACTTTGTCAAAACAACATTAACACATTAAAAGGGGCATTTAGAACTCACCTTAATATCTTCAGCAAATGTCCACTAATCCAAATATACTAGGGCAGTTAAAACTCTCTCCTTCAGTTCAAATCTAAAGCAATAAACCCTAACTTAGTTAAATTAATTCCTAACAGATCACTTCATACGACTGAGGCTATACGAATGGACTCATTCGTACGACTGAACATGCGACTGAGCTTAATCGTACGAATGAACCATACGACAGAGGTGCGAATGAGCTCTAACAAGGGTTCATGCGAATGACCTTCATTCGTGCGATTGGCTCATGCGACTGAGCTTCAGTCGCACGATTGAGCCATGCGACTGGCTCATTCGCACGAATGGGTCATGCGATTGGGCTCATTCGCCTGCAACGGATCAGCAGCTGTGTTCTTGACGTTTTTGATCTAAAAACTTGAGTTTTAATCATTCAGATCATGCCATATTCAAAACAGAACATGTACACATCGTTTACAACAGCTTTGGGTCCTTATTTCACCAAAATTTCACAAAAACTCGGTTCCGAATTCTCGGTTTTCAACTTAACGAAAGATTGAATCAAAACTTAGATTTAAGCATGTTTTTGGATCAATTTCAACCACATACACAGCTTAATGCATTCAAGGATCGATCCGTGCCAAGCGAAACTTACCGAAACGGAGCCGGAACCGTCGATTAATTGAAGGTCCGAATGTTGATTCGGGTGTACGGGAACGTTACTAGAACTATGTGTGAAGTGTGTGTGTTGGTATATGTGTGTGCAATCTGATCTCTTTGCACACACATACACATACATATTATATATATATATATATATATATCATCAACCGTCTCATGCGACTGAGCTTCAGTCGCACGATTGAAGACCATGCGACTGGAGCCCATACGCTTGTGATTCGTGCGATTGAGGCTCATACGCCTGTGATTCGTGCGATTGAGGCTCATACGCCTGTGATTCGTGCGATTGAGGCTCATACGCCTGTGATTCGTGCGATTGAGGCTCATACGCCTGTGATTCGTGCGATTGAGGCTCATACGCCTGTGATTTGTGCGATTGAGGCTCATACGCCTGTGATTCGTGCGATTGAGGCTCATACGCCTGTGATTCGTGCGATTGAGGCTCATACGCCTGTGATTCGTGCGATTGAGGCTCATACGCCTGTGATTCGTGCGATTGAGGCTCATACGCACGTAAGGTGTGCAACTGAGGTTCATTCGCAGGCGAGTTATGCGACTAAGTACCAATCTTAACAGATAAACGAATATTAAAATTTACGGATGTTACACATCACACCACCACCTCGTCATAAGAACCATAACCACCACTCCATCACAAAACCGCCAACACCAAACCAGACCGCGCACTACCATCACACACACCAGATCGTCGCTACCGTCACACACACCAGATCATCGCTATCATATAAACCCTAAAAATCGACACTACATATTGAACTTGTAACATACCGCTTTGGAAACGCATATCTAACAAACTCTATAAATACCTCTACAATGCTCATTTTCAAGGGTTTCATATGCATCTTGAAGGGGTCTATTACAAGTTTGAGATTGACGATCGATTTCTAGCTTTTATATGGTGCGGCGATCTAGTGTGTGGTGGTGCAGGGATCTAGTGTGTGTGGTGGTGCAGGGATCTAGTGTGTGTGGTGGTGCAGGGATCTAGTGTGTGTGGTGGTGCGGGGATCTAGCGTGTGGTGGTGGCGACATTCAAGTGTGGTGTTGGTGGTTTTGTGATGGGGTAGTGGTGGTGGTTTGGTGGTTCTTATGACGAGGTGATGGTTCTGTGATGTGATCGTGGTGTGGTGGTTCTATCACGGGGTGGTGCTAATGTTGTAGTTTTTTACGGACTGAAGTAGCAAAATTTCCAAACCACAGGGACTAAAATAACAATGTACTTAACGATAATAAATAAACTCATGTTAAAAAAAAAGAAAAATAAAACATGCATATAAAATGGATATACCCTTCGTTTAATGAAAAATTTTAGATGAAGTTAATGGAATTGATAAATATGACAATATTTGTAAAGAACGGTGACCCAAATGCGAGAAAACACAATATTAGATGAAAGTGACAATTTTCACCAAACCACCTTAATGAAAATAACAATTTACTTTTTTAATTATGTATAAAACAAATCTAAGACGAATCAAGTTAGTCAGATTGTACGTTTGTTAATCCGTAAGCACACATGTCACTTTCCAGTTCATGTGTTTGATATAACTATAATGTTTCGTATGATGTTCAATCATCTGACTTGCGAACATGACCTCTTAGCACTCCATTTATAATAATTAAAGCTAAGAGTAGTAGTATTATTTGTCGTCCGAACTACCCATGGATGCCTGTCGGAGTTTGGCCGGTACAACCACCCGATTGTCGTATGCGAACACCAAAACAATAAACGAAACACATTAGTAATTTAAAATTTATAGAATTCCTAAAAATATTGCTGTGCAATATGGTAAATTAACATATATAATGGCCGAATACATATTCAAATTTAAACACCAAAAACAAAAACGACCAAAAACTAAACCCCCGTCGTTTTGTTACCAACTCATCCATGAGTGTTAAAAGCTTCCCACACCAGATTCTGTGGGGCCATGTTCGTACGGTCTCGTGCCTGTAATGCCGCTGTTCTAAGTGTCTTGAGTGTCATAACATTAGCATCATAAAACGACACACTCGTATAAGGCAAGTTATGTTTCTTACAAAGGCCCCTAACAACGGGAGATATCGACCGCAAATGACACCGCGGCAGCCGAGGAAACAAATGGTGTTCGAGTTGAAACTGTAGGCCGCCGAAGAACCAATCCATCCACGATGAACATGCGATGTCGATGGTCCCACTCGTTTGCTTCTCGAACCAGTCATTTCCCTTCGGTGGGCCCACGTAGACACTCGCGGCAAAGTGGTTCAATGTGAATTGAACGTGTTGGATGCCCGTGACACAAAAGCTAACTAGCACAAACGCGACACGTTCGGGCCAGTTGGGTAGGCGGGACACGAGTAGTGGAAACCATGTCCAGAAGATCAGGGTTCCGAGTATGTTTAATCCTCGGTCGGGGATCTTTCGGTTTGAGATAAGTAGTAGTATTGTTTGTAAGTAAAGGTTGACACGCGCTACACACATTATCGGGTAATACGAGTAGTGTTGATAGCTCACGAAGAACCGGGCTAACGGGTCAAAGGTCAACTGTCTCCCGTAGAATACGGAAGTTAACGAGTTGAAAAGCTTAGACGAGACGGCTAGCATTGGTAGATGTTGTAGATCGGGGTCGTAGTCGAGACTGTTACACGCAATGTGATGCGCGTTATGTGTCCACTTCCACCACGCGATACTGATCCCGGTTATACAGTTCCCGATGAAGATCCCCGCGAACTTGTTCCACCCGCGGTCGCCATCATTTGGTAATGACCCGCATCGTGGCCCAAATACGCGATCTGCATCCATGCTAATCCCAGTATGGCCCCTGAAAGCATATGAACCCAGAAGCTTTCGGAGCACAGGACACCATATGCACAAGCCGAAAGCAGTAACGAGACGAAACAAAGCGAGTATATGACACCGTGGCCTTTCTTCTCAAACATCCCGGCTTTTGCAAACTCGGAAGCGAGCTTCCGGTAGTCTCTAGAAACTTCTGAAACTTGGTAATCTTTTAAGTGATAGCCTGTGAAGAGTTTGTCAAGGTGTTTCCATGCAGTGCCAGGATGGAACGCAATGAATGCATCGGTTACATCCTGGCCTGCGAGATTTAGTAATGGGATATCGCCCCCCGGGTGCTCTTTAGACCATTCTGTAACGTTGTAAACTTTGCCCTGAATCGAGATCCAAAGATCACTAGGCTTGTTGTGCTTTCTTAACTCTTCTGATGTTATGTATTTCTTTCCATCATCCATTGAATTAAACACTGAGAAATGTACAACACAAATTAGTATGATCAAGAACATAAATATTAGGTGAAGTTTGATATAAATCGATTGCGATTTGAACTTTGAATCAGTATGAACAAAATCCTATGATTTAAATGGAAATATATGACACAATTAAATGGAAATATACCCAGTTAGTAAATGTGGTGTTTAAAGTTCTGTATATGGAATTAAGATGCACTAAAAGCTAATAGCTTCTCATTGTTCTGTCATATGCATCCTCTGATGTACACAACCTATTGGGAAAATCACAAGAATAGGAATTTGACAAAGCTTACTTACCAAATAGACATTGACTTAAAAAAAATTAATTTAACCATTATAAATTATTACACCCGCTCAAAATAGTGCACGTCTCAAGATTAAGAAATTTTGTGCGTACAATGCAAAGTCTTGACATTTTCCGCTAATTGGCGCAAAAAATGGACACATGTCAAGATCCTTTTGGGCGGCTAGTTTGATTGGCGCCAAACCTTTTTACGCGCCAATGAAATCTTGCCAAGTGCCACATGCCCTGTTGTAATTGGCTTTTCAAATTATAAAAATTTGTGTAAAGGTCAAATTGATAATGTAAAAAAAGGTCCATGGCTGTTTTAGTAAATAAGTTTAATCAAACTGATAAACTTTATAAAATATCAAATGACTGTTTTGATGATATACTTAGTCAAAATGGATATTCCGTAACTTTCCTGCATAAATATGTGACTTAGAGGCTAAGACAAAAATTAATACTTTCTGCATAAAGTAATGAACAAAGATTATATAATTGAAAAGACATCATGTAGACAAACAATCGTGGACTCATGTTACTAATGTGCAAATCCTACAAACGGGACGGCATTAGATATTTTGGGAGATTGGGAAGTTGTAAAAGCCGGACAAGATCAATTATTAAACAAATAGGATGACAACAAAAGGCAAGCTTTGAAAATGACTATATCAGACGAAGTTTTCAAGGGGTTAATTCGTAAAGCATGACTGCTTGATTCCATCATGATCTTAAAACAATCGATCAAGACAAACTGCAGATTTGAACATGCTTAAGCATGACTACTTGATTTCATCATGATCTTAAAACACTTGATCATAAACCACCGACTTGGACATGGTTGAGCATGAATATTTCACTGTCTTTATAGATCACCCTCAAGATTTCAATCTACTAACCATGACTTATGAGCATTCTAACTAGGTGCCTAATTGTGTCAAGACACACACAAAAACCATAGGCACTGAAATCTGCAGCTGGTGATTCAAAGGACATGATGAGATTTGAATCGCCACCACCAAGACATGATCAGATCCATATAATCAATGCTTACAAGTTCCACATACTATCGACGAATTAGTGAACAATATGACTTCTAAATGCTAAAACAGTTTCACTATATTGATAGATTCTATACCTACTGCAACTTTTTGTATTTTGTATTTTGAATAAGATCAAATGAGGCAGAGATGATAAGATGAATTCGCTCCAAATTAGGGGAAAAACAATAGATCAGATCCAGATTTGTGTTGAAAGTCCGGCCAGATCTCGGATCCTGATTCAAACCGATGAGCACATACAGGGTTTTTTAAGAACGAAATCAACTCTCGATCAGTTTCACAGTGTGTACAACAAAACAACACAGAAACAGAGGAGCTTCGCTTGAATTCAACAGATTTTCACGCTCAAAACACCGACATTGCAAAAACGGCGATTACGAGACGGTAAAAACGCTTAAAACCGCAGAGACAGAGGATCATCGTTGATCCTAAACGACGATGATCGTTTTAAATCGCATTAAAACGATTCAAAACAGCAAATTAACATACAGATCCGCTTAATCCGTCCAATAGTCAATCAAACGTCACAAAATCGAACGAAACATATGATACAAGCATAATATATCAACTAAAAACGAAAATTAACCTTCACGAACAGAAATGGAAGGAGAAACCATCGTCGAATCTTCACACACCATCGTATCCGACCGAAAACCTCAACGCCGATGACTTCCGACGGAAATGTCCGGCGACGACGAGAGAGGTGACCGGAGCCGTTGCCGGAGCCGGAGAATGTTGCCGGAAGTTGATGAGAATCTGTGGATATTTGAACCCTAACGGTACAATGAGGACTGTTTATATAGGAGGAGGAAGGATTGTGTGTGGGTAGAAGAAATCAATGGTGGGCATCGAACGGTCCGCGTGAATTGATGAGGGAAGCACGAAGCCACGATACGTAGCGGATAACTCCCTCTGCTTTCGTATGTATTTCAAACTTTTTTTTTATGTTTATTCTATGAAATATCTAAAAGAAATGAGATGAAATGTGACACGATAAAGTAAGAATTATGAGATGCTAGAGAGGTGGCAATGTGTAATGTGTAAGTACGAGAAAAGTTATTCGATCAGCATATTTTTGGAGGACCATAGCTTCACTTAGATCCGACAATTATATTGTCACACCCCCAAACCACGGCGGTTTCCCGCGGGGCGAACGTCATGGTTTCATAGTCACTGATCGACCACTACATGGTTTTGTAAAACATACGTCTCAAAATAAGTTTAAGGTACATCATTGTTCAGAGTTAAGTTTGCGGAAACAATAGTAATAAGGTACATTGTTTTCAAAACATGACATATATGAAAATGAATGTCTCAAACAGCATGAATGACCCCAAATATGAAATGATCCATGCTAGCTTAACTTGTTGCATCTTTTAATTACCTGAGAAAACATGCATGAAAAATGTCAACATAATGTTGGTGAGTTTACAGGTTTTAGGTAATAGTAAATAGCGTAAAGGACCACAATACTTTCTATGATTTGATTGTTGTACACACAATGCTACAAATTATATAAGCACTGCAACCGAAGCTAGACTGTAACTGTAATACATTGCCCCTACCCATGCCTACCATGAGCATGGGTGTGAACAGGCTAATAATGCAACCCGTTTAGACCTCCAGTCAAGGTTAGGGTAATTAACCCGGGCGGGGTAGTCAAACCCAATAGTACTATCCATGATTACCTCGCTTTGGGAAATAAACTAACGGTTCGATAACAGTGGACTTCACATGGTAAGTAAACAACTTATATAATATGTGAAATCATTGACAAGTAAATGTGTCCAAGAAATTTGTAATTTGCATGTAATCTCCCCCAAAAAGGAAAATGAGTAAAAATGGGGCCGTGAAACTCACCTCAATTGCACGCGTGAATACTAGCAATAGCCTGTATGTATGATTGGTCTAGGAATCTCCTAAACAAAATCACAATATATTCATGAGTCATGATTACTAACCCTAGATGGTCATGCATAACTCATCCACAAAGTTAGTTTTGAAAATGTCACTTGACTAATTAGCCACGTCGAGTCGTAAATGTTTTATTTAGATTCTTGTCTTCATCTTTATTTTCCTAAAGATACATAATGTATTGAAGGTGTTTTATATTAAGTATAATGGTATTATACTTTCCATGTGTGTGGGTTTCCCTTTTTTACCAAATATCTCTAAAAGTTTACTTTTATCTAATATAGGTATTCGACAGCATTAAGGGAATTTTTTGGGTCTGGTTGTCATCTCCTTTTCATGATACAAAGAATTTTTATAAAATCTGATACTTTTATCATATCTAGGTCTATGTCTTAGGATTCCAAAAAGGTATAGCTTGTATCCTACAACTAAGTTTAAGTGCCTCTAAATGGTTCATGAAGCAACAGATGTCAGTGCAGCACTTTTCTGTATATGTCTATGGAATTTACCTCTTTGAGGGGTCAAAACTTACATTCACAAGTAGAGCCTATATTAATTTTAAACCTAACACCTTAAGCTAAGTTACCAAAGAAAGAAAATCTTCATTTTACTACTTTAAGCATAACTTATGCCTCATTCTTTCTGCCCTATTTATTCTGTCAAAAATTCAGGTTCAGCACTTTAATTTGTTTGTACGTTTTGGAAGGGTTTATACTCATCTATAAATTTCAAGGTTGGATGGGTTAGAAACTAGACATCCTAAAGTTAATGTTAGGCTCAAGAAACGGTTCATTTGACCATGTTTAGGTCGAGTTATGGTCTTGAAAACACAGAACATGAATCTGCCAGAAAGTGTTTTACATGTTTTGTTACTTTTTAACTTTGTTAGAGCACTTTTGGGATGAGTTAGTGAACATGAACACATCATGGTGATGCATGGAAGATTAGAAACAAGGTGCTAACCTTAAACAAGCAAGAAGAAGAGATGGTAGTCTTGAAATGCAAGAAAAGAAGACTTGATCCTTTGAACTAAGAAACCCAACAAGAAAAAGTGAAGAAGATGTTGTAGGATGCTTGGGAGCTTCAAAATCACTTGGTCTTCCACAATGGCACTTGAATCACCCAAGATTTGAAGAAAATAAGTTGAAAATCAAATGAATTGGTGGTGAGGGATCCTTGGCCGAAATTTAGAGAGGAGAAAGAGATGAGTGTGTGGTGTGTTGTTGTATGAATGGTTGAAGGTATTTATAGGCACACCTCCCTTTCTCTTGCATGTGATCTTGGTGCATGAGTGTATCTCATGGGTAATAGGAGTGTGATGGAGCTCTCTATTTGTAGTAATAGAGTTGATTCTCCTTTAACCATGCTAGAAGATGTTTCACTAAAGAAGCAAGTCTTGAGCTCCACAAAAAGCAACTTGTCTTATGAGAATTGACAAGAGAGAAGAAGAAAGAGAGGTGAGGGGGGGGGATGAGGGGACGGTTATGGGGTGGGGGGTTGGGTTGATTTTTTTTATTGTTGTATACTATGGGGTAATTGGTGGTATTTGTGTCACTATGATAATTTTTTATATATTTTTATATTTTTACCTTTCACTTTTTGAAATACATACAATTCATTATAATAAATCATATAAGATCACATATTTTAATATTGATAATATGTAAGTAATAACTTGTATATGCAGTAGTGCGTTATACGTATTTTATCCGGTTAAATATTAGCTTACGCGTTAAGGTTTATTTATAATTTGAGTTTTTCCTAATGTATTTGATTTGGAATCTAAAATACTTTGGATCAATGGAATATAAAATACTTTGAAACACCTAAATGAATTTATTAGTACATGTATAGAATTATGGCCAATGTTCGAGTATGTGCCGGTTGTATCGCGTGTAAAAATGGTAATTACGCCGAATCACCGATGCATGAAATGTAATGCGTGAACTTTTGCAATGCATAGAACGAATTCAATAGATGTAATTTAAATTGAAAAATCAAGTGTTATAGGTGTAATTATAACCAAGTCAAGGTCGGGTATTGACCTGAAATTGCCGGTTGTCACTATATCAAGGCATGCATCAAGACATTACGCGCGATATACAGGGGCGTTTCTACGATATAACAACTAAAGCAACTGTTTTAAGCCCCCAAAATTTAAAGGCACCCAAATTTCAAAATAAAAACATATGTTTTTACAGATAAACGAGAAGGATAACAAAGTTATCGAACGATAACAAAATTATTGAAGATTTATCGATGTCAATTTATAAAACTTTGTTTATCGAGGTTGACTTACCAAATTTGTTCACCAAAAATTCAACGCGTATTCAATGTTGACGGTTTTTTAAGTTCACCAATTCTAAATTCTCTTTTCAAATTATTCATCTGATCTACAAACTATTATTATCTGATCTTGATTCATGCTCAGTTGCTGTAATCTATCATTGTTCTTTTGCTTATGCAATCTATTGTTGTCTGTTTCGATTTTAATCTGCATTTGCAATTAATGTTTCTCTTTACTTTAATCAATTGTTACTTGTTTATCATTTAATATGATCTTTTTTTAGTTGATGATGTTTAAATCAATTAAGTTGTTTTCTGCCCTACGTTGTTCTGTCACACTATAAACAAAGTTGTTTATGTTGTCAGTTTGAGGCAAACGTATTTAAGAATAACATATAGGTGAAAGCCTCAAAATTTTGTTTTTATTTTACGCCTTCAGAAATATTGAGCCGGTCCTGACGATATGATAACTATATTAAATGATGACTATGTCACACCCCGACCGACGACGGAATCATCGGAGCGGACGAGGGAATGATTGATTGTTCATAACACATGGTTGTCTAATAGTGGAAATATATTAAAATCAGATTACAAGATAAAATGAGTTCAACATACACAAATACAACAATCGAAATCACAAATAATAATTGTCTTTTATTTAACTAAGTCCGTGTCTTAAATGAGCACGTAGAAGTCCACTATCTTGCTTAACCTGAAATCATGTGAGAAAATAAGTCAGCTAACGAGTTAGCTGGTGAGTAATCACAGTTTTGAATATACATATAGATTGATTGATTGATCCATCGAGAATAATTCAATTCACAAGGTAATATTAAGACTTATATGGCAACCGCGAAGCATATAGATAAACCGACACAATATAAACCCCTTGACTTGACACTTGCATATAATAGACTCCACACAAACACCATAGATCGACTAATTGCCTCTGGCATAATCACCACTCGTAAGCCATGTGGGGTGGGTTATTCAAACCAGTAGATCTACTATTGATACCAGGATTGATTGATTGAATTAGGGTTTTACTGTCGTCCAGTTTATCACAGTATGTTCACATAATTGCAAGTAATAACATAACCTGTCTTGAATTGAATTTAGAATGAAATAACAATAGAATATCAGGATTGAATATATGTATCACATGATTTCCCCCAAATAGGAAATGATATAAAAAGGGGATATGAACTCACTTGATTGATGAGATTGGAATTTGGACATGATAGATTAGACACCAACGATTTCCTTATAATTAACCTAAGGAACGGTGTCTCGAGTTAGAATAATAATGATTCGGGAATTTGAGAATGTATTAGGATTTCCATTGGGTCTTGAATGGTAATTTAAATCTATTAATTTTATTTGGTTTGAATGTCTTGAAATAAATAAACGAATTTGTTGAAAGTGATTATATCAAGAATTTTAATAGAATTTATACATATAAGTTATTCATATATACAATTTATTAATAAATTGTATATGTATAATTATATACATAATTATATAATCATGTAATTATATATAATTATATGTATAATTATATACATAATTATATATAATACATTTATACATAAGTAAACATAACTATACATCGTATGTTAATTATATACTTATGTTATAAATTGTATACGATTATGTATAATTATGCACATGTAATTTATTCAAATAAAGTTGTTTCGATAATCGAATAATATATATCTATGTATATATATTGGATTCAATTTATTTATTTGTATAATTATATATTATACACTAATTATAAATTGGTAGAAGTATAATTAGTTATTTTATTATTTAAAACAATTAAAATAATAATTAAAATGTTGAAATTAATTTCAGAAAAATAATTAGATTGTTTTAAAAATTTCTAATGTTTGTAAAAATATTTTTATGATTTTTAGAATTTTTTTCTGAATTTTTATGCTTAAAAAGAAGCTTAAAAAATATGTGAGGTGGCCCGGGTCGAACCCGGGACCTCTCGGATGGGTTTAGAGCGTGGGAACCGGTGAACCAAAGGCCTAAGCCGCGGTTATGATCCGGTTTTTATTTTTATTTAAACACAATCTGCTTCAATCCCAAATCCCCATATGAACCCTAGATCGAATCCCGTTCAATTGAACACCAATTCGATTATGTAGATGAAATTAACCTTGGGGCTTTTAATCCCCAAGTGAAAACGAGTTCATAGAGGTATTAATTACCTGTTAAGATGATGTATTCGATGAGTTAAGTTCGAGATAGGTCCGCGACTAGGTGCCAATCGAATGTTGCTCAGATCGTGATGATAATCAAATTAAATTGGTATGAAGCTTTGGATGATGATCGAGAGTAGAAGCCCCTAATCAATTTCAGGTTTTGAAACTCCGAAGGTAGGGTTCGAGTGAGTTGCAGGTCGCGATGAAGATGAGGATTGATTTCAGTGTTTTGTTTGTGTTTGGTGAAATTGAAACCCGAGTTCGATTGGGTATGTAATAATGATCGATTTTGTAGCTTTAATTTGTTATTGATGTTGTTTGAGTGGGTTTATTGAGTGGTATCGAATCGAGAATAAAGTGAAAATTTTAGCCGTTTATTTGACTAATTCAACACGTTTGTGTTGGAATTCAATCTAAATTGGATCCAAGGAAACTTTCGGTGGGATTGTGGGGTTCAAATTTGATAATTTGACTGATTTTGGTCGGAAATTTTTGTGATTTCGATGTGAAATCTTTGGATTCGAATTTACCGATGATTAATCGCGTTTAATGGGTGCCTTGAGTTCGAAACTAGTCCACGAGTGTATTGGAACCGGTTTTGTGAGTTAAAATGGTGTAATTTCATTGTTTTTGGCTTCGCCGGAGATGGCCGGAGACTCGCCGGAGTCTCGCCGGAAAAACGGGGGTCGACGGGAGGGATGGTTTGGGTTTAAAAATTTACACATTCAGTCCCTGCGGTTTTAAGTTTAATATTTTATGTCTGAAACTTTGGTTTTAAGTTTCTTAAATTATATAATCACCCCCTGAACCTTTAAATCCAATTTTTAATACATGCTTTTATTATATATATATATATATTTATAATCCTTACTAATTATTAATAGCAGTATTATTTAATTATTATTATTATTATTATTATTATTATTTTTATTTTTATTATTAGGATTATTGAAACTTTCGACAAAATCAACTTTATTAAAATACGCAATGT
The DNA here is from genome assembly GCA_024085815.1 of Flaveria linearis. NCBI lineage: Eukaryota > Viridiplantae > Streptophyta > Magnoliopsida > Asterales > Asteraceae > Flaveria > Flaveria linearis. Next base: position 14,061,778 of record CM044009.1, read on the forward strand.
TACAGACTAGTAATGAAAAATGCTTAATTATTTTTACCTATAAATACTTTTGTTCACTTACTCTTAATTCATTACTAAACTATTCTTTCTAGAACTATTTTCACATGTATTTCATGTTGGAGTTTGGTCGCAAGATCTAACCCGCGTTGAAATCGTATTTTGATGTATACCATCTTTTGGAGAAACCAAAGGTAATAAACTTGGTGTATCATTTTTAGATGTTGTTCATATAATACTAGCTTATAAACTCGTGTGATACACGGGTGGAGAAGAAAAAAAAAGTTAAACTTAACAAAATTAAGATAAAAGTTATAGACTTAATTAATATATTCATATAAAATATTTTACAAATCGTTGAATACTTCATTGCATGCAATGTTTATTATTCTATTAGTAACTTGATTTTAAAAAGCGAAAAGCGCACCGCGATGACAAGGTCTAAAAACAAAACGCAAAGAGCAAAAATGGTGTGCTTTTCGTACGCGAAGCGCTAAACGTTTTATATAATTTTTAATAATCCTATAGATTTTTAGCATCCCCACTCAAAAAATAGCTATAAACAAGGTTATATATGCTTTAATATATAAATTACCTATATATAACCTTGTTAGCAAACATGTATGACATTTTGAAGCAAAAAAACACCTCCTTTACAAAAAGCGTGCGCCGCAAAAGGATTTTTTTCCCAAAAAGCCGCGCTTTTCTTGCGCTTTCTTACACCATGCGTCTTATGTCACAAAAAGCGCACACCCTTGCCTCAAGAATCACATTGCGCCTCAAGCGCGCTTTTTAAAATTAAGATCAGTAATCTTACCTCTTATCTAAATGAAAAAAAGTTAAATTAACAATTGACATAATGTTATAGATTTAAGTACATATCTTATATACAACAATTTGAATGAAAATATATTAAATATTTGTCAAAATTAAATACATCATTAAATACAAAATTTATTATTCGATTAATAACTTTACTTTTTTTGTCTTAAGTAAAAAAGACATACCGATTGTTCTATTTTCTAGATCAGTTCTATCATCAATGGATTTGACAGAGAAAAAATCCAATAAACGACTTGAAACTCTCATTGTGTTTTATAATTTGGTATCGTAAAAAAACAAATCTTATGTGAACTGTTAACATACTTAAAAATATTTAATGTTGTTACTGACAGTAGAAAAAATATTAAATGTTTTTATCGATAGTAGATAACAAATATTAAAACACACTAATTGTTTCAAAAAGCTACTCTAGTAAGTTGCATGCACAACTATTAAAGATATTTATAAGTAATGAGTAATAATAATAAAAAAAAGGTTAGACAATTGCTAAAAGATACATTTTATGGAATAAAAAAATCCATTCATCAACAATTATCATTTCAACATAATTGTTTCATTGAAGTTTGGTTCTCTTGTAACATCTCATATATTTATTTTAAAAAAATATAATAATAAAAATAAAAATAAATTTTTGTTTAATACGTTGATTGTTAATTCGATAATTACAATAATAATAATAATAATAATAATAATAATATAATAATAATAATAATAATAATAATAATAATGATAATAATAATAATAATAATGATTTATAAAAAAGAATAAAAAAAAATACTATTTAAATTAAGTGCAGGGGGTATTGTGTAATTTATGAAACTCAAAACTTAAGCTTCAGACATAAAATGATAACACTCAAACCCGCAGGGACCAAAAGTGTAAAATTTTTTAAAACCATTCCCCACCGTCGACACCCCCACCCTCCCACCACCCGCCCCACCTCCTGCGACTCTCCGGCAACCAAAAACAACCTCAATTAACGCGGTTTGACCAAAACAAACACTCCCGACACATTCACGTGAGAGATTCGAACTCGTGCCAAAAAACAATTCAAATTTGAAGCGAGTGCGATTGAGAATCTGAACCACGCGTTGTCGGCCCCTTTACAGGCCACAGATCGCACTACACAATTTAATACTCAAAGTAACATCGCACTAACAAACTTATAATCGTTTATACATTCCTATGAAATCAATTTCATTCAAAACAAGCATATACACCACACTCGAACCCATGAAACCGTCGACCTGCAACTCAAACTAAATCCAATCCCCGAGCGATTTTAACTTAAATTGGCAAAGGGTTTTGTTTCAAGATCCTCACACGAAGCTTTCTGTGAAATTAATTTCATTTTCATCAAGGATTTGACCACTCAATCGATCAACACGAGGCCGCGACCTGTTCTCGACCAGTTCAGCTTCAATTCGAACATCATTCGGGTAAATACACACACCAACACACTCGATTTGTCATGGGGAACAAAGCCCCATGACTCCAAATGCTATCAAAATCGAATTGGGGTTCAATTGGTCGGGATTCGATCTAGGGTTCTTATGTGAAATTGGGGGTTTTGGTTAAACTGGTTTTAAAACAAATAGAAACCATCTTTCTACCGCGGCTTAGAGCCTGTTCACTGGTTACTCATTTCCATGTCAAACAGGAGGTCCCGGGTTCGACCCCGACAACCTTACTATTTTTTTAGGCCATTTTTAAAGCCTTTAAAAATTATGAAAAATTTGTAAAAATTATAAAAATGTTTTTACAAACATTAAAAATTTTTAAAACAACCTAATTATTTTCTGAAATTTATTTTGACATTTTATTATTTATTTTATAAATTGTTTTAAATAAATAACAAATCTAGTTAATTTTTATACAATTAGACTGTAGATAACGGTTAAAAATCACTAAATAATTATTGGATTAAAATATTTATGTAATGTTATTTAAATCATGGTTATCTCAAACAAATATAAAAGTTTTATATTTAAATCGTTCAAAAAACATTTTTATTTCTTTTAATCATCTAAATAATTAAATATTTTATTAATTATCACATCATTAATTAATAAAATTAATTATTTGTTTTTCACACCAAATCAAACGATTACGCGTTATAACACATTATTCCTATTAAATTCTAACGTAATCACATTCAATAAATTTATTTTATTTAGTTATAGACATTCAAACTAAATAAAAAATAGTTATTTTAAATTTACCCTACCATTAGACCCAATGGAAATCCTAATACATTCCCAATCCCAAATCATTATTATTCTAATTCGAGACACCGTTCCTTAGGTTAATCTTAAGGAAATCGTGGTGTCTAATATATCACATCCAGATTCTAATCTCATCAATCAAGTGAGTATTCATAGCCCCTTTTATATCATTTCTTATTTGGGGGAAATCATGTGATACAATATATTCAATCATGATATTCTATTGTTATTTCATTCTAAATTCAATTCAAGACAGGTTATGTTATTACTTGCAATTATGTGAACATACTGTGATAAACTGGACGACAGTAAAACCCTAATTCAATCAATCAATCCTGGTATCAATGGTAGATCTACTGGTTTGGATGACCCACCCTATATGAATAGTCGAGTGGTGATTGTGCCAGAGGCAGGAGTTAATTTATGGTGTATTTGTGGAGTCTATTATATGCAAGTGTCAAGTCAAGGGGTTTTATTATGTCGGTTTATCTATAGGCTTTACTATTGCAATATAAGTCTTAACGTTACCTTGTGAATTGGATTATTCTCAATCAATCAATCAATCTATATGTATACTCAAAACTGTGATTACTCACCAGCTAATTCGTTAGCTGACTTTATTTTCTCACATGATTTCAGGTTAAGCAAGTTAGTGAACTTCTACATGCTCATTTAAGACTCGGACTTAGTCAAAACAAAAGACAATTACTATTAGTGACTTAACTGTTGTATTTGTATCTGTTAAATTCATGCTATCCTGTAATCTAATTTAATATTACTTCCACTATTAGACAATCATGTGTTATGAACAATCAATCATTCCCTTGTCCGCTCCGATGATTCCGCCATCGGTCGGGGTGTGACAGATTGGTATCAGAGCCATGGTTATAGGGAATTAGGTTATTAGAAATGGAATGACCTAGACTATAACTAAGTACCTTTACACATGAGTCCTCTCATGTATATGCTAGATAGGATTATATGTGCTTTACAGGTTTATACTTGATTATGTGATTATATGCCTTATGTAATTCTTCTTATACTTTGAATCTTATCAATGTACACACGAATCTAAAATCATATTCTAAGGCATTGTGTGCCTAATTCAAGTGATTTAAACTCCAAAACTCGATTGTTATTCATGGTTTTCAAATTCATCAAAGTCTGTGTCTTACAACTTGAAACATGCTATGCTGGAAGAGTGGGATGCCTGTATCTGGGGTGTTCTGTCTAGGCAAGTATTCGTATAAACCAAATCAACCGATGGATCTGTCTACCTTACCTGGGAACCCTCGGGATGAGTATCTGCTTATAGGACGCATGTCTTCAACAAAGTTGGGGTTGACCTAATACTTTGATTAGTCAACGTATTCGCTTTGATTTACGAATCAAACGATTACACACGGAACATCTCATTGTTTATGCCAAATTCCCGATTGTCGTTTTCATGTGGTATAATCCTATTATCCAATTCTCAAAAATTCTTAATGATATTCAGAATGTCGTCTCGTCAAATCCGTTCACGGTCTAGAAACTGTAGCCGTAAGATTCTGTGTAGCACGTGAAGTTACTGCGGTCATCCCAACTCTACTTACCTATTTGAACCAAGGCAACATTGCTGTTCAAAACCCAACTCCACCAAACCCTCCTCAAACTTGTACTTACAAACATTTCAGTTCTTGCAACCCCACTAAGTTCAGTGGAACTGAAGGTGCTACCGGATTACTACAGTGGTTCGAAAGCATCGAGAACACTTTCCTAAACAGCGAATGCCCTGAAAATCTGAAAGTCCAGTATGCCACAAGTGTTCTTCAGAAACGCGCACTTACTTGGTGGAACGGAGAGAACGAACCCGTGGAACTGAAACTGCTCTAGCCTTAACATGGACTGAAGTTAAGGAGCTCATGACTAAAAGTTTCTGCCCAAGAAACGAAGTCCGGAAACTGGAAGCTGAGTTCTGGGAATTAACCCAAGACAGTGGCGAGAACCTAGCATACACTAACCGATTCCACGAACTGCGCCTTTTGGTACCGCATCTTGCTACCCCTACCTCCCGAGCCACGAGAAATACATTGGTGGACACCCATGCAGATTCAGGATACGGTGCTAGGAAGGAATCCTTCGACACTAGAAGATGCTATTAGGCTGGCTGCACAGTAACCGATAATCATGTGAAAGCTGGTCTTTGACCAGAAAAGGGTCGAAGAAAAATACCGATAAAAATTCATAACGAAACCGTCAAAACCATCAACCGAGCTTTCAAGAACAGAAGAGGAAGGCTCAATCTCAAACTTTGCTGTAATTACCCCTGCTGTGCCAATTAATCAAGTCCCTCCAACTCGTCA